>RQTK01000262.1:367391-423499 GCA_003991915.1 Elysia chlorotica | reverse complement strand
TGCCTTTAAAAAATAATTATTTTTGTTTGTGTTTGTTTTCAATGATGAGTTGTATAGCAGTATTTCCTACCGGAAGAAACTAAAAGGAAACATTCGCCTTATAAAGTGTCCAGGCGATCCACGATAAGGCCTCCTGCCTGTGACGGCGGTAGAGTCTAAAATTAATTGCTGGTCCTATGCTCCCGAAAAGCTTATCTTGGAGCCGAATCGAGCTCATATCTCAAAGTAATGCGGATACATTGTTCTGACTTTACAGACTCAATAGATACACATTGATTAGGTTTTAGTGAAGCCGGTGGAAAGTTAATGCAGTAGAAGTATGTTATCACACGCCCAATGGAGTTTCAACGAGCCTGGGTCTATCCAGAAAAATGTGCCACTTCCATTTAACTTACTTACTTTTACGATCTATTCAGAAAGAATTGCTAATGAAATGAAACTTTTGGCAGAATAAGAATTTTATATCTGAAAAACAACAGTAATAAAAATAATGTCTTATTAACATAACTATACACTATAATCTTTTATAGACCATGTTGACCACATTTTTTCGATTTATTCCAAAGCCGGTCGAAGTTGATAATGACATTTGGGTTGAAGCTTTCTTTACATTCTATTTGATAATAAAATAGTCTTTGGTTAAAGAAAACGAGTTTGTTTTATTTGTTTAATCTCTACCAAGTCTCAAGAGAGATTGTTTCCGAGATTGTTTCCGACTGGCTAATGCTTGGTTCCAATCCCGGACCTTCTTCGACAAAGGCCGGCGTTTCAAAGTCAGCGATACCATGCTATCTACACGTCTTTACCATAAGGTGGTATATCTTTATAAGCATTTTAACACCCATAATGTCTTTATAGCATTGCAAGGTCATTAAGCAAATGTGTGTTCCATCTCGAGTCATAATTATACTTAGTGGCTCTTCGCATCTTTGTCATAGATCGGGTTGCCCAAGCGTTCCGTCTGATTCGTTTACTGAGCAATCTCCATTGAACCCTGAATATTTTTGTACATCAATAGAAATAGAATTACATGGCCTTGATATTGGAAATGTCCTTTTTTGCACAGAATGTGGTTGAAAAGCGGCAATGGCTTTGTACAATATTCGTGGACAGGGGTCCCTCGTTACAATATTAGTAAAGTATGTATCGCAAATTTTACTAGGATAAACGATGTTTAGTACATGTACTGTCGACTCTTTTAACCAACAAATTGAGCCTAGATTGTCAAGTTCATTTGTCATGCTGTCCTGATCTACCTCGACGTCTGACAGTTTGTAAGGAAAATGGGTATAATGCGTAAAAAAGTATTTTTTTTAGTTTGGTTAAAATCTGTCCAATAGAATACATATCTTTATTCAACATTCTTTGTCATGATTCTGCAGCGTATGTCTTAAATGAGAGTGCTTTCAGCACTCGGGTTATATTTAAATTAGTCTTTTTAAAGATAAGGGTATAACAGGGGGAGCTGTGGTTTTTCATATTGAGAGAGACATACAACTCAGAGAGAAAGAAAGAGAGAAAGAGAGACAGAGAGAGACAGAGATAGGATGATAGAGAGAGATACGGAGAGAGAGGCAGGCACAAAGGAAAGATGATGGTCAAAAGACAGAAAAAAAGAGAGACAGAAAAAAAGAGAGAGGGAGAGGAAGAGAGAGAGACTGAGATAAACAAAGGAGGGAGACAAACAAAGAGAGAGAGAGAGAGAGAGAGAGAGAGAGAGAGAGAGAGAAACAGGGAAGAGAGAGAGGGAGAGCTGCGGGTTTCGAACTCGAGAGGATAACACAGAGAGATACAGAGAGAGAGAGAGAGAGAGAGAGAGAGAGAGAGAGAGAAAGAGATACTGTATTTGAAGAGAGGCTGGAATTGAAAAAAAATAGTTGATTCATATGGTTATAAAACAAAAAATGTTTTGATAAAGACAGACAAACGGAAGGGAAATTCGATGCGCTAGCTATTTAAGTATATCATAATCTAAGTAATAAATGGTTTAAAGAAAAGAAAGAGAGCAAAAGTTGAGTTACATAGAAGGATGAAGAGAGATAAGCAGATAGAAAGTAACGAATAGAAATGTGGCGACATAGTACAGAGATATAGAGAGAGAGGGGTGGAAAAAATAAAGAAGGAAATAAAAAGGCCATATTGCTCTGATATTTTTCTTAAACAAAATAATATTATTTCCAATGCAAAGTTACTGTCTGTAGTTAGATAACATTAAATGAGAAAAATCAATTTTCGCAAAGAACTTAGTGAGAATATTTGTTGTGTATGAAAGTGAAATGTATTAAAACGGAATATTAATCGTTCATTGGCTCTGTGAAGCTTAATACATTATACTCTTTTTCCAGATTCTTATAATGTTATGCAATCTTTTTCTCAAGCATTATACGCAACAGCGTTGTCATATTTTGCAAGCCCTACTCCATATTTTTATTTACAGCCGTCTTAATCTTTTGACTTCTTTAAATGACTATTTTAGTTAACTGTTAGGCTTTAAAAAAAAAAAAAAAAAAAACAACAACAACAAATCAACACCTCCCGTTTTTTCTTTCTTTATCGTAATAGTACAAATCGTGACTATAATTATTTCTTTTAGCCACCTACATTATTGTTAGGAACATAATGTTAAGTAAGAATTTGCATTATCTATTAATTTTTTGTGTATGGAGATTTCTATATAATTCTGCTTTTTTATCGTGTTTGCAATCGCTGTTCAGATGTGATCTTCTCATCTTTTTCATACTTGTCTGATTTGTTCAACTTGTTTGATTTCTTGTTAAAAAAAAGGTTAAAGAAAAAAAAAAGACTGACAAAAATGATGGCAATAACAAAAAAAAAACATGATTATCTGGTGAAGCATGGCATTTTATTACATATTACAAATGTGAGACACCAGACTTTGCTCCACACACACGCGCCCCTAAAATAATATCAACAAAAGCAGCCAAATACATGGGGACGTCGAGAGCTACACGAATACCATTCAAAACTGCCGGGCTCTCGTTGTCTGTAGTTCGGGTGAATGTGTTGGTTCGGAACTAGGTTTACTAAACGATGCGTTTAAATAATGTACATAATAGCAACTTCAAGTTAACATTGTCATTTTAGCTATATTTTATGTTTTATAATATCATTAAAATAGACAAATAAAAAGGCTAAGGAAAGTTATGATTATAAACTAACTCACCAATGATAAAGAGGTCTTGAAATGTTGATAATTATAGTTTTTTCATATAGAAAACATTAACAATTATTCTAAATGTCTAAAATACCATTTTTACAGGATACCACGGCATCTGCTCTAGCTGTCTATATACTCAGAATTAATCTTCAAATAAAGACAAACTATGAACTACTCTATCATGTTTACTATAATAGAAAATTAATTCAATGTCTAAATCCAGTCGCAAATCGTCCATTGGTCGGCTGACGAGTAAGGCTGCCCAGCTGAGAGCCTCCGAACCTGCCGAACGTCAGGCCTGGTTTCTTGAAAGCGCTCGTTGCTTGTCGTGATCCACCTCCCAAGATGTTCGTGTTCAGCCTGGAGAAAGCACCGGTGGGACGGCTGAACAGGCTTGTGTTAATTCTTTGGAAGTTCCCGCCGCTGTACAAAGGTCCTCTGTCGACATTTCTTGATCTAGACGGGGCGCCCAGGTGTGTGCTGTAGTCCACTTCTTTCTTGTTGTATTTTGGAGGAGCATATGTTTTGACGGGCTCAATTGGAGGCAAGGGATCGATCTGGATTCGCTTTTTAGGCGGCTCGACTTTGATCTGTTGGCGAGGGGCTTGGATGTCGATGTTGATGTCTGGGATGACTCGCCCTTCCTTTCTCTTATTGACTGGTTCTGGGGTAAGGATATTTGCTCCCACGATGCTTCTGGCACTAACAGCGCCGAATGGGCCGGTTCCTCCAGAAGTGGCCAGCTCGAGGTTAGCTTTGACATCCTTGGCGTGTCTGTCTGCACTTTGGTCCTGAGACTGTTGCACCTGGGCATTGTCCCAAATTGCTGCTTTGTTTTGGTACTCCTCAGACCTACTATCGTCACTATTTTCCTTGGCTTTGCGACTTTCATTAGAGTTGGCATTGGCACCTGCTTTGGCTGCCTCTGCCTCTTCGTGTTCGCTTTGTCCGTCAGAGCTGTACACTCTGTCGTCCTGAGCGTGCTGTAGTTGTGCCCGGCGTGAATTTGAATCCTCAAAGTGCCTTTCGTTGGCAGCGATCTTGGCATCCTTGTGGGAGCGGGCAAATTGGTTCTGTTTGGCCAAATCAGCCTCCTCTGCGGCGCCGAACTCTCGAGCTTTCTTGTTGCGGTTGTACTTGAGCTGTTCATCATTGTTTCCGCCCTCATTTTTGTTGTGGAAGAACTGCTTGCGCCGAGTGAAGGTCTCCGTCTCATCATTCTGCTTCTTCAGGAAATAATCGCGATCTCTCAGCGCTTCCTGTAGCTCTTTCTGTTTTGCAGCAAAATCTGAGGCTGACGCTGCCCCGGCAAAGCTCTTATCTTTTTCACTTGAGTGTTTGGCGGCCTCAGCAGCGTTTTTGGAGAAACCTTGATTAGCAGTATCTGACAGTCCTTGTCTGAAAGCGCCTTGTGCTCTGTCCTTAAGTCCTCTTACCTCATCATAGACAACCCTATCTTTGAGGCGTTCATATTCGTTTCGTGCATCGGCAGCGCTCAAAGCTGTGGCCCTGGCGAGCTCCTCGCCTCGCTCTTTTTGATCAGCGTTTTCGGCAAAACCAGAGTTAATTCTGCCCCCGCTTCCTTCGTTTCTAGCCTGGGGTCCTCTTGCGCCTGGTCCTGCGCTATTAGCGTAACCAGCCTGAGCGCCTTTGCCTGTCTCCTCGCCTCCGTAATACTTCTTGTCTTTCACGATGCGGCTAGAGTCAGCATTAGCACCAGCTTCATTCCTGTAGCCAGCAGCCTGCTCAGCTAGATCCTTCGCCAGTCTAATGGCAGAGTCGATCCCAGATTCGTTTTCGCGGAACTTGTTGTCCTTCCTGTTGTAGTCAATAGCTCTATCGTCCGACCTTTCTCCGGCCGCCTCGAGACGCCGATCACCGAACCCGAACTGGCCGCCCTGAGCTTGGACCTGATTGGCTGCTGCTCTCCAGTCCGACTCCTTGATAGCTTGTTGCTGATCATTCTGTCGCCTGGACACAGCATTGTCAATCTTCTTGACCGCCTCGTCCTTTTCCCGCTCATCAATGAGATCGAGCTTGCTAAATTTACGCCCGTTCTCGTCTTCAAAGCCTCCGCTCTCAGAGCTCTGCTTGTTGAACTTTTTGTTAAACTTGTAGTTAATGTTGTCCTCTAAATTGCTTCCGCGATCAAATGCGTTCTTTTTTGCATTAGCAGCATTGAACCCATTGGCCTGATCCTCATCCTTGCGAGCGTATTTGGCAGCATCTTTGATCTTAAGAGGGACGATATGAGATTCAAAACAAAATGTATGAAAACTGTTGTGCATTCATCTAATATGAAAAATATAAACGATCGAAGAAACAATTTAATGACAAGAGTAGAATGAATATGTGTAAAATCTTTCTGTCGTTCACGGATTGACGTTTCCTTCTAAAATACATTGCAAGTATTATATAAAAAGAATTATAATAGGAGCATATCTACATGATAATTCATCTTTCAAATTTAAAAGAAAAAGTGCAGAGTATAATTATCTTAATAATTGTAGTGTATCTAATGGAATTTCTCCGCCTAAAATTTAATTAAAGTAGATATATTAATGTTATGTTAAATTTTCAGTTTTTGCATGCTCACAAACATGATTATACTGCAGGGATAATTTTACAATTTACTAAGATTTAACTTGTGAAGTTACCTTATAAGCGTTTTTCAGGCCCTCATCCCGAATCTGCTGCACAATGTTGCCGAAGTTCTTGTTGTTGTTCGCGTAGCTCTGGCGACGGGCGGCCGCCTGGTCGCGGAACTGCTGCTGGTTGCGTCTGGGGGAGGACAGGGCCAACATTCAGCCAGTAATAGTCAATGGGCTAAATAGGAATTCGCCAGTCCTGGAATTATTGTATGAATTGATAACAATCACTTTGACTTAAGGCAGATATAAAGTATTTGTTATAAATTTCTTACCCAAAGACTTGTGTTGGAATGACTGCATAGCAAGTTTGTTTTAAAAGAACTTTGATTTTCTAGACAGTAGAAATCTCAAAACGGTAGAAGTTATGTAAGCGCGTATTTCCAAATAAGCACTCTGAGTATGGTAGTCGCTTTTTTTTTGTTTGCTCACATTTTTATTGAATAGGTTTTGTACGCTAAGGAGTCCAATTATTTAACAGCGTTAATATGATAAACAGTAAGTACCTATTATGGCATCAATATTAATAATGTTTATCACTTGTTTCATTAGAGTAAATAAAAACACAATGTGTAAAATGGTTTTGTAACATCAACTATGTATCTTTTTTTGTTAATATATTTTTTTTTGAATTGACAAACCGAAAGTTGTCGTCCTTTTCATTGCCGGCTCCAGTCCATACAGCGTTTCTGTTGAGGTGACCTTGGTGGAGGGCCTGGTCTCGATTCTGGTGGTCCTGGCCGCGTTGCCTCTGATGAGAAATTAATAGCCAGGGGAAGATTTTCAGGATGTAAAGCTTGATTTCTCTCGTGATTTAGTTTTCTATTTCTCTTATCAATAGCAGAGATCAAGTTCGATTCTACTATTTGAATTAGGGTTGTGCTAAATTCTTATATGTACGCTAAATATAATTATGTCGCTACAGTGGCAAGAACATTTTGAAATTGACTACTATCTTAGCTTAGCGCTAAGGTTTTCCTTTTTTCTTTTTTCTTTAGAATAAGATAATCATAAGCAACATGGTGGTTATAAAGAAATCTCTTCTACCATTTAAATCATTGAGGAATAAACTAATCGCACATAAAGCTGTAAGAATTATTCACAACTAGTTTCAGGTAAAAAAAGAAAAAAGAGGAATATCTTATGTATGCTTTGTTGGGATTTCATTTTTTTTTATCATCAACAGTTTTATGAAAGCATAAAATAGAACAACATCAAACACATCAAAACAAAACAAAACAAAAAATCTGAAAGCAAAATCTACAGCTTTAAAATTAAAAAAAACTCCTGTATTTGACCATTTGTAAAATTTGATCTATCTCATTTGTTCCTTCAACAACACATAACTATGGTATCATAATGACACGCCGATGCTTAATGTATAATCACATGGTCTGAGTTGTCTTTCCTGTAGACGGTGCCGATGCGGCCCAACTCTTTACTTCCGTATCCGGTGTGATACTGGCCGAGTGCGCTAGCCACACAAAGGGCGGCAACCCAAGCCAGATGCATCATCGATCTGAAATTGAAGCGGTCAAAGGAAATAACGTCCCTTTAGTAACACACGTGTTTTCATCAGCTAACCACAAGTCATGATTGTATCATCCCTGACTTTCAAGAAAATATGTTTATTCTATACTAATATTTTGGAGATTTTTAAACAGCTTGTAAAGGAAAAAGAGAAGGACCTTCTTAAAAATTGAATTTTTTAATCAGTTAGAAATAAAGCAGAAAATAATATGCAGTTTATTCAACAAAATTGATCGGTCTAATAAGTTACTGAAAACAACATTTCTTTTTCCCATGCTATCCCATTATTGTTAGGGCATATCGATGTTTTAAAACATTAATATACTAAATTTGTTAAAAATAATAATTTAAATTATTTTAAGTTTCCGGAATGTGTACCTTTCTTTAACCAATTCATTAAAAAGGTATAAAATATTCGGTAGGAACTCAATATTTTTGAAAATATTTAAATTTGTAGCTTAACAACTAGTTATCAGTATCTTTTAAATTTTTCCGATTTTTGTAGGCCCTTTAAGTGATAAAACAAATCTTCTTGATGCTTTAAGAAGATTATCCAAAAGAACATTAACTTTTTCGCTTTGAGTCCATTATTAATGTTTAAAACAGTACTTTAAATTAAAATTGTCAACAATTTAAATTCATTCATTTTGTTTACATTTCCATTTTATCTTTATGAAATGATATCAAGATGCTTAATTTTTTCAGTACATTAGAAAGTGTAAAGTGAATATGTAATTGGAAAAAAAAACACATTCTTTTCATCAAGAATTTTGAAAAGATGTCAAGGAAAACTTACTCAAACGTGGTTCTCACAAATTACACCTTTCACGAATTTCGAATAACTAGGTTCATTATTTTACTCTTTAGAGTATGTGATTTTTTCTTTGCAATCCATTGCCTACAATTATCAATTGTAACAGCTCGAATAAAATTAGTAAAAGAAAGCAGACATTAGTATAATACATTAATTATTTACTTGGAAATACTACACTGTCCACCTATTTGTTTGGGAGAGTTTCCGTAGTTCATGGAACTTGGCTTACCCTGAGCGTGGGACGGCGCCGAGTGCTGTGGGTGAGACAGTCCACAGGTAGACACAAGCAGGCAAGGGCCTCTTCCAGGTAGTCAGTGACCTTAATCCTATATATACAGCCAAACTGGCAAACATGGCCTGGGCCTACTGGGAAGAGATCCGCACTATATTTTAGCGCGCAGGAACTTCTTTTCCCCGTGTGTACCGACGTCAGTGATACGGTTCATTCATTACCAATAGGGATTGCTGGCTTGTCTTGTTAGTGACGATCTCACCAGGGAAGGTAACTCAACAACCAATGTTAGATTCTATAAATAATATGCATTTCCTGGTCATACAAAAGGATGGCAGAAAGATAGGTGCTTGTAAGAAGGAGAAATATATAAATATTAGAGTTAATGAGAAAAAGATGGTAGAGATAGAAATAGAGAGAGAAAGAGAGAGAGAGAGAGAGAGAGAGAGAGAGAGAGTTAGAGAGAGAGAGGGAGAGAGGGAGAGAGATAGAGAGAGAGAGAGAAAGCTAGATAGAGAAAGAGTTAGAAGGAAATATTATATAGATAGAGAGATTGAGCGATATGAGGAAAAAACAGTGAAAAAGAAAGGTAGAAAGACAATGAAACGCACAAGGGAAATAGAAAAAAAATAGTCTTGAAATACTGATGAGTGCCAAAATAAAAGGAGAGACTTAAAAGAAGAGACAGAGAGAGAGAGAGAGAGAGAGAGAGAGAGAGAAGAATGCAATGCGGGACACAGAGAGACAGACAGATAGACCAAAAGAGAGAATCAGGGATATGTAGAGAGACTTGAAGATAGATGGAACGAGTGTAAAAAGGGGAAAGGAAGATGGGAAAAGACGAAGAGTCATAGATAAAAGAAGAGAGAAGAAAGAAAGGAGGGGACAATGTTAAGGTCTTAGAGGGAAAAACACCAAACACAACACTGTCAAAAAAGCAATGATGAACCGGATTTAGATCAGATATAAAGAGCGTTTCCACGGCTTTCAAACTTTGTCTTCGCACAGTGCATACGTGATTTTTTTTTTCACTGACTAGAGCCTTTTAAGCCTTTCTTAACAGGTTGATGGTCTATTTGAGTGTGGATAAAGTGTACTAAGGTAATGATGAGCATAAACTCTTGATACTTCGGAACTTTTAAAGATATAAAATCTTTGCAGCTGCCCTCAGCTATTGAATATGCTTAAATGTCAGAAAGGCTTAGCAGTTTGGCAGCCAGGACTGGTCATATTGGGAAATTTTTTATTGAATTTCACTGGATACTACTTAAAAAACTGCTCTAAAAGAGACAGAGGAATTAATGCGAAATGTTCTATTTCCGTTTTGATATACCTTGTATTAATTTGCAATTTAAAAAATTGCCTCTATCTAGCTTTTGTTTTTTGTATTAACGTATAGTTGATTTAAAACAAATACTATTCTGTCAAAATAATAAACTAAAAAGTGGAAGTGTAGGCCATATTAAAAAAACAACAAAAAACTTACTAAATGTTGTACATCATTGTGACATTGAATTTACACCTAACTCTGTTTGGTGGTACACTTATATTTTACCAAATATTCAAACATGGTTTACAGTCGATTTAGAGAGGTTCTAAGTATAAAGAGCATTTAAAGAAAAATAAGGACTTTAAATTTTAGAAACAGGAATTTAAACTCTCAAAGCAATGTTACACCTTTGTCTTCGGGAACTCGCGTATAAAATATTTTTAATCTCTTGGTCGTTAAAAAATGATGTTACTTCCCCTTAACTATCTAAACTTTGTCCAGAACAGCTACATCGTGATTACACCCACTAGGATCTTGATCGTTCACTTCTATTTAAATTTCAACCTTTAAAATACTTAAGACTTAACGAATTTTATAGGCTTAATCGTTGGTTTAGGAGACGCATCGAAGCTCCATATTCTTCTTATATTTCAAGAAAGTCATCAGGAAAAAAGGTGTAGGCCTATGTGCGTTAAAGGTATAACTATCAAGGAGTATTTGGAGTCACGACACTACGATTGAAATACATCTATAAATATGCGTAAATAGAACAGTATTTAAATCTGAATTCGAAAACAAAATTGAGTGAAAACAAAAGACGTGTCCTTGGTTTTACTAATTATATTTTTCAGTTACCAAAAAGGTAGCTGGAAACATAATAACAAAAATCAAAACATAACAATTAACAAAAACAAACAAAAAACTAATAGCATAAATATTCATAGTTATAAATCGGTTACAAATAAAGATAATAGCGTACAATTGAACAAATAAATGACCATAAGGATACAAAGGTAGACACACACACTCTCTCTCTCTCTCTCTCTCTCTCTCTCTCTCTCTCTCTATCTCTGTGCACGTCTTCGTGTAGCTCTCTCTCTCTCTTCTAGCTGAGCAGCATGATCAGACTACTATCTCATAAACATCCTTTGAAAATTACAGCTGAACAGAATGGAATCAAATCCATTTTTTGAATATGCGCTTTAGAAGTGTTTCGATTTTTAATGGAAGAACATAAATAAAAACATTTTTGTGCAATGTCTTTAAATGATGAAAGTGCTAGTAGTAGTAAATGAGATTTGAACTGAGCAAAATAATTTCTCCTAAGCATCAAATTGACCCTCGCTTATTTTTTTTTATTTATTTTCCACTTGAATTCGTGGATTAATGTTTGTATCAAGTGATTTTATGATTGTGTTTGAAACATTTATAAATATCAATATTATTAGACCGTAGGTGAACTCGGGAAAAGAGCGATCAAAGAAGAGGAATTTAACATTTTTAATCTCTGCATTAAAGTATTGACACCCACTTTGTGACCTTAAATATTTATTGGCCGTGTCCGACAAATTTTATGCACCTTAAATAAATTCAGTATCCTAAACGCTCAGCATTATTGTAAACGCGGCTACAGGAAAAAGAAGGATTGTTTTAAGGCGTATTAGACCACTTAGTGTCAGGTGTTTAGGTTTAAAAAAAAAAGCTTCAAAGTCCAACTAAATCTTGTTTAGCCCAACAGTGACACTTGCACTAATCTAGGGTGGGATCCATCTTATACCTGGATAATGCTAATAGGAAACCACATTAACACTAGCTTGCTAAAAATATGCACTTATTTTCTCTGACTTATATTTTCTCACCTATAGAATGTTAGTCAGGTGTTAGATGTTTAATGGCAGTCAGTTTCGAGTTTAACAGTCGACACTACAGACTCACAACGCAAGAACAAATAATTTTTAAGGTTTGTCAGAACTTTTCGTAATCTTAACTCAGTTATTTGAAATGAAGATCCCATCACTAAAATATTACATTCATACAGATGATGATTTCACAGCTACCTTGTCAAATTCGTCCACCAAATTATAATCGATATAATTATTGCTTACTATGAAAAAACAGTCACTCCACAGTGGAGCTTTGTTTTTTATTCAGCCATATATAAATGAGTAGATGTCGAAAATAAGCAATGTTTGCACAAACAGGCATGTAATCATTTTGAGACTTCACGAAAAATATTACATGTTAAATGTTTATAGGAAAAATCTATTTGAAATCGCTGTCCCTTTATCTCTCCCTCTCTCTCTCTCTCTCTCTCTCTCTCTCTCTCTCTCTCTCTCTCTCTCTCTCTCTCTTCTCTCTCTCTCTCTATCTCTCTCTCTCTCTCTCTCTCTCTCTCTCTCTCTCTCTCTCTCTCTCTCTCTCTCTCTCTCTCCCTTCTCCCTTTGACCCTCCCACACTCTCACGATCGACCACACAGCATAGTGACTCGTCAGTTTTAACGCCGCCGGCGGTGACAGTCGGAGAAAGCACACCTGTCTATAAAACCGCCACCCCCCAGCGCCCGAGTCTCTCAGTTGATTAGACATAGCGGTGTCTTCTTGTCACCTGCTCTTGGGGGCGCCTGATGGTTTGAGTGCCTTACCGATCAGATGCCTTACAACAAAAACCTGACGGTTGGACCAGGTCTTAATTCCACCTCCGCAAATAAACTTGTCGTCGAAGTGGTCGGGGCTGGAATAAAATTTTATCGAGTGGTTTCCGCGTCCGGTTTTAGTTATTGGAATTGTATCCTCTTTGTCTCGACGGAGACATGTGGGCGCCTGATATAGAACTGTAGAAAGAAAAAAAGTTGACCGCAAAGTCTTGACCTGAGAAGCAATTCGTTTCTTCAGCCTAAAGTCTCTTGTTTAATTCTCCAATGAAAAAAATGAGCCGTAACGGTTTCTGAAACTATTATGAAATGGATAACTGGTATATACGTATACCAACAATTTTTTGGTAAACACACACACACAACCACCACCCCCCACCCACCCCCTCCCAAAACGAAACGAAAATGTTGCTTTAAATATAAATATTTCTAGCCTTTTCAGTTAACAAATTGTTTTTCAGAAGAACGAAATACTCTTTAAAATAAAGGGTAAAATAATATAATTACAGATAACAAATGATCATTAAAAAAATATACGCCTACATCTTCAACTCCTTGTGGCATTGTTTTGATTTCATAAGAAATGTGTGCTCACCAAAACTATTTGAGGAGGTCACTTTCAAAGGGTAGTAAGTCAGGTTAAGGTGAACATTGAGTTAATGGTCTTGGATTATAGTAGATAGTTTTTAGGAGGCCACCATTTTAAATATATCACTTAATTAAAGATTCTGACATTTCATAGTGCATACAGTATATATATTCAGTAAACAGTGAATTTGTGACAGGAATTTACCCTCTTTGAAAAAAAAAGTGACTTAGTAGAACCTTCTGCAAGTGAGCTATTCTTGTGTACCACTAAACAGACGTATTGACTTAACGTTCCATTTTTCAAGTAATATATATTATTAATTTTATATTTCATTAATACTTGTAGGAAATTAAGCACATTAAAATCTTCTAACCAGAATACGTCAATGTAGTGATACTTTTCAGGAAAAAAAAGAAGAAAAGAAAACAAAAGTTTACAATCTCCGGACAATATGGAGGGAAGTTAACTAGTAGGTTAGTTGGTTTTCTAATGTTCGAAGTTAGCAGCAATGTTTTATCCCCGACAGATCCCAAGACTACTGTCTGACACTTTACGCGGTACTGAAACTAGAATTTATCAAATCAAGAAAAACTAAAAATATCAACTATTTATGTGTCAAAAAAGATAGCACAGCTTCACGTCTACATTAACTTTCCAAATTCAATCCTTTTTAATTATCTGTTGGGGCACCATGGGTGATCAGGCAAGCACAATCTCCATCCTTTTCGACTTTAGCCTTGCGAAGGACTTCACCTAGCTTTAAACCTGTCCATTCTGTTATGTTTTCTTCCCATCTCTTTCTATGTCTGCTTTTCCTTCTCTCTCCTTGCACCGTGCCCTGTAGGATCATTTTTATAAGTCCTGTTGATCTTGCTATGTGCCCATATCATATCAATAGGCGTTTCCTCACAGTGGTGAGAAGGTTTTCGTAGGGCCCCATAGCATGCCTGATACTGTTCCTCACATCATCATTTTGTAGCATGATCTATGTAAAAGATGCCAGTAGACTTTGAAAGCATCTCGTTTTCTGTAGCTTGTATCTTTCTCACTAACTCAGCCGTGAGGGTGTATGACTCACCGCGTACAGAAAGCTTGAAATGACCAAGGATTTTGAAACTATGTGCAATGTTTTTGTCTTTTCATATTATGGTCTTGAGATTTGATAATGACTCAACTGTTTAGGCAATCTTGGACAGTATTTCCTCTTTCGATTCTTCATCCGCCACAACTGAACCGAGCTCTAGATTTTGGCCAAGAATTTTGATGAATATTTTGGTGTTGTTGGTCATCAGCTTGGTCTTTTCTGCATATATTTTCATGCCATAATATGTTGTTGATCTCTTATTGAGCTGGTTGAATAACTTGGTGAGCTCTTCTTCTTCTTTCCCTGCAAGGGCATAAATGTCATCGGCGAAACGCAAGTTTCAACTAAATGAACACAAACTTTGAACAAATCAATGCAATGCTTTAAAGTTAAGGCAGTGTTTTTAAATAAAAGCTATACCAATGATTCCACTAATTTTAATATGCTGAGCTTTTAATTTGATTTGCTTTAGCTTTTTCAAATGTATTGCAATAATATAACCTTAAACATACTCATATCATTTTGGTGGGTTTTTTAGAAGATATAGCAGACTAACTCTGTCGAATCTAATCATAGTTGTGCCTTACCAGTTAAAAAAATCAATCTCGGGCGATAGAAATTTGTAGTAAGAACAACCTAAAACAAGAGACCAATGAGAGTTAATGCAACTCAACTTACACATATGTAAAAAAAAAGTATATTTTTTCCGATAATGATTTTTATGTTAAACGTGTGAGAATCAATTTCTAACGGTTGGGTTCAAGTTGAAGCAAAATATAGGTATTTTATAGTAAGCAATTCCGTTTGAACATCTCTCCTCAAGCTTCTCTTAAGTATCAGTTTTGACTGTCTCACAGGACGTATTATTTTGATGACGTTGCATGTGAAAACATCATGGTTTGTTTTCATATTTCAAATTTATTAAATGGTGTATCACATAATAACATACATATTTATTTAAACATTAGAACCTTGTTTTTTGTACTCTTAATTTATCAATCAAAGAAACAAATAGAATAGTAAAGAACGGGCAAAGCTGAGTCGGTAGATCGCTTGACTTGCAATCGAAAAATTTTGGGTTTGAACCATGGCGCCTTTCTGCGAGTCGGGAGGTGCCTGGTTTGAAACCCAGATATGTTTAGAAATGTATTTGTCAAATTTCGCTTCCTACTGGTTGGCTCATTGTCAGCATGCTGAGACCGGCTGGGACAGTAGCCATGGTGTCCCCGCACTGTCTTTGTGTTGCAGGATATGAAATTGTTGGATACTAAACTTGGGACCCGTCCACAATATAACCTACATGGTGCCGATGTTGGACGCTAAGCAATAATTATGTTTACACTCAAATCTTTGTTCCTTTTGTTTTTGATTCAGTTAGGCAGGATGTAAAGCTAGAGCATTATTGTTGAAACCGGCTGTAAAGATAGAGCGTTATTATTGAAACCTGACCACACGACTCTCTTGTTGCTGACACCAGACATTACAATTCAAAACACCCACCCCTTTCCCAGGAAAAAAAAATAAAAAGAACAAGACATTTTAAATTTTACATTATAGAAGTGCGCATCATTTTTTTTTAACTTTAACTCCTATACCTTGCATCCAAAGACACGCAAATATAAACCAAACAGTTTTTTTCTCTTTCTTTTTATGTAATTGATGCATTGTTTATTTTGATTAAAACAATTATGCATGTTTATGTCTATTCTTCTGCATAATGTCTCAGGAGTGAAGATATTTATTCAGAAGCAGACAGAAACAGCTTTGTGACATAGGTGAAAGGGATTTCTAATTATCATTTTATTGTGATCCATTTTATTTGTAAAGGGTACGATCAGACACCATCCGTAAGAGAGGTTTATCCAGCTACATTCATACCAACACCTGTTCAGATAACGTAAGTAAGGAAAACCATAAGGGCGTCAATAGATATATGACAGGCAAATAACATTTTTAAATATTAAGAAAATAGAGACTCTTTTCGTGAACGGTTTTTTGATAATATTTATAAAATATACATAGTATATTTTTTAACAAAGTTGAATAATTTGGAAACTAGTGTAAAGTTAGAGATAAGAATGAACGAAATGCAACTACTAGTAGAAATTACAGTGCTTAATTAGGTATACTTTTCTTTAATGGATAACTATTTGCCTAAAGCCACGTACACCACGCAAATTATGATTTATTTGCTTTTTTATAGATGGGATCCACCATCACAAGCGGACTGATGCAGCGATCTGGTGGTTCCTAGATTTATCACTTCAAAGATTTCTAGCATATAGGCATACCTGCGTCACTAGAAACGTGCAAATAATTTTTCACTGTAATCAATCTGAGCATTGATCCAACCTCCATCTTGCTATAGTCCCCCAGCACGTATAAAAAATATGTTGCCAAACTATACGAGTAAGCCATCTGAGGTTTCATTTGACGATACAGATCTCGGTGTCGGGTGAAACCGTATTCAGATTGACCTAAATCAAATGGACTTAACTATCTGATCTGTTTACCGAGCTTATATTTTGACTAACAGTCCTTGAACAGCGACGTCTTGAGATCATGCAACTTTGACTGTTCTTTTTATTTCCTCAGTAAAATAAATCCAATCAAGTCGGTTCTGTGCAATTAATTGTGTAAAGCTTGTCCAATTATGTTTTTTTCGGTTAGTCTAATGTTTTTTGAAGTCAGTAATTTCCAGTTTGGTCGTTATACAGCGAGATATCCTGACTTGGCCGGTAGCAACGTGTAGACTTGGCGCCCAGAGCGGCATCGGATCCTAAACCTTCCGATTGGAAGCCAAGCGAACCTTGCTCAGTCAGTTTATTTTTATTTGACACTTAAACATGGAATACAATTCTTAAAATTTTATTTTGTGATTGTTTCGTAACTACATCTTGTCTAAAAAGAACAATAAATCATGTGTGTATCATCATAGGATTACATCTTAGTTTTGTCGTTGTATGTCCCCGTTTTCTTTTAAATTCTTCGCTGTTCTAACAGTATATCTTTTCCCTTATCCTTATTTATCAGTGTGTGTATCATTGAATTATATTGCTTCTTTGTCTTCAGGAAAATTCTCTTTTATTTCATGTTTTTACCACCCGGTGCTTTGGAGAACAAAAATGATAAAAACCAATTCGGTTGATTTCAATTTAAGTGTGCGTGCGCTTTTCACTTGAAAGAGTTGCCCTTTTAGACTTCACTTTGCACAAACATCATGATTAACATTGCGTTTTCTTACTGGTTAAAAATTAGCAATGCAAAGATTTCGAAATATCTAAATGGATTATTAGAACTTTAAGTAGTTCCTGTCATGATTCTAATTTGACGGACGGAGGTAAAAAGTTAGAATTATAGTCTTTTGCATCATACCATCGAGATTTAAAATAAATATGATCTAACTTACTTAAATTGATGATTGTGGTTTTTTTTTTTTCAAATTTACAACAAGTAAAGCTTCTGATTCGTTAAAAAATGTTTAGTTTTGATTATTTTATTTAGCATCTAAAAATAGATTCTTCTATACTACTTTGTTACTTTAGTATTTGAACCAAAGTCTAATATATCTTTATGTCATTATTAAAAACAGAAAGCTGAAGGTTAGTCAATTTTTTTTGTAAAAATAAACAAACAAACAAAACAGAGCTCAGCAAAAAAAAAATCAAAATTAAAAATGGTGCCTCTTTAAAAAATGACCTTCTTTGTTCATAACCCTGAGTCATTTTCACAGCTGCTTTATTGTTCTTGAAATTTTTAAAATCAAAACAATAATGTTACAATTTATTAAAAAGAAATGTAGAGAAAAATGAACACTAACTATTTTGTCTGATTATTGGTGGTTTATTGGTTTACACGACGTTTGGGTTACAGCCAACAAAATTGTCATAAATACTTGATAAGTATTTATAATGTGTGGTACCATTCAGTAAATGTACAGTGAAAGCTCTATAAGTGCCAGAAGTCTCTTATTTTGACCCTAATATAAGCATACGGTTTTTAGTACAATAATCAGGTTTACAAAAATAAAAGGAAACGTAGAAATACAATATTACAAAGGCATGTACTTAAGTAATGTCCAGGTAAATTTTAATTTTTTTTTCTGACAAATTAAGAAGTTAATAAACACACAACACTGTTTAGGTGCTTACTTTGGAAACAAATGTACAACTATGCAACAGTCATCAATAAAGCAAAAAAAGTTCGAAAAACTTAAATCTTTTTTTATATTTCTACGTTTACCAATACTGTCCGAATTGTGTGTTTCCAGCATTTAATACATTTTTACCGAGATCTCCCCCGGATTTGGATAGGCCTCCACTTCCAATATCATAAATGGAACGGCTACCTGCGCCAGACTTCCCTCCACTCTTGCTGAAAGCGGTAGGGACAGAGTTGGAGCTGGTGTAAAATCCTCCATCAAGCCCTAGAGACGATGCCCCGAATTGGGGAGATCCAAGGTTGTTAGCTGCTGATGTGCTGTGACCAAGATTAGGACTGGCACTGCCACGAGCTCCGTTGCTGCCAAACAGGAAAGCTGCGTCAGTCTTCCGGCCCAGATTGTTTCCTTGGAATCTTGTGTTGAAGTCGCGGTTCGCGCGATCCCATAGCCTTGAGTTTTGCTGGGAGTTTCCTTGGTTGAAAGTGTCAAACTCCTTTCGGGAGCGAGCCTTATCAAAACCATTGGCTTGAGCCTGAGCGTTATCTCTTGCACGTGCAAATGTATCTGCCTCTCCGTTGTTAGCTGAGTGCTGTTTGAAAAGAGCTTCGCCGTTGGAAATTTGTCTGCCGTCAAAGTCGTCAAATCGCCTTTGGCTGCGGGAGTTTTTGTTATTCTGATGGAAGTCGCTAAACTTAGTACTGGCTTCTTTCTGGGCTGCCTCTTGGGCTCCGAAGTCATTGTTACCTCTCTTGCGGTTGTAGTTGAGTCCCTCATTGTTGAAACCTCCTTGGTTCTTATCGTGGTAAAACTGCTTCTTGCTATGAATGTTCTGAGTTGAGTCTACTTTATTACTTTTCTGGTTGATTCTATCAAGCTTAGCACGATTAAATTTCTTGTCAGCAGCATCAAGATTAGAGCCTGAGCTAGAATCAGAAAATGCATTATCTACGGCCTCACCAGTTTTCTCTGCCTCGGCGTTATCTCCGTTGTAACCTTGTTGCCTTGCATCTCTAAATCCCTCTCTCTGATTTGCCCATCGTCCCTGGTTGGAAAGATCAGCTTGAATGGAGTCTTCTAGGCCCTTGTTTCTTTTGTACTGATTAGCTGCGTTTGCTCTTGCTTCCGCTGCACTGTTTGACACCTGGTTAGCCAAATCTCCCTGGATCGCGTTTTCTCTGTATGCGTTGACGATATCGCCACCGCTCTTTTCTAGACGACCACGCACATTTCCACCACCTGGAGCCCCCAGAGCGGCCACTGTGCCTGTAGCCGCTCCCTGTAAGCCAACCTTGTCATCAAAATCACCAGTTCCAACCGGTTTGGAGTCGGCAATGCCGGCAGTGTTGTATCCTACATTGTAGCCACCCCTGGGCACATCTGCCCCTCTGCCATACGGTCCTGATGGGTATTCCCCTGTGTTTCCATACCCTCCTGGTCTAGGACCATTACCAGTCTCGGCCCCACCATAGTATTTATTATCTTCAACGCCCTTTGCACCGGCAGCCCTTGCAATGGCATCTTTGTTACGAAGACCGTTCTTGGCTGCAACGTCTTCGGCCCCTCTGTAGGCCGCATCCCGGGCGCGGTCTGTGTTCCAGATCCGATCATCGCGCTTGTCAAAGAAGGTCTTGAAATCTTCAGCCTTCTTAGCCGCGGCGTCCTGGAGTTTGTCCGCGCTACCATATTGGCTCTTCCTTCCCAGTCGTTGCAAGGCATTTTGTCTGAAGTCTTGGTTGTTGACTTTTCGGTTATGATCATCAGCGCGTCTGAAAGCTACATTGTCTTTGTCAGCCAGGCGGTGGTCCCTCTGCTTCTCGGTATATATTTGGACGTTATTGTTGTCTCTTCCGGTAACCTAATATCAGAAATAGCATTTACATGCAGCTTGAGTAAAGTAAGTAATAACTACGACATTGCATTGTTTTACTAATGCCAAGTGAAATTAGGCAAATCTATATTAATCAAATTATTTGAACATAATAATTATGATATTTCATTATCATAAACAGTTTGAACGCATTAATTTCCTAAGAAAAAAATAATTTACGTGTTTAATATATAGAAATTAAAGTTCTAAAATAATATAGCAACTTACGACACGGTTCACAAAAAAATTTATTTGGTAATCAAAGATATCAAACTAGTAGACAACGCGTAAAATATACCTCTTTGTATCCGCCTCTCTCGTTTGCAGCCTGGTCAAAATCTTTGTCAAAGTTGTAATCAATGTTCTCAAATCCCAGGTTGCCGTTGGTGAAGGCAGTCTTCCTGACACCCAGAGCTTTGGCTCCGTCGTTGGCAACCAGGTCAGATCGGCCGATCTCTCCGTCAGATCCCAGGCCGGACGCTCGTCGGCTCTCCTGGTCGTTCTGGCGACGGGTGTCCAGATTCCATCTACCGGATTGCTTCTGGTATTTATCTCTCTGGTGAAACGTTTCATCAAGGTAAAAAGTTAGTTTAATGCTCATTTGACTGAATGTCGTGATGTTTAGAAGAGAAATAGCGGCGACAACTAATATTCATAGAATACTATAATCTTGCAATTTCAAAATGTACATTTATTGTTTTTTACAGTCTTAAAAATCTTTTCATATATATAACCTATAAAAATGTGTTTGATACCTACTGGTTTGGTCGGTTTCAGTTTATATACTGTGACCGGCCAAAAACCAAGTATCCTACTTCCTGGGTTCCTTCTGTCATTTCGACTTGTTGAAGACGTTTGACTTTAAAAAATCAACCTTTTCCTTTGTAGCCTTTGTCTTTTTTGTGATATCTATTCGTGCTCTCATTTCCCCCTAGAACATGTTCCGACCTTCTCCTGGCCGCGGCTCTCCTCCTGCAGGTTGTTGCTGTCTCTCTCCGCCTCCTGCGCCGCCGCCTGCCGCCTTTGCTGGTCCTGCCGCGCCGCGCCTTGCTCTTGCTGGACCGCGTCCCGCACATACAGGTCATCGCGGCGGTCAGTGCGCGCCTGGGTCTGGTCAACGATGGACGACTGGAGGACAGGGAGGTGGCAGGGCAGAGTGGTTGTTAGCTGAGTTTGTTTGTCATATATTATGTAAAATCTTTCAACGTCTTTATTTTAAGTAACAGGGGAAGCAAAGAACATAAGATAATTCTACTAGAAACTAGACGGATTGTTCCTTTCCCCCGTGTTTTTCTGAATGTTTCAAAATGGTCACATTTTTTATTATCTAGTAAGGCACAACCATCAATTAAAACCTAATGTTACACATGTACCTCAACTGTTCCTCTTTGAAAGTCCCCTCCATCTCCAAACTGCTGAGCACTGGGCGCAGATCTGAACTCGCCCCCTTGGAACACATTGGCACCACCGACAGCTCTGCTGCCACCGACTCTGCTGCCTCCGAAAATGTCTTTGCCACCGCCGCTACCACCGAAGCCACCGAGGTCGACACCAAATTGGTTGCTGCCGCTGAAAGAAACAATGTTCCACACATACATGCAATGATACAAAAATAAAGTTAAAAATAGGTATGTGGCTTTAAAATAGTTAGTATAAAAAGTGGAAAGCATAATGAAGAATAGGTTGATGAAGAGAATAAAAGCAATTTTAGTTTTCGTAGCGTGGTAATTATGTTATCTTATCTTAGGATCAATTTAGACATTGTATGCTAAGGCAAACAACCCTGAAGTCCTGTGAACGTGCTATAAAGGCCAGAGCTTAGCAATTTGTAATATAAGAAGTAGCGGATAGGTGACTGAAAAACAACTGCAAATGAATCATTGCGAAGACTAAGAGTAACCCACTCACGATTGCATGAGACCACAGTAAAATTACCCATATGATCCGCCGCCGCTTCCTCCAAAGACCTGGTCGATGAAGTTCCCACCTAGTTTTCCACCAACTGCTCTTGGAGATATTGTGATAAAACATTAGTTAAATAATGTAAATTATACAATTCCATTCTAAAAGCAGGCAAGTTAAATAGATTTTGATACAAACAAAATTAAACTTAAATACATAAGTTAAGAAGTAAAAAAATATTGATGTGGAAACTAATTAGAAAAGAAGCAACCCCAAACCTCGATTTCCCTCTAGACATAAAAAGGTGTGGATGTACAAGTGGCTAAATATAATTACATGTTCTTATCTTGGCATAGCATCAGGTAGACATATACGAGATTAAATGAAACAAAAATAGAACGATCTCGTCATAATAATTATAAAGCAACACATATTGTTTAAATAAAAACAACAACAACGAAACCAAAATCTCCCTACTCGTGCTCAACATGTTTAATTTTAATAACATCCCAATCGCCATCCCTGCACAGAAAACAAAACTTTTTTTCACTTTTTTTTGTGGGCGAGAAAGGAAACTCAAACACGAGAGATTTCATCTTGGCTCTACTTGCCTGCTCCTAAGGCACCGGTATTGCCGCGGCCTAGATCCCCTGCGTGAGAGGCTGTCACCAGCAGGGACAGAACCGCGAGAACCTGGGGCGGGGACAAGTAGTATATCCATTTAATTCAGTTTAAACTTCATCATTGATCACAAGCAGTCAATTATATGGACTTAAAAAAACAACAACTCAGTTCCCTCTACTTTGGGGTAGAAATAGAACTAAAAACGAATCTCGGCATAATGTTAGTGTAAAGTAAAAGTGCCAAAGGCGAAACTAGTACAAAGAAAAATATAGTATTACTCTTTGATTAAAGGATTGATCGACCATTAAAAACACCAATGATTGAAATAGTAATTATATTTGTTTCCTAAAGTTTTGAGGTAAACTAAGAACAAAAAGAAAAGGACATTACAAAGGCTATCCTAGCTGAGTGTAACTTTCCTGAGTGAGAAGTTCTACATAATAATATTATGTTTGTTACATGGGTTGCACTTAAAGGTGAAACTTTTTTAAGACACACAATTGTTCGCTTCATGTCATCAATGTTTCCCAAAAACCTACACTGAGAGGAGGAGGTCAGCTTGGAGTCGCACCTCAGACTTCCTGCTAGTCAGCCCAGAAAAGAATTGACTGAGCTATCTGGTCTCGTTAATCTTTTTTCGATCGAAACGATTATTGCCCAGGCCTTCTTTTCCCGCAGCTGCTAGCGAGTGATCTACTAAACACATAATAGCGAGGGATTTTATCTTTATCCAGAAAACTAAATTAAAACTCACACCAGACATTGTTTTCTTGAACTTAACTGGTGAAATCAATAATAAATGGATTAAAATGATGTAATGAAAATAATGGAGTCATTTATTTGAAATGAGTGGCACGTACTCCTTAGTTGGGTAGGTTGATTAGACTCTACCTTTAGTGATAATCCTATTCCGAATGGGTGTAGACCACATTGTTTGTTATAAAACGTATATTGTTTCATCATCATGAAAAAAATTGTGTTAGTGAAAATTGTTGCAAATAGTTCTCTTTTGCTTTATTTTTCCTTTGTTTGTCAAAACACTTCAAAGATCAGATTATATGATCCCGAACTTACCCTCATGTTTGCTGTGGCTTTGGCCTCAAGCAAACGAAATAAAATGGCGGATCCTTGGGAGGGGAATTAACTTGCACCGAGTTTTTCTAACCTCTCCCTAAATGATTTTATACGGGCATGTTGTGGCCGCTTATAACTGAGGTGGTGCGTGTATGGCGGAGGAATACATTCAGTTTTGGGGGCGTGGTCAGTGTAGCGCTCTGTGGTTTCGTTGTCTTCTCCTGGATGGCTGAGAGAGGAAGATGGTGACTCTCGCTCTGTCCCAGGCGTATTGATATTCATAGCAAACTTGACTGGTTGAAAAGGTCATTTAAAACGATATAAAATTTCCATTCAAAATGTTGTATCAAAATGCAGATATGAAAACAAGGTAGAAATGAAAATACTTTTTATAGAAGAAATGGGTAATTTGTTTTTTCAAGTGACCTTTGCGGCAAAAAAAACTTCAAACATGCAACTAAACAATAAGAGCGGTACAAAGGGAAATTATAAGTTCTTAAACTAAGTACATAGATATGACTCGTTTTGCTTTGAGAATCTAGCAAAGTGTATTCATCCAAAAAGTTGTTCAGTATAATTTTATTTTTACATTTGAGGTGACAAAAGCCTTGTGTAGGCAAAAGCAACATATTAAAAACGACAACAACAAAAAAAAACCAACAAAAAAACAAAACAAAAACAAAAAACAAGAACAAAATTAATACGTATAGTCGGCTGCTTTCCAGTACTTCTATCAATCGGAATTCCACGTAATAATTATCTCAAAGATCTTTAACTAGATGAAAGGTCAGTTCATGGGGCCAAGGGGGAAATAATGATGTGGGCTGGACAATGCTTGGTTCGAGAACAAAACGTAGTTTAAGAGATAATAGCTTTGCTAAATATATTAAATTTTAATTGTTCAACCAACATGCATAAAGATAAAAAAATATACTATTACTTTTCTAGACTGTCGCAATCATTAAAACCTCTTTTTTTAACGTGTCCAATAAATGTTTAATAATCTTTAAATAGAGTAAACAGATATCCAATATAAACACAACAAATTATATATTTTTAATGTTTAAAAAATGCAACTTAAAACTAAAGAATATGTTGATTTTTTTACTTAATCATAACATAATTAGGTGAAATTAAAAATGATTCAATTCGTTTTTTATAGGGTGTCATAAGAAACAATAATCACAGAACGTGAAATATAACGACAATCCAGAGGATCATAAAATGAGACATCTACTATATTGAAAAGTCTAACAAACGTTGCTTTAATTGTCAAACAATCGCAGAGAACAGATTTGAGGCAGACGGTTTCTGAAAAGCTGTAATATGTGTCAGTTTTTAATTGGAAGCATGACAATCGTAGACGACTGGTGGACAAAAAGTGGCCGACTGTCCTTGTCGCGATTTGAAGGAAATTGTCATCTTTAATGGCGGCATAGAGACTTCCAATATAGTTATGTCCCTTTGTAGAGATAGAGTAGCTTAAACAGCCGCCTGTGTTACAGCAGGTGGCAGCATTAATATGTCCATCCGAATGCCACAGTTATCTTGTCTTAGTCTCACTAAGCGGGAGGATAGTATGGAGATAAGATTAGATAAAAAGAGGACACACCATTCACTAAAATGTTTATTCCAAATTACCTAGGAAATAATTCTAAACTTCTAAACTTTGATCAGTCAAGCTGCTTAATATTAATTGTCGGCCGTCAGTATGGTAATAAAGAGCTTTGATTACTGTTCACAGACGACTGGGCTGTTGGTTCATAGTGACTTTACAGCTGATAAATCATTGGTCAGATTTGGTCCCGCCTCCCGACATACTAAGACTGTAGAGGCGGTGCCTTTTATTATTGACCACTCCCCTTTTTATAGTAAAAGAGTTATCTATTTATTTTAGCCCGATACATGAAATAAGCAAAAAACTTTGTAGGGAAATTTCAATGGGCAGATGATTCAACATGCATAAGGACGACAATAAAACAACGATTATCTCTTTTTTTACATCAATAGTACAGTTAACGGACATTTTTCTAAAATTTATATGATCTTTTTTTATCACGTTAATCATATTTTTTTATAGAAATAAACTCATTTCTTGCACTGCCAGGGAATATCATTCCGATCAATCAACCAATCAAACAATCGATCAATTAATCAATCAATCAATCAATCAATCAATCAATCAATCAATCAATCAATCAATCAATCAATCAATCAATCAATCAATCAATCAATCAATCAATCAATCAATCAATCAATCAATCAATCAATCAATCAATCAATCAATCAATCTCTTTCTTACCTTCTCCCTTTCTCTCATTTAATTCAATCATTTTAATTTAGATTCGCAACACAACATTAATAGGACCACTACATCTGACATTGTTACATCCCACTGGATTTTAACTTTTTAATATGTAAAGCTTTAACTTTTAGGTACTTTTCAGTAGTGTTCAATAGAGGACTTAAAATTAAAATAATTAGAAAATGATTTCGAGTTGTGGGTTTAGGACCCTCGAATTGTAGATACATCGTCCAAGGAATTCGGTTCGAGGCAACTATATTATTACTGCTGCTGACCACGATGGCAATAAAGATAAAAACTGATGTCTTATGTGCATCTTATTCCTCTGGAATTTGTTTAAGGTTGAATAGTTTAAATTTTTCAAGCAACGAAGACATCACAATGGTGTTTCCTTCGCATGTAACTTCTGCAACATTTAATTCATGGGTTTTTTTTTCGGAGTGAAGGTGAAAAATAAGAGAATATTAATAAAGAGACATAACATATATTCAACACATTGAGTATTTGACAAGCCATATACTATACCAAATTCATCCAATTAATTTTGAAGCCTTTGTCATAAATATTCACCCCAATCTGCATGACATTAATTTGTGCGATCAGAAAAAAAGGATTTTATCAAACAAGGGATATAACTATGGTATACTTTGTGAGTATTTTGTTTGTCATTTCCCTTTTTTCTATATATAAAAAAAGGAATACAGCGATATACATGATTGTGGTTTTAAGTATTTGTTTCGACGAAAAATTAAGGAACTTATTATTCATGGATCGCAGAAAAAAAGGATCGTAGATCACAACGTATCGATCTATTTTTTCTATGCCTTATGAGATTATAAAAAAAACGTAGTGACAAAAATATGCCAGAAATATTAGAAGACGAGACACGGAGTAATACTAAGCCTTAAAGATATAAAAACTATAATGTAGAGTATAAGGAGAGTGAACAAACTGAAGAGTAAGGGGTGTAAACAAGAGACAGCTTGATATAAGATATGTTTGTTTTCTTACTGTTTTCTTTACTTTAGACCTATCAAAGCGGGCCAACACATGTTTTTTTAGCATAGTCATTAATTGGGTGGTCCAAGCAAGGGTGCAACATTAAACTCGTAACTCATCGACTTTGAAAGTGGAGCTTGATCTTGCTAGGAAGATGTTTGTGTGAGAGTAGTGTAGACGCTCTAATATCTTTAAGTGCATCTATGGATAGATAAATAGATGGAAACATGCAGAGACTAAACACATACCGTAGATCAGTAGATATATAGATAGACATATAGATAAAAGAAGGTTGCAAAGTAAACATAAGTAATAAGAATAGAAGTTCAGAAAAGCAGGCGGTATGTGTTCAAGATTTTGCAGATTAAAGTGACCAGATATTTTTCAAACTATGAAGTCAATTCTACTATCTTTCCAGTGACAAGACTATATATATTAACGAAAACGATGTCCAATCAGAAATGTTAGTGTGTAAGACTACGGATTCACAGTTGAAGAAAGCTGCAAAACAAGACCGATCAATGAAATTCTGCTGGGGCAGTATGGAAAAAGTAAACCTAGTTTTTAAGATCCATAAGAACAAATTATTATTTCTAC
Source organism: Elysia chlorotica (assembly GCA_003991915.1). Taxonomy (NCBI): domain Eukaryota; kingdom Metazoa; phylum Mollusca; class Gastropoda; family Plakobranchidae; genus Elysia; species Elysia chlorotica. The sequence goes on along the minus strand of RQTK01000262.1, from coordinate 395,974 downwards.
CAAAAAAAAACCCCAACAACAACAAAACAAACAAACGTAAACACCACACTTTTAAAGGTACAATCAAAGTCTGCTAAATATCGTAGCAAGTTAAAGGTTCGTGTGTTAAGGTAGTACTTGGTGACTTAAGGTTACGTTTTAGGTCGCTTAGCAATGCCTAGATTTGGTTTCTGAGGTCGTAAATTCGTTGCCGGTCTACCTGGTATGATGGTGCTCAAATGTCAGGGGTTGAGATAGCTACAATAAAACACTGGAGATGCGCACTGCATGTTGGATGCTGGAGGGATAGTTTGTCCAAGTATGAAGGATGCATAAGCACCGCATTCATAATTTATTATCTAATTAATACAGTTTTTCTAGTGCATATATGAGAAGATTAGGGCGCAGACTCGCAAAATCTTGAGGTTTTTGTTTTAATTTTTTTTAAATGTTTTTCTAAGGCCTTAATATTATGTGCGTGTGTAGTTATTTTTCTTATTGTATGTAAGGGACACAACCGTTTAAGGCATGCAATTGTCTTATTTTAATTTGTTATTCCCCAGTATTTTTTCACCTGCGTTTTTTTTTTCCTTTGTCCAAAGGCCTGCTGATTTAAAAAGGAAAAATGATTCTATCGGTTCAATTCGCTAACACGAATTTTTTTTTTTTGTTTTTTTGTTTTTGTTTTGTTTTGTTTTATCATTCTCTTAATATGGTCACTCTTCATCTGTCCTACCCATTTAGACTAAAAGCTGAAAATGTATAGTTCTGAAACCAGATATTTACGATAGGATTTGTTACCTTGCATACGCGTACATAGGTTTTTGGACATTTTGTTTTCTCTTTTTAAAATAAATTTTGTCTGTATGTATCTTATAGCGATACACAAAACAATGGTTCAAAGCCTCTTTGCGTGATGAATTTATATCAATCAAACATAGTTACGAGTATACTAAAAGATAAATCGGATGAGGGCGTTTAGTTTCCTTGGAAATATTATTTGACAGTCTTGAAAATAATTGGTTTTATATTGAAAGTAATACCTGAAATGTTGCGTATAACTATTTCTATTTAGTGCATAAGATCTTAATTACAGGATAAAAGTTTGTGTTTTCGATATTATGAAACTGTATTAGCATAAACCGCTATCGCAGTATTCTTTTTGTCCACAAAAGAACCAGAGCAGGAATAGAAATAGCAGAGCTCTTTTTACAATGACACACTTAGAGTTACACTTTTTTCTGTGTGTTCATTGATTTCTGCCCTTGTGAAATGAATTTATCCTAGTCGCACTTTTTTACGTTAAATACCACGAGGTCTATGTCTTGTAGCCTGCAGCATCCATTGTTCTTAACCTTCCGTATTATATTTAAAAACTTTAATTACCCTTGCAAACTAGGCCATATAATTACAAAGTATTGTGTTGCCTGCCAGGAAGCTCTGTTTAAATAATATTAACGTGAACATGGCTTGCTCTGAAGTACATTCTGTTGCCAATTTTGCTTTTGGGTCTAATCCATGGAGTTTCATATCTTTATAGTTAAGGTGCGTTATCCTTAAAAAACGAAGTAAGAAAGCGATTGAATCCAAATTTTCAGCGAGTCATGTTAAACAGTAACTATTGATGTAACCGAGGAAATGAGGTTCGGGGTAGGATTAAATAGGCCTAATACAAAATTGATGGAGGTTACAGTCAGGACCAACTTTCTTTAGAACTATAGCATTTATTATCAAACAATAAAAAGAACCATATTTTAAAATTTAGATCTAACTGGCAAAAACACAATTTTCAAACCTAAAGCAGATCCTTACTAGTACTAGTTTAAATGTGTCACTTGAAGCAAGGTTTAGACTAAGCAAATGTTACTATTGGTGGACATTTATGTGTGCGTGTGAGACTTGACTCTGACTGCATGTACTGAAAGAAGAATATATGCTTTAAAGATGTGCATTTATAGAAGAATAACAAGAACCTCTTGGAAAGAAAAGTAAAGAAATTTTGAGATACCAAACTTGGTTAATATCAAACAAAAACAGCTCCTCAAAACAATGAAAGAGAGAAAAATTAAATACTACGGACATGAAAGAAGGCACATTTCATTGCAGAAGAGGATCTTATAGGGTATGGTGGAAGGCAGAGGGGTAGAGGAAGCAGGCGGATAAGTTGGATATAAAACGTGGAGGACTTGAGTGGAATGAAAATCAACGAGAGCTGCGAGATTGCGCTTGAACGAAAATAGTGGAAGACCATGGCATCCACTGGAAAGAGACTTAACTAAACTAGATGCAATCACAATGGTTGAATTCATATAAAACAATATATTTAACTCGTTATTTTCTACGTTTGTCTTTTATTTTAGTTTGTTTTCAATTTTGATTTTAGTGTGGAACTATGTACAACGTCTTAATACAGATATATCGACCTAATTGATTAATGAGATTTAAAGCAACGTGCTCCACTTTAAGAAATCTTTATTTAGTAACAGGATTACACGACATTCTCAAATAGTAATATGACTCCGTTGTTTGCGATTTGTGAGAAGCATGCATTTTAGCTCCTTTTTTTTCAAACTCAAGCGAACTTTTGCACTTAGCGAAATTTTAAAACTATTTCTTTCGGGTTGCAGAAACCTCAGGTGAACGTTGTTTTAATCACACAAGAATAAATATTCGAGAAGTGACAAAACGAGTTAAATAAAACTGAAACTGAAAGCTTTACTATCTACCTAAATAAGTGTGCATAACGTTGATTGTCTAAATTATGCACATCCTTTTGTTGTTTAAATCTATTTAGAAGAATTATGTAACTTGTGAAAACATTGTTTTCATCAATTAATAACACATATACCTATAGTTCTAAGGTGTAACCTTTTTTAAATTGCTAAGTATATTGTAAAAATATTTCTTTGTTTTCCAGGTTTTATAAATACCATGATTATAACCATCATCATCATCAGCACCATCATCATCATCATCATCATCATCATCATCATCATCATCATCATCATCATCATCATCATCATAATAATCGTCATCACCACCACTACTACAAACATTGTCACGACTGCCATTATCATTACCATTGCCTTCTAATCATCACGATCATTTCTATCTTCGTAATCTTCATCTTAACATTCTGTTGTCATCAAATATATCACGCTATTTAACCCCATTTTTATTATCATCTTTGTCATCATTAAGCATTTTTTTTAAATATATCAACAATCAGAAAACACTCTTTTTTCGTTTCACCACGGTCCCAACCGCCATCTTCATTAGCATTGCTATTGTTACTTATGATATCTTCAATATTAGATTCATTTAGATCTATTCATTTGATAATTGGAAGTTTTTTTTTTCTTAAGTTTTCTTTCTTAATACCATGTCTAGAAACGAAGGATAATTTGTAGACTCAGTGTATAATGTATGACTAATTTGTAAAAAAGAAGAAAACAAAAATCTTGAGCCTTTTTTTCTCCAGCACTGATGCTTTTGTTTTCAAACTCATTAGAAAATAATTATAGAACTATGCGAACTAAAATGTAAGTTTTTAATGACTTTAATTTGTACGTCTTTTCCCCAAGAACTTTTGTTCTTATTGAACCACCAAAAATCTTAAAGTATATACAACACTGAAAGCACGAAAGAGACCAAATGTTATCATCAAAATATTTTTAATGATGAAAGAGAACCTAAGAATCATTCTGGTTACCCACTCTATTGCCTCATAAGTAAGAGAACCACGGTTCCATTAATCCAGATACATACAATATTGTATCTTTACTGTGATCTGTCGACTATAAGTTAAGATAACTAGAACTTATCTATGCAGGTCATTTTGTGTATAATGTATGGATGCGAAGTCATTACTATGTAGTACGTTTGGACTCAATATATTTATGTGAAAGTCTAACTATGTCAAGAAGTGTAGTAGTCTATTTACAGGGTACCCATCACAAAAAGTCATGTTGATATTGATTATTTACAAATTGTACATGAAGCCCGCTTTTATCGAAAGAAGAATTCTTTATTATGTACTAGAGTACGAAAAAATATTCACCAAATTGTTTAGCGATACTCATTCACGCAATGGATCATCTAAAGTAGGAAATGAACAAAGTAGACATTGATATCACCACAAAACCATTCTCTAGATGAAGTTATAGATCTGGTGCATCTTGTTCAAAAAGGGCCCAGTGTATATAAAACATAATTATATTTCTTCCTTATCGAAATTTTATATCTAAAGATATAAGGAAAAAGGTCTTTAACTAAATATTAAGACTTTATAGAAAAAAAACAACCCCATGCTTCCTTACACCTCATACACTTTAAGTATGGCGATAAATACTGAAAAAATATAGTAAATTTGAAAGATAAAAGTTGATGATTTTCTGTAACAATTTATTCACTCTTTTATATCCAGAAAACGATTGCAGTCTCCTTTTTTTAAAACTATGACAAAAAGGATATCTCCATAAACAATATCAACTACATTAACTACATTCTTTCGTGGATTTTGTTTCCAAGAAGTTTTCATTCCAAACCTGGCGCCTTATTTCTCGCTTCACTCGATGGTTTCCTGCTGAATCTCAAAGATGAATAATATATTTAATGTGTGAAAACCCGTCAAGGTTAACTCAATCACCTAACCCCCCGAATACTAATAGTATGCCCCGTATGGAGCATATCCTCCCTTGCTGTAGCCTCCGAATCCGTATCCAGCAACGGGGGCGCCGGCGTAGCCCTTGACTCCATAGCCGGGGTAGGCGCCGTAGCCGCGGGCAGCACCGAAAGCGTTGCCACCAACAGCACCGTAAGGATAGCCGGTGTTGATAGCGCTACCGTATGCGCCAATGTTCTTGCCGTAAGCAGCCTGGTCGACTCCGTAACGGTCAGCACCTCTATCGTACGCCCGAGCCAGACGGCGGTTGTCATCGAACGCCTGTTGCTCAACGTTGTTCTTGTAGTTATCGTTGCGGAGACCCTGAGAGAAAAGAAGGTCAGGTTTGATGATGTCTTCTTGAAAAAAATTGACGATTAATTCACATACTTATTTTTTTCAAAGTTTTTTTTTTAAAGTTTGTTCCTGCCTTGGATTCGCTAAATAAATAAGGATTATTTCATATGACACAGCTCACAATGGAGATCTAAATGCCGTAGAAATTCTAACCATTCTGGCTCCTTCCTAGGTCTCTCGTAAAATAGCTGATACCGATTGATTATTATTATAATCGTAAATTAAACGTTGCTTATATTACTCACTACATCTAATAAATTTGGGCTATGCAACTTTATTACTACATGTTATCAACCCCAATACAAGCAACCCTGTCAGCCCAAAATGCTAACCTTCCTCGGAGCCTTCTATGTTGTGTGAACAGTGAATAGGCGATTAATTATAGAACAGTGTAGACCCTATCAAGCTGAGCTGACAATCTTACTGGTTATAGCGTCACTGCTACAAATCATTGCATTCCTAGTAAAAATGTATCCACAATTGTTTCTACGTATAGGATCAAAATGTTTAGAAGAAAGAAAATGAACAGATAGGTTATTCAAAAAGGCAAAGATTTAGGCAGGGGCGTATATTCTACTAGGCCATCGCATTCCTACCTCAACCATTCACAAATGTAAAGACCAACGTATTTTAAAGAAAGTAATAACACAGAGCACGGTAGATGACTAAGTTAGACGCAGATTTGTGAATAAGCCAACTTTCGGGATAGTCGTGTCCTTTTCTCATGCTTTCTAGTACGGCAGACGATGCTCAGGCTACTCTATCTTTTTTTCAACCAATCAGGAGGTTTTTTAAAGATTGAAACATTTGAAAGAAAACAATTTTGGGACCAGACAGTGACATTATAGTAATCTAAACGCAGGTTTTCAACCAAGCCAAGCCTTGAGGTGACGTACATTCCTGCTGGTATGCAGGGTAGTCGATGTTACAGGTCACATATTTTTTTTATTCAAGCCATTCAAGAAGTGCAAGGCAGTCAATTCTACTGATTTTTCTATCCTTATTAAAACAATTAAAGAGACGGCTTTGTTCAAGTTAAATAATAAATAAAAAAGATATTATGTAATGTAGACATAGGTTTACAGACAGGACAAGCCTGAGACGGACGTACCCTCTGCTCGGCGTTGGCGGCCTGAGCGCGAGCCGCCTGGGCGGCGTTCCATCCATCGGCGGACTTCCTCCAGTCGTTGAGGCTGGCGGCGCTGGCCTGGTCGGCGGCACGGGCCGCGTCAGCCTTGCGGGCGTTGGCGTCGTACTTGTGGTTGCTGTGGGAGGCGGCGGCCCGGTTAGCCTGGTCCTTCTTGATGCCGGCCTGGTAGCCGAACACATCATCGACCTGGTAGGGTAAGCATAAGATAGATTTGAGTTTGCTTTTTAGATGTCGTGACTGTTGGGGTTCAAACTTTAATTTTTGTGTGCTCCTCGTAAATTATAAGTAGGCCGTTGTATTTAAACTGTAATTATAAGTGGCAAAGTGAAAATGTATATATAGATATACTACTGTGTTTGTTTTGTTTTTCAAACAAGCATGATGGTAAAAGTGCTTGACATAAAGAGCATTCGAATAATAAAGAGAGAGGCAGAGAGAGAGGGAGGAAGAGAGAGAGAGAGGGAGAAAGAGTGATAGAGAGAGAATAACAAAGAGTGGGAGAGATGGAAAATGAAGCAAAGACAGCAAAAGAAACACATAAAGAAAAAGAGAGTAATAAAGTAAGAGCGATTGATGTGCGGTTAATGAGCTGAAACATGGAGTACTCTAACAAAAAGCTGATATATTTACAAAAGAGATAATTTTGAAATCGTTTGCCACATTCTGACCTGGTCGCGGTCATAGTTGAGCCTCTCCCAGTTGTCTCCACCGTTGTGGTTGTTATGGAAGAACTTCTTGTTGACCTTTTTGTTGGCCTTACGGTTGCTAAGGTTACGGCGACGGCTCTCAGCATCTTGAACATTCTCATCAAGATCAAATCTAAACAGAGAGAATAAGGAATATCACACACACCAAAGCACCCTGCCTGCCTCAACATATGAAAAAAATCATTAATAAACTTAGACAAAGGTGTGCTCTCATAACGATGTTACACTCATGCCTGGCTAGACTGTACCGTGAAATGTAACTATTTATAAAGCCTTCTTTTCTTACAGTCAGGTTATTTGTCAACGCAAGTAAGTTACAATATAGTTGCTTTGATATAAACATTTTTTGTAGTCCGGTTCTCATGATTAAAGAAAAAAAAAAACATTTAAAAAAGTCTCATAATCTCCATTGATCTACCGCTCTCTCTCTCTCTCTCTCTCTCTCTCTCTCTCTTTCTCTCTCTATCTATCTATCTCTATCTCCCTTTCTCTTCATTTCTATATCTCTCTTTAGATATCTTCTCGTTATTTAGATCGCTTGCATTAGTATTTGTCAATCAATCAATAAATGACTAGGAAAATAATCTTTAACAGACGCGATACTATTCAAAGGAAATTCTCTTTTACATAAAGTGCTCCTAAGATGCATCTTAATAAAAACAATTACTCCCTCAAGCACACAATTTCTATTTTGTCGTGATATTCTTTTGTTCTACATTCCCCACCTGGCTTGCTGGGCTGCGGATTTGGAGGCAGCATCGGCGGATTTGGCATCGTAGGCTGCTGCAGACTGCTCGGCCTTCTTGGCATAGTCAGAGAATCCGTGGTCGTTGGCCTTGGCTGCTGAGTCTTTGTTGTAGCCCTGCATCGACATAATCATTTTAGTGATATACTTTTCTAGTGTATATGACTATGAAAAAAAACCTATTACAACTCAAACACGGCTTTGTGTATTACTTTACGTTTAAAATTACACTTATCATAGTAGTAAAAAAAGAGATGTTATGTGACGTCTCTTTAATATCTCGAAGGTCAACATTATGCATAATTAGTACAAAGATGTTATAAACTTAGATCGCATTCTAATAATAGCTTTTATAGATAACACTACCTTTAGTCGGAAGTCTCAACTTTTGCCACCACTGTGCTAACCATCTCGAGTGTTTAACTCAATGTTCAAACGACGCCCCAGGGTAACTGTTCTACCTCACCGAAGCTGTTTTTGGTTAATGTAACATAAGGGAAAAATACCGAGGCTTTAAACTAAAAACGTTGTAGTATCCTTATTCCATACCGTACTCTTCTTTCAATAATTATTTTTGCACCTGGACGCGGTCGTTGAGCCACTGATCCTTGGTGAAGGAGGACTTGGCCTCGTCCTTGGTGCTCTCCTTCTCGGCCTTCTTGAGGCGCTGCTCCTGACTCTGGTCCCACAGTTTGGCCAGGTCGGCGGCTCCGGCCTGCTTGGCGTAGTCGGCGGCGGCAATACCCTTGGCTCCGAGGGCTCCTCTGTTGGTGCACAAAGACAGATGGGGATTGAATCAATAATTTATACATATTCTAGTCAAAACAAGGTTGACAGTTTTACAAAACAACAACAACAACAACAACAACAAACAATTGAAGAGAGAGAGAGAGAGAGAGAGAGAGAGAGAGAGAGAGAGAGAGAGAGAGAAAGAGTAATGATAAAGCACAGGACTGCTTGTCGAAGTTGGCTACTTCGAGAGCCTAGACGTCTAGAGCTCTTCTTTTGGTGGAGACGAATGAACTTTAAATATTTTTTTACATGTATATTCTGATATGAACACGCTAGGGCCTGTCAAAAATATAACGTAGTTGTTGTCTATAGTCGTTAAGAAACTAAGAAACTCAACCGAACCATTAAGTAAACAACCGACGTCCGCTATACTTACGGGTATGCACCAGGCTTGGGGGCGAATCCCTTAGCTCCGGCAAGACCATAGCCGTAGTCGACAGATCCCAGCTTGCCGTCAACGTCTCCGTAAGCTCCGGACTGGCGGGCGGCGTTGCTGTCACGCGCTGCGAGGTCGGCGTAGGCGTCAAGTGCACGCTCGCGGGCGTCGCTCCAGTAGCGGTTTCCAGCCTGGCTGGCGTCCAGCTTCTGGGACAAGTCCTGGTGGGTGAGACACGTAGAGGAGATTTTGTACATTTGGGACCAGACAGAACAGATTTCGGTAAATGGGGAGTTGCTGAGACCTTATGTTCCACAGGAAATCAAGAAGCTTAAACTAACTAACCAATTTACAAATAGAAATATATGTATTCTACCATCATCATTAGGTATCTTTGAAAAAAAACCGGCAGCTAAATTCCCTTACGGATTCAGTCAAGCTAGAAGGGAATGATTATCCTAAGCAGCTCTGGACTAGCTATTGTAACTATGTAAACAAGCAAGCGACCTTCTGCTCATGGACCAAGCGCTTAACGGAGACGCGTTAATATAAGCTATTCAATTTTTTTTTTTTTTTACATTTTTTAAACTTTTTCATAATTAAATAGTTTGTTCTAAACGTGACAAAAACAACGCAGGATAAACAAATGAGTTGCGTCACGTATTGCAGCTTTAACATTTGCTCAGTGTAATTAAAAATAGCGGTCATATCCAACATCGCATAACTCGAAATGTTTTTTGGCGAGATGCTTTATATTTTAAGGACAAGTCCAAAGACCAACGTTTAACAATTTGTCTTGCTGCCACATAGAGACGTTGCGGCGATACCAGAGGTGCCTGTCTCAGGCGGTCACATTATACTGACCCTGACCCGGCCAGAGGGGAAAACTCTTGACCATATACCTTGTTGGCACCATTGGCCCATGCGGCGCTGTCGTAGTCACGGCCGAACTTGTCAGAGTTGGCGGCGGCTGCGGCGGCCTGGTTGGCACTGGCTGCCCATCTCTCAGCGGACTGGGCATCGGCCTGGGGGTATATATAGCACACAGATCAGGACAGTGCGTAACAGACATTACAGAACACATGGGAATAACAAGGTCAACTAAGCTTAAATAAATAATCGTCAAAACTGAATGAATGTACAAAGTTATGTCACGACACTAATTCATATTGACACACCTAGCTTTTAATGTGTGGCTTCCTCAGACACGAAAACTTAAAAGGCAAGCAGGACACGGGCATAATATATCTTATAATTATATGAAACATGAGTTGGTGTTAAAGTATCAAATACATGTAAAAAAAAACTGCTAAAATTTAGTTTTGAATTTCACGCTCTGTGAGAAGGATCTTTTAATACTGAGATGACATCGTACAAGCTAAACTATCTAGCATCTCAGTCTTTTTATATTCCATTGGATAAAGTAGAGTACTTACGAATAGTTAATTAAGCTTAAATATCTAGGGTAGTATGGACAATGATGATATAAATCTTACGTGGGAATTAGGCCTAATTATATAGGGCAGAATTGGAAATGAAGATATAGAGTTAGACGCCCGACTATGGCATATAAATCCAAGTTATGTCTGCTGTCTAAATATGTGCCATTCTTCTCCATATAACCTTACAATTTGTATTTTCTCGAAGCATTTTCAATCTTGTGCCCAATATAACCATGACCATGCTGATGTGCCGTAAATTCAAACTCTAACTATTGAGTGTCTCACCTTAGCGGCCTGTGCGGCGTGCTGGCCCTTCTTCTTGCCGTACAGAGTTTTCTTGTCTGCGTAATCATCCAGAGCGTGGCTGTCGCTGGACTCGCTGTACTCGTAGCCGCCATCCTCGTGATTGTTGGTAGCAAACTTCTTGTCAAAGCCGTAGTCAATACTGTCGTGGTTGCGACGACCCTGAGACAAACGTTATTAGCATAGCACTGATATGATCCTTTATAAAGTTAAGATTCGCCATTAGTGGAAACCGATAACAGCAGCATAGGCATCGACAGTCGCCGTGATTGAAAATAATGAAATTCACATTCCATAAGAAATGATGAAAAAGAAAGAAATTGAAGTTGACCCGTTATTTTAAAAACTGGAATGTAGAGTAGAAATTCTTATCGCTCTAAAAAAGGCAAATCTAAAATGATTACAGAGGACATGTAGCAAGATCACAGATAAATAATTATTAATTCCATTGAAACGAATCGCAATACATATAAAAAAAATTGTAAAATGCCCTTAAACAACATGAAAGAATGAATAAAAGGTGTCGGTTAAAAACGGATTTAAGAATAAGAGGTGTCATAAAGCTCATATGGTAGAGCGCTGGACTGACGAGCAGAAGGTGAGACGTTCAATTCTCATATGGTAACCTATAGACCTACCTAGTTAAACAGAACGCTGCCGGTTACCCGTGAAGAGAAGAAAAACTCAAAATATCGTGGTTTTTACCTCGAATATTAGTTCCTCAATTGACATTTCGATCGCTTATTATGATTATAATACAATGGGCAATTATGGATGATTATAAGTTACTTGCTGTCTTAACCGGTTGTCCTGATATCAATACCCTGGCCATGTATGAATATTCAATACACTAGACATGTATAGAAATCGAATACAAGGCACCCACTATTTTACCCAGTCTATCCTGAACGAATGCCTATAACGGTACGCTATTATGTAACAATGTGTATAAATTATGTTATTAATGACCCACCTGTCTAAACTGGTTGCCCTGGGCCCACAGGTTGTTGGCGGCGGCTCTGTCCGCAGCGTCCTGGAGGGAGAGCTGATCTTTGTGCTGGGCCCATTGCTGATCTCTGGCCGCTGCCCGCGCGGACTGGTCCTTGTTCTCGTCCCAGGCGGCCGCGTTCTGGCCGTGACCTTGGCGGGACGCCTGCTGCTTGCTGGCGTCATAGCTAGACTCGTCTCCGTAGTTGTTTGATCGGCGGGCAGACTGGATGTATGTAGGGAAAATACCAGTTTTGTAGAGAGTCTCCAAGGTTAATGTGTCCCAGGATAATCTCTCCTTGGTTAATCTAACTCCTAGTTAATCTCTCCTAGGTTACTCCTTCCTAAGTTAATCTTTCCCAGGTTAATTCTTCTAGGTTAATCTCTCCTATGTTAATCTCTCCTAGGGCAATCTATCCTAGTTTAATCTCTCCTGGGTTAATCTCTCTCAGGTTAATCTCTCCCAGGTTAATCTCTCATAGGTTAATCTCTCCCAGGTTAATCTCTCCTAGGTTAATCTCTCCTAGGTTAATCTCTCCCAGGTTAATCTCTCCTAGGTTAATCTCTCCTAGGTTAATCTCTCCTAGGTTAATCTCTCCCAGGTTAATCTCTCCTATGTTATTCTCTCCTAGGTTAATCTCTCCTAGGTTAATGTCTCCTAGCTCTCAACATTGCAGGCTTTGCAGTGCACACGGCGATGATGAATGATCTAATCACTACACTTACGCCAATGATTTTTTGAAGGTCCATTGATTCCGTAAGTCTAAGATGGAACTATTATTCAAAACCGGTACAGAGTTCCTCTTCTACCGTCTTCGTTATCACTAGAAGCCACATCACTGCAAGGCCTGTAAAGATCCTATAATACGACATCCCCCAGAACGGGATACTTGGAACTTGGCCGCTCATGTTAAATTACGACTCAACTAGAAGAGAGCAAGATGGCTCGAGCATCAGAGGCGGTCGCCTTATACCCGGCGCCAACACGCTCCTCTTACCAAAAGTTACAAAATAGTTCGCTGAGAGAAAGTTTCTTCAGCTCAAAGTTTACTTTTATAAGTCCAACTAGACATAGTGGCAGGTAAAAAAAAGAATCAATGATATTACACAGAAGCATTTAGGAGATACCATCTCATCTAATAACATGATAGTGGCTGTATAAAAACGTACAACCTAAAACCATGAGCTGCAAAGTTGGAAGCGACAAAATAAGATTTTCTAACTATCAGAAGCAGGCCAAAATTTTTTCTGGAAGTGATTACAGCATAACTGGTGTTTTTTTTCCTCGAGCCGTTCCTTTAGCAAATCCGCTAGGGCCACTAGTTGTCACGTCCGTTGTGTAATGTTTTATCTCATTTCTAAAATACTTAGCTTTATGGTATTTAAGAAAGGAGCTATGACACTATACAATTGATGTGGCGTAGCGTAGAATTCAATGTCCAAGTGCTTAAATTTCATAGTGCGTGACCAGTGATGTACCTGTTGTCCATGGTTTGTCCACAAGTCCGCGGCAGCGTTCACTCTGCTAGCGTCTCTCAACAGGTCGGAAGCCTTGAGGGAGTCGGCCCCATACTTGCCCAAGTCTGCTGCCGTTGCTCCTTTGATTGCGCCAGTGGCGAACGGCTGGATGAAAGAGGCGAGGCCTCCGGCCACGCATGCGCACAGCACTAGCACAAGCTGCTCGGTTTAGAACAAAATAAATAACTTGATTATTATTTCGTTCAAGTGTTATAAAATGCACTTTACACCCGTGCTTTATCCCCCCCCCCAGGCTTTCCCTCCCCCACCTTTTTATGTACTCGCTATTTTATCCACTTTAATTTCCCATCACTGTTCACTTTGGAGCAATGTTACAATATCTTTTGTAAAAAAATAATATCGCTTTCATTTCGTTTTGGTCTTGCTTGATCAATATAATTGACTTCACATACTTGATTTATTTGTGATTCTCGAACTCTTCTTCTACCTGGATTATTGATCAATCATTACATACACACGCAAAAGTGTACAATAATAGTTATGTTTATATCTATTTAATATCGCCTTATATATCTGCGTATTTAGTTATCTCACGGGAGATTTAAGTTAACGAAATGAGTCTCACTCCCCTACTTCTGTTCAAGAAAAAACAATGTAGGTAAACAGATTGTATCAACGCAATGGTGAGATATATCAAATTTAATAATAAAAGTCCAACTGGTTATGATCAGAGGCTAAACTATCTTAATAAGTTATAAAGTGTTATCATACATTATGGTGTGGGTTTTTCTTTTAAAAATAAAAGAGTAATGCAATTTTTTTGTTTAACCTTTTTAAGAGACCTTGTTAACATTTAGTGGTAATTTTATTACTAAAGCTTTCAACCTTTATTTTTTTTTTTATAAATTATGATTGATCTCTCTCTATCTCTATGATCCCTAAAACCGATAAAACTAAATTTTTCTAGTATTAATCTTATAAAGATCTGTTAAAAATGATATCTTACTTGTAATTTTAGTAGCTATTGTTAATAGTAGGAGAAATAAATTGTGTCAAAACTGTGGGCAAACATTGTTTTAGTTTCTCTCGTTTCATTTAATAAAATGGTATGAAAAATTAAAGCGAAAGTCCAAATCCAGATTCCCAGCTTTAACTCAGGCAAAATGTCCTATGAGCCTTTTTTTTCAATGTATACATCTATTTGTTCCAATTAAGAATATACTTTTATCTTTTCGAAAGATAAATAATATCGTTTTTTTACTTCGCCGCTTATTATCCTAAAACTTCCAATAATGTTGCATACTATTGGACACGTACTCCTCTTTGACTAAACGTCTAGAAATCTATGGTATAAATATTTCCGTATGCAGAAGTAGTGAACTCTGAGAGTTACTAACACAATCACATGATCAGAATGAATAATCAATGCTTCTCACATTGATAATTATGAGTAGGTTAAAAGAAAGAAAAAAAAAAGAATAACAAACGGTCACATACGTTATAAAATATCTTATGTTTTTTCTAAATTACCACAAATCCTAAGCATTTTATAACATGCCATATCAATTAACAAATGAGGTTACGAAATACTTGTACTTGTGCTATTAAAATTCACTTTTTAAAACCTATGACCACACTATGGCAAATCAATTAAGGTTGCAGGATGTTTTAATGAAGATCTTTCATGGCAATGTATTTCTCAAAAAGAACATAAAAATGAAATCATTTCAATGGAAAAAATTCCCACATCCGGGTATATAACCTACTTTTTATTTCTGCATTCGGATTTTTTACTCCTGATCTAAGCAAGTGCTTTTCGGTTTGCTGAAATATCAACCGACTCATTTGAATTATAAACTCCATCTCTCTCACATCCGACGATATGAGCAGAATATGAAATGACTTATATGAAAGTTTGTATCAACACGGGTAGACACAAAAACCACATTATAAACACTTTCAAATTTTTTTTGGAATATTATTATTTTTCACATTCTTAATAATACTATTTGAGTTTATGAATGTTGGCTATAATCTAGTTTCAGTTGCACATCTGTAATACAGACACGTTTTTCCACTGCGTATGCCATATTGTGTATAAATATAAGTAGCTGTAGAAAATATTGGAATTATTTAAATTAAATTATGCAGTAAAAATATTCAATGCCTGCATGAAATCATTAGATGCCACAAGTAAACTTATATAAAATATTTTCTCATACAAATCATCGATTTATTTCTGATCTGCTGTATATTGTTTTATGAGTCATTTTGTGCTTCTCATCATACACTTTGTTATTAGGTACATTATTGTTTTATTGTTATAACTTTAAGTTGTATCTTAATATATCATCCAATAAGCTATATAACAACCGCAGATGTCTAAAAACTATACGTTAATACCGCTTAGATATTATACCATAATTATTCTATTGTATTCCAATTCAATATAATTTTTTGCGCATTACAAATAACCTTTAAAAGTAGTTTAGAATATCATGCTTACGATTAACTAACATTACACACATTATTATTCTTTGCCTATATATGAATGTACGTTTAGCATAACTTTTCAATATAATTATAATTACATATTCCCCATTTGAAATCTAACAATAATTTTTAAGAAGTTCAAACCGACATGCCCCACATAACTTTTCAACCCATAAATTGTACCTACGTTCCACAAGATTTACCCAAACGATGTAATATTTATTTGTATCCAAAAGGCATTTGAAATATCGTGATACTGTTGATGCACGATTTAAATTTTGTTTTTGCCCCTGCCTTACCTTCATGTTTGCCTTGCTCTGCTGCTTCTCCCGAGAAACAATAACACCCACAACCGCAGCTAAAAAGGGTCCGAACAGACAGTGCCCGACAAAAGACCTCAGAGGTTCTTATAAGGAGCACTGGGGTAACCTATAATTGTTTATGGCCTGCATAATCTCAAGGTTCGGGATACAAACGGTCTGTAAAGGGCCCGTAGAGCCCAGAAGGCGGAGAGCGAGGAGCCCGCCCCGGACCTTGTAGGCAGTTTTTCTGGGCGAGCTCAGACGACTGTAAAACCGTTGCTCTCGCCCAGGAGAAACTGCCCGGTTACGAGCGCCACAGCATAGTCCAAGTCAGCGCCAATTTACATTTTAACGGTCCTAAATATCTTAACGCTTGGAGTTTTAATGACCTATGTCCACGCTTCTCCCTTATACAAGTTGGACCATTACTCCTCTTAGATAGACCCTAAGGCGAGGAGTTAGGAGGATGCTTGTCCTCTAAGCTTACGTTCCTGGAGTTTTTCCCCGTCTCTTTCCATAGAGGAACGAATAGGACCTAAATCTCCAGAGCTGAGCTGGACCAGCCAAGAGACACAAAGTTATGGCCCTGGACCTCCGTCTCTGCCTGCTCCAATCCACTAAGGTGCAGGAGATGACTCGGTCTGCTCGACTCAACTCCCGCGTTCTGGACCGAGCCGGCCCTGTGGGGTTGCCATATTTTAAGGCATCTATTAAAATCCTAGAGACCCCTCTGTCCTAGCCTTTATCCCCTGTACTCGTTGTGAACCTTAGGAGACGGCTTAGTCCCTGTAAACAAATTAGCGCATAAATCGGTCGCTCCTCTGCTAAAGCAGTTATTTTTGTACATTATTCGAAAACTTTCCTCTTTCTAAAAATTATATCTTTGCATTGTTGTGTTGTTTTTTTTTTGTTTTGATACAAGTGTTCCTACAATAATTCCAAAGTATTCAAAGGAAAAAATATTTTAACAAAAATATTATCTTAAATTCTGTGGTCATTTAACATTCTAAGCATATCTGATTTAAAGTTACAGTTATGTGGTTAAGAAACAAACCACAAGAGATTCAAAATAAGAATCATAATCGCGCATAATTCAGCTCTTGCTTACATCAATGGAACGCAGCCATAAATATTCTTTTCACATCAACTTTTCATCTGATTTTAATACGGGTCTTTATCCGAAGTGCAAGTTGTTATGCATTTTTTTTTTAGTTTAGAATAAGATCTAAAGACCGTTATTTCCGAAAAAAAAATAATGCATAAATTGTAATGTCAATCCAGCACTGATTTGAGGTCGAATACGAGACAGCAAGGCCAGTTTGATAATGACTATTAGCATGACTGTGTGGTAGAGGCGTTGTGAGACTGGGATGTTCTTACGCTGCATAGAGAAGAGAAGAGACCTGAGAGATGTTGATAAGATAAAATAATAAAAATCTAACTCCAGAATTGGTGACGCAATGTAGCACAAGGTCACCTTGATGATTTCCAAGGGATCGAGAGGTTTGGCCCCCCCCCCCCGACTCCTCCCGTCTGTGTGTCTGCGTGGTGGATTAATTATGTGAAAGAGTCTGGACCGTCAACGATTGTAATGTTTATGAATATTATTAGGTTTACGTAGCTGAACGAATACCGTTTAATACGCAAGCAAAAACACAGGAAAGACAGTAGATAGGCTAAGCTATAAGAAACGTAGACTATATCACAAAGTTGAGAGAGAAAAAAAAAACATTAGGATTTCTTCAAAAGCAAGAAAATTCATTACGGATTCAGCTGGAATCTCAGGTGGTTGTTCATAATGCTTTCCGACATTTGACTTATTTGAACATAATTCATGACAAGTTACTTCCTCATAACAATACCTGATTCAGTCCCTTAATTCATTCTACATCGGTGCACGTGACCCTATAAATCTTATCAACTGTTGATGAGTTTGAAAAGAAAGGATTATTACTTAATGTAAAGACAACACAGCGTAAAAAACATTTGTGTCAAAAAAGCGAATAACCCCCAGTGTAAATTTTTTGGCAAAAAAGAAAAGATTAAACAAGTTGGGAGATATACATATCTAGGATACATGTTAACATTAGATGGCAAATGTTTCAATTACGTAAAGAGATGAATTGCAATAGCCAATGTCACATAATATTATGATAAAATGAGGCAAATTTTCAAAAACAGAAGTAAAGCATTAGGATAAAAAACGTATGTTTTTTCCAAAGCATTTGTATAGTTGGGATAGTTTGACAATAACAAATGATGTGAGAAAAAGACCTGAAGCAGAAGCATGTGATTCTTATGAAAGATACTACGAATGCCGTGGAAAGATAACATATCAAACGAAGGTGCTCTAGACGAGGCTACAGTAGATACATGAAAATGGAATTTGTAACAAGGCGGTAAAGTAGTAAAGAAAGACAACAAAATGTCTAAACAGATGGGCAACCGGCACTTCTTAATGTCAAAATCCGTCGAAATCCGTCGAAACCTGCTGAAACCCGTCGAAACCTGCTGAAACCCGTCGAAACCTGCTGAAATCCGTCGAAACCTGCCGAAACCTGCTGAAACCCGCCGAAACCTGTTGAAACCCGTCGAAACCCTTTACTGCTTAATATCGAAACCCGCTACTGCTTAATATCGAAACCCTCTACTGCTTAATATCGAAACCCGCTACTGCTTATTATCGAAACCCGCTATTGCTTTACATCGAAACCCTCTTCTGCTTAATATCGAAAACTCTACTGCTTTATATCGAAAACTCTACTGCTTATTATCGAAAAATCTACTGCTTAATATCGAAACCCTCTACTGCTTAATATCGAAAACCTCTACTGCTTAATATCGAAACCCGCTACTGCTTAATATCGAAACCCGCTACTGCTTAATATCGAAACCCTCTACTGCTTAATACCGAAACCCGCTACTGCTTATTATCGAAACCACCTACTGCTTAATATCGAAACCCTCTATTGCTTAATATCGAAACACGTTGAAACCCATCAAAACCGACATAATTGAAATGAAATCCTTGAAAATCAGACTAAGTTTGATGAACATTTTTTTTTACGAAACTCGTTATAACAGTATTTTTATATAGAGAGAGGGAGAGAGAACGGAGTCAGAACTTCCGTGTATATACTGTACAAATTAATTAAGAAAATAAAACTATTTTTTTTTATTTTATAATTGGTGCATAAAAATGCACTCAACAAAACGCCTTAAAGTATAAAATACTATGTCACTTGTTCTCCAATAGTTAAATATAAAAAAAACAAAAAAACTTTTGTGGTTTATTTCAAAGACAGTCGATGAATCAAAACGCAACAGTATTAAAAGATTATAATAGATATTATATGTATAAATTTGTGATGGCTCATATACAGTCTAACCGTAACCTGAACCATGTTTCATGGCCTCGATTGATTAATCGATTTTTTCTAATATCATGTATAAATCTGTTTACTTAAAAATAAATGAGGTATAAAACTTAGAAGCGAAATGTGATACATCTTTACGATGCGTGAAATAACATAATTACATACCGGGGTAGTTTGTTTTTCCATAAAAATGTCAATTTATATGAAGCAAAAATCAGAAAAAAATCAGATTTTGATATAGTTTACAGTTAACCGAGTCTGAAGTCATTGTCACAAGAAAATGATTGTTTAAATACTTCCACAAAAAACAACAACATACATACTATTTATGAAATTAATATTTTCTCTAATAAAAACTACATACATAAATATCTCTTTTTTGACTCAATTTTTATCGCTTTGGGTGTGCTACTCGTTTTGGTATTTTTTTTTTCTTTAGCGTTGGCCTGTTTTTTCTCTGTGTTTTGGCGCTAGAGTGGTTGTCAAACCATATTATGTTAAGCGAAAAGCGTGTGTATCAGTAGTTGGGTACATACACGTTGCAAGTACACACTGTACATGGGAAATTTTTTTTTTTCTTTAGCGTTGGCCTGTTTTTTCTCTGTGTTTTGGCGCTAGAGTGGTTGTCAAACCATATTATGTTAAGCGAAAAGCGTGTGTATCAGTAGTTGGGTACATACACGTTGCAAGTACACACTGTGCATGGGAACTTTCTTCGAGGCATCCTATTTGTTGATTCAGTGGATGTCAGTAATCAGCCGAGCGTTATATTTCAGCTTTTTATTTAGCAAAACTGAAAACTGTATATTTACGTAGGTCTTGACTTACAGCTTCAAACTCATCTCTTAATGTTTTTATCAATTGACGAGATTCCAGTGGATTCGATAACCGACAATTGCAAATAATACCCTTATACGCTATTTCTGGATCCTAGACGCCCATCATAAATATAATACGAAATGCATGCCCACTATTTGGATTGAAATATCTCAATAGAGGGATGCGAAGGAGAGAAAAGGAGAGAGAAAACAAAAGAGGAGAAATTATATTTGGCAGTGAAAGACAGTGAAAATAAAAATTATTATTGATTTTATAGAAGACAGATTACATTTTTGTTGATTATATAGTAGACAGGGAATCTGATCAATTTTAAGAACTAAAGATACTCTCTACCTAACACATTCTCCGTCTCTCTATCTCTGTATCTGTCTATTTATCAAATATTGTACCTGCCTGTGTGTAGATCTCTCTCTCTCTCTCTCTCTCTCTTTCTATCTCTCTCTCTCCTCTCTCTATCTCTCTCTCT
This sequence comes from Elysia chlorotica, assembly GCA_003991915.1. NCBI lineage: Eukaryota > Metazoa > Mollusca > Gastropoda > Plakobranchidae > Elysia > Elysia chlorotica. The sequence continues at coordinate 375,516 of RQTK01000262.1, read as the reverse complement.
CTCTCTCTCTCCTTTTCTTCTCTCTCTCTTCTCTCTCTCTCTCTCTCTCTCTGTCTCTCTCTGTCTCGCTCTCTCTCTTTCTTTGAAACTATTTTTTCCAAATTTAGCTCTTTTTCCGTTGTTGTTTTTTTTTCAGGTTTTTTTCAGACTGTATATAATACAGTCCTGCTTTTTTAAAGAATATAAGTTTCTTAAGTGTATAGCATCAACTGTGCTATCTTCTAAACTTTTATAACAGTTTTGTCGGAAAACTTAGACAAAACTATCATTTTCTTGCGAAAGCAATTTGTGTATAAATTGTAAGACATGAGTAACAATAAATAAACAAAAGTTAAAAAAAAAAAAAATCAACGATAAGAATTTAGAAAATTAAGAGAAAAACAATTTGTTGGTATGCAGATTTATTATTGTTCAAATAAAAAAAAATCATTGTAAAAATGGGAAGTACCGTATTTGGACAGTTGATTTTGTTCAAGGGAGCGCGCGAAAATTCTCTGACAATCACTCAACATTTGTAAATATACAATAAAACGCAATACCACATCACATAGCGCCGTGCTATAAGATAACAACTCATGCCTTTTTCACCCAGCCTTTATCTTGATTTTTTAAATGTCTTATGCCATGCATAGTATAGTTTTCAGTATAAATGGAGTTTAACTTAGATTTAATTTAAGTTCTTTTATGAGCCATGGTACCTTTGCAAAAATCTGTGCAATTAGCGGTTATACCCTCCATACCCATAGCCACGTTCATTGTGTGGAGCGAAACCAGCATTATTATTTCCGCCATTAAATGCGTCATAGCCGTCACCTCCTCCAAAATTATTACAGTTTCTCCCAACACAGCCACCTGTAATTGAGCCTCCAGATCGTCCCCCAAACTCCCCACCACCTATACCGTTCCCAGATGGAAAGCCACCACCTCTGATATCGCCACTGCTTATTGTTTGTTTGGGAGCAAAGCCATCTCCACCAAGCGAATTTCCATAGCTGTAGCCATTTCCACCGAAACCACCTCCATCTAGTGTGTTTTTTGGTTGAAACCCATCGCCTCCAAGCGTGTTTCTAGTGCCGTAGCCATCTCCTCCGAGAGAACTTCCACCTAGTGATTTTCTTGGGTTAATACCGCCTCCGTCAATCCTAGTCGTAGACCCATAGCTATCTCCTCCAAAACCACCTCCCCCTACTGAATTTACGGGTGGGTACCCGGAACCTCCAAAATTGCCTCCATCTAAAGTATTTCTAGAACCGTAGCTGTTTCCACCAAATGAACCTGCATTTCCCAATCCCGAACCTCCAACATTTGAAATGCCCTTATTGTCAAATGCCCCATCACCATAACCGGAATCACCATATCTACCATTAAATCCACCTTGGTCTTTAAAACCACCTGAAGAACCGCCAATCCCTCCACTACCCAAATTAGATTTATATTGACCATTAAAGCTACCTCCTAGGTTACCTTCTCTAAATGATGAACCCGTTTTTCCAAACTGGTTGTTCCCAAGAGATCCACCTGAAGAGACACCACCACCAAAGTTACCTTTTCTGAAAGAATTACCAGATGAGCCACCGAGATTATCTTTCCCGAAAGAGTTATCAATAGGCGCCTTGCTGAATGGAGCGCTGGAGGAATATCCTGAGCCACCAATATTACCCTTGCCAAAAGAATCCACGGATGAACCATAACCGCGATTTCCCAGAGATCCTGACCCATACCCCTGAGTACCATATCCATCTGAGGAACCCCAACCTTGAGTATCTCTCCTTCCAAAAGAAGCATCTCCGCCAAAGAGCCTGTGGAGGAAGCATAGCCGCCATCACCAAAAGATCCACTAGACGACCCTTGTCCCACATAACTACCTTTGCCAAACCCGCCTGTGGACCCTCCATTTCCAAAATTGCCTTTTCCAAAGTACCCCCCTGATGGGACCTGGGGAACATCATTATCTTTTCCAAAAGTTAGACCAGACGACCCTTGGCCCACATAACTGCCTTTACCAAACCCGCCTGTTGAGCCTCTATTTCCAAAATTGCCTTTCCCAAAGTACCCCCCTGATGGGACCTGAGGAACATCATTATCTTTTCCAAAAGATCCTCCGGAGGAGACATGGCTGCCAAAGCCTTGATTTCCAAAAGACTTTCCTGATGAACCTGATCCTCCAAAGTTGTCTCCATAGGAACCTCCTGAGCTGCCTGTCCCCGTCAGGTGACCAAAGTCCTGTGTGAGATCGTCGTCTCTGTATCCTCCTCCAGAAATTCCTGGTCGCCCATATATAGCATCGTTCTTATCGAAACCAGAACTTCCATAGGTTTTGATGGGTCCTCTGTGACTGAATTTTCCATCATTACCTCCATAAGGTTCTGGCGCAAACCCACCACTGTTGATGGAACCAGTACCGTATCCGAAATTGTTACCGCCGGAAGATTTTCCAGTAGAGTATGGATTCCGTCCACCTTCACAAGAGAAAAACAAAAATTAAATGAGTACATCTCTCAAGTGGTGTTTTTTAATCTGAGAAACTTTTATAAATACAACAAATTTGAGAAAGGTAAACTAGCAAAAAGAAACATGGGCTGAAAAAAATTAAAAGCACTAGGCATTAAAATTTTAAGTTTGGTGTCATTTTACAGTAAAAAATAATAAACAGATTTCCGTATGAAGAATCAGAGGAAACCAACGAACCTATACGGTAATTTTCTCCTTCTCTATTATGGAGGCAAGGTTTGGCTCCTGCCGTTTCTACTAGAGAAAGATATGGGATTAGGTTAAAATATAATCAGGACATTGAACTTACTATCGTAATACTACTTTAAGTTTTTAATGCGGTTTACAAAAGACCCTAATGAACATCGTATAACTATAGTTTCAATTTTAGCTTTAAAATAGATAAACTCATAATATCAGCAACATGAGTTCAAATTATCTACACCAGAAATAAATTGGACTCTCTTCTTCCTTGCTTGTAATTTTTACGGTTTTGATTTTTTAATAAAGTTTACAATTGTGCTTTTTGCAATTGATTTTTAACTAGATTCATTTTACTCGTTGAAATGGGAACAACTGATTACCTCTAGGTATCATGTATTAGATATTCAAGCTCATCTGACTTACCGGATCCAAATCCACCCCCTGTGTTTATTGGTCTGTAAGTATTGCTGCCGGGTGTGCGAAACCTGTTGAAACACGGAAATGGTTTGTTTAAACTCTCTTAATAGCTAGTCCACTGTATCAAGCATGATCTACGATTGATTGGTGCTAAAAGCCTCAAATAAAAAAAAAGAAATTCTCGATACCTATACTATAGCTAATGTACGAAATTGCTGATCTTTAGAGCGTGCGACCCCTGATAGGAAGGTCCTCAATTTAATCGCTGATCTGGTCGACTTGTTACCTACTGGTTGAGTCAGTGCAAGTGGAATAGGATCGGCTGATACAGAGTTCCCGATCACACCGTTCTGTTTCTGAGTTGCCGCACGTAAAGTTATCTGACGTTAGTCTATGGATCTGTCCGTGATATAGCCTAGTATTAACAATAACCAATCAACCAAATCAAGCACTGTTAGCTGAGCTAGAAGGTGAAAGTTTATGGTAATACTGGCAAACCGACCATTATTTCCAAAATAGCACACCAAGATAATGAAGTAGATATTGCTGGACGATTTGCATGTCGACAAACATAACAGCGGGAATGCCAGGACTTTTGTTTGTGTTGCATTGTATGGACACTAAACTAACTAGTAGGAAAAGAGGTAATATGGCGGGGGTTCGAACCCTTTCTCTCTCTTTCTAACCCTTTTTTCTCTTCCTCCCTCCCCCCCTCTCTCTCTCTCTCTCTCTCTCTCTCTCTCTCTCTCTCTATTTCGCTCCCCCCGCTTTGTTTCAAACTCACGTTCATTCTCACCTTCTATCTTTCTGTCTTTCAGTCTCCATTCCCTTTGTCATAGCAAAATATACCGTGAAGAATAAGCAATGTTAGACAAGTACATGGACAACCAACTGACGTGTTGCTGTTGAAGTTGAGGCCTCTGTGTTCGGCGGTGTCCAGGATCTCATCAGAGCGGAGGTCTCCTGTTAAGGCGCGGATGGTGGCCGCGTTGCCAGCCCATGCGCTCACAACCAGGGTGGCTAAAACTAGTGTTCGCATCTGGAGACATTCACAGAAAACCAATTGTACACGTGAGTAACTCTTCGTGCCTTGAGACATTAATTCGAAATTCCACATGTTCAACTAAGTTTCTGTAACCATCGAAGACATTGATAGCAAACCAGATGCACACATAAGTTTACTGTTAGAGTTTAGAGTATTTTGAAAAAAAATGTATAAGTTAAAAACATGAAGACGAAAACAATTAAAAGTAAATGTCAGTATGTCAACTTTTTTTTCAAAATCAAAATAATTTTGTGTAAAATACTTAAAACCAATCTCAAAGAACACTTTAAGACGCTTTGTCATACACACACGTTAATGAATTATATTTATGATTATACAATCTCGAAGGCTGTCCCAGAAAATACGTAAGTGGACGCATACATTTTGAACTACTTTACGCATTTTAAATCTGCAAAACGGTAATTCCAACATGTATTCGTCTTGCACCAAATGACATTAATTTTAATCATAGTTAGACAAATAACAGGCTGTGACTATTGTGGTTTCTTTTTTACCTCGGTTATTTCAGTTACACTGACATAAATATTAAGCTTTTGTTTTCTAAAACATAGCCTAAACCGTTAAGACGCATGCATTAAAAATTTGACCCTCCTCTCCGTATAATTTGTTCATAATTATTGTGTACACAAAAAATTCCAAGAATGATATTGGAAATACATTTAATTAAGAGTCTTCTCCATGTATACTTTAGGCGTAAACAATAAAGTTAGTACATGTACTAACAGAAACAAGAAAGATTGGCTTTGTCACAATTATTACTGCATTCACATTTTTTTGTCTGAAGAGTAATTGAAATAAACCATACTGTGAGATATTCAATCCTTTATTTCGGAAAAAGTTATCTTTTTAGCAAAATCATGACTTTTTAAGTTTAAAAAATGATAAAAAATTAGAAAATAAATAAATTGTTTCAAAATTCCAAATAAATCGTACCAAGTAAATATTTACTTACCATATATGCTGTCATTACAACATGTGAAAAGATTAACTGAAAATATGGTAGCTTAGATAATATAATTCACAGCTGTCAAGTTAATCATGATAATATTATTATCAGAACACTTTAAAAGCACATCAATTTTTTTAACGATCCCACCCGTATCTTTTAATTGTTTAACTGAAAATATGGGAGCTTAGATAATAAACTTCACGGCTGTAAAGTTAATCTTGATAATAAAATTATTATTATCACAACACTTTAAAAGCACATCAATTTTTTTTTTTCGTTTACGACCCCACCCGTATCTTTTAATTGCAAAACTGGGTGCCTAGTATATATAATTACATACATTTAGGTAAAACTAATGTGATCAATAAAATAATGAACAAAGAAATCGACTTTCATAATGGTATTTTCATTCGTGTTACTTAGGAAAGTAAGAAAAACAACACAGAGCCTGCTGCTCACCATGATGTTTGTGTTCCTCCCAGCGCGTCTAGGGCCGGGCCTTGCAGTGACAGTTGGTTAGTTAGTAATATCACCTCGGCAGCCAGCGGACATGGGCCAAATGGGCTTTATAAGGGCCCCTTCCCGAAGCCATTTACACTTTTATCTTTTCTGTAGGAAGCATGCGATGGTGCTGACAGCATGCCCGACAGATTAACGGTCTCGGGGTAATTTCAAGGCTAAGCCGGGATACAAAATCAAAAGGTCAATGCTGTGACTTGTGTGTGTGTGTGTGTATGTGTGATTAGGTTTTTAACTTTACAGTCACGTAGAGTTAAGGGGAAAGTTGCTGAGATGGTCATGGGATAGGCCGTGGAGTGTAATGGATTTGTCCTGGTGTCACGGTTGGATATCCAGTTTAACACGTTGGGGGTTGGATATACTGGTCATCCGCTGTCATTCAAAATCGTTTCCTAAATGGGCGGGGTTTAATCAGAAAGCCTATATTAATTTTCTGCACAGGTAACTAGTGTTAGTATGAGGAGGAAGAAAGAGAAGGTTAATAGGAAAAAAGCGAGATAATTGCTGCTTTTTAAAATAAATAGTATTGTGGGTGGGTGTGAAAGAGAGAGAGAGAGAGAGAGAGAGAGAGAGAGATAGAGTGGGTGGGGGTGTGAGAGAGAGAGAGGGAAAGAGAGACGAACAGTCAGTCAGACAATCAGTCGGATATACAAACATGTCGACAGACAGACAGATAGAAAAACAGACAAAAAGACACAGGGAGTGAAGCGCAAAGAAAGATAAAGTAGAAGAGAGAGGGAGAGAGGGGGGAGAACAAGAGTGATAGAGAAGCGTTAGCGGGTTTCAAAGGGAAAATGAAAAAAGCACAAATAGGGAACGAAAAGAAAAAATAGAATGTGTAGATAGAGAGAGAGATTGAAAGAGAGAGAAAATAGAGACACGGGGAGAAAAAGACAAGATAACTATGTAAAAATGTAAAAATACGAATGCAATTTACAAACAAAAAACCTATCAAACAAATACACGTAAAATCGGAATGTTATGCACAAAGTGTTAGAATTTGATGCAAGATCTTTGACCTTATAATCTTTCTTAACACCTATATAATGATATTAATCTGACACGCGCACTTTTCATGCTGAGCCCAAAACACTGGGACGCTTTACCCCCCACATCTAGTGGGGAATTATGCTCAACGTCTTAGTGCCTTCACCTCTATTAAGGACACGAGCAAAAACATTTACTTAATGTTTCCATTCATAAAAAATCACTGGAAGGAAGAAGAGAAAATGATTTATGTGAATAAAAAGAATAGGAAGGAAAACAAAAGGAAAAAAGAACGAATAGAGGAAAGTTTAATGCAATATGACGCATCTTCTTGATTTAACTGAACAATTTTGTTTCTTTTTTACTTTCCTTCGAGTGTCATCCAGGTCACGTTTTTGGTTTATTAAAATATTTTTTTTAATATAGAATACAAAAAGAGTTATTAAAAGATTTAATATATTCTAATTACAAGAACGCTACTCGCTGATTCAAAGAAATAATTTAGTTCTTTGCTTGTTATCACGATCTTAAGAATGTAAACTCGTAATTAATGTCGTCAGACTTTGAGGAGATTTTCAATCTGATTGCAACATATACTTGTGACGCTGGTTCATGTATGTTCTTGTTTAATTTTTAAAGAAATAAATCTTGGTATTTTAATTTCCCAACCTCCAACTGGCCGCTTTCAAGACATAATAATTATTATGCAGGCATAATATACTTTAGGATTCCTATTTCGATAAATCAAATGTGTATAGCTGGTTTGCGGCTGTCAAGAGTTTTAAAGAAATAATTTATCAATGTTTTGGCTGTTAAATACTCAATAATTCTATTTTGTTTTTGTTCTCAGCACCAAACAACCTAAAAATAGTTATCTTAAAGGCGTAGTTGTTCACAGTTAGCACAATGCAATTTTATGGATTAAAATGACGTTATTAAAATTGTATATGTGTGTTTGTGTGTATGTGTGTTGCATTAAATACGATTTAAAATGATACTTTTAAAGGATTGCTTACATAAAACAATGTCCAAGTAGCTGCAGTAATTATTAACGTATTCAACCCCAATAATGTTTTGATAATAATTATAGGCTTTTTGGATCCTTCGTTTAAAATATTATATTACTTTCTTCAATAGCACTGCTGCGTTCAATGCAGCTATGCACGATATTCATCTAACCACATCTCAAGCATTTATGGTCCAATAATACTCACTTGTGCTTCGCTGATACCAGACTTTTGTATTTTACGACGTAAGTCATCCTTGTGAAAAGTTGAACCGATTAGTGATTGACTCAGTTTCTACCTTATTTATATATTATAAATGGATCTGGCAATAAAATAGAAGAAAGTTTTTACTTTTACTGTGTGATTCATTTTTAAAATTGGTGCTATTTTTTTCTTTAAAGTATAGGTACTATATCCTCTCTCTCTCTCTCTCTCTCGAGAGAGAGAGAAAGAGAAAGAGAGAGAGAGAGAGAGAGAGAGAGAGAG
>RQTK01000262.1:326667-367375 GCA_003991915.1 Elysia chlorotica | reverse complement strand
TCTCTCTCTCTCTCTCTCTCTCTCTCTCTCTCTAATTCTGTCTCTGCCTTTCTTTTTCTCAGTCTATTTTTGGATTTATGTAATCATGTATCTCTGTCTTTCCCATTCTTTTATACTTTTTGTCTAATACTGTGTTTTTAGTTTGTTTTTTTCTCCATCCGTTTGCTTTTGTGCGTCTAATTATTTATCATTACTCTTGGTGCTTCTAGAATAAATTTTTTGTTTACTTTTATTATTTCATGTCTTGGTCGAACTTGACGTTGTTGAGTTGGTTAACGTCAAAAGTCAGCACTATATAGGCTATACTGTTTCGGGCCCCAGGACTGACGTCTGACAATTTCACATGAGGCAGGGCGGGGATACAATGACTCTATTTACAGTGGATCAAAATTGGACACATACATCTACCGATTGTGGGATTAGATCCGTGGATCACCTGATTTGGACACCGACTCCCTACCACTTGAGCCAGTTCGGCTTTCAAAAAATCAGCTAAGCCATAACATTTTTTAACTGATTACATTTTAGATCTAGTTTATCTTAGATCTAGACTAGGTAATGTAAAATAATTTGAGTGTTTGTTCTGCAGGTTTATCTCCTATTGATAAATTTGATTGGTAACCTCTCACCATACACACTTCTTTTCTTTTCTCTCTGTCTTTCCTTTTACTGTTAGTCTTTATTATTTGACTCTCTTTTAGGATCTAGGTTTGATTTCTTCACTACTGTCGCTTTCATTTTACATTTAAATATTTTATCTTCATGATATAATTATCTGTTGTATTTATTTGTCCGTCTCTTTTCATATTTTTCATGGAAAAGCTTAGTGTGTATATATAATTTTTTTTCAATTTAGTCATTTATTTGTCTGATGAAGGTTTAAGGCCGACAGCTTACGTGTTTTGTATCGTTTTGTATTTTTAGAGCTGTACTTTTGTTTTTTGTTTTTTGGTACCTTGCATATAGTAGACGTACTAGTAGTAGTAGTAGTAGTAGTAGTAGTAGTAGTAGTAGTAGTAGTAGTAGTAGTAGTAGTAGTAGTAGTAGTAGTCGTAGTAGTCGTAGTAGTAGAAGTAATAGTAATGCAAGTGGTAGTGTTAACGGATGGTGAAGTACTTGTTCTTATAGAAGAGATTTAAAATTGTATTAATGCTAGAAAAAAAAACAGTTTAGTCCTTTTATTGCCCTGCATGAAAGAGCTAAACTGTTTTCTAAGCATTAATACGATTTGAAATCTCTTCCATAAATTTATAGAAAGAAGGCGTAGACACTTGCTTTTTATTGGAAAACAATACGCAAAAATACATTTATTTAGTCTTTGTAAACGTAAACATAGTTGTTTTAAACTACGTATAAATTTTTAGGAAAGTACTTTCCCATTGGGCGTAGAAATATTTATGTTGACCACATGTTTCCTTCACGTGCTATGATTTTGAGTGCCTCGAACAATTTAGGATATTCAAATAAGCGCCCCCTTACACAAAATATCACGTAGTTGCTGAAGACGGGCGTTAAAATACATGTAGGTGAAGAAGGAACACCGATATCTTACCAATATAAAAGTTTTGTTAGCTTTTTAATGTGCTTAACAAATCATTTCAAAATGAAAACGATAGTACAAATCAGTTGATGATATTGTTATAATGAGTAAAATCTTCTTACTTGGATTCTATCAAAAGTACAGACATACTTTAAACCCTTTCATTATCGAAACACGGCTGTGTGACGGCAAATGGAATTCAGGGCCCCAATTTGCCGCACAATAATAACCCCATGCTAAAAAAATTCACGAGATGTTTAATTATGTTAACCCAACTAAAATACATCCATTACTTTTCTACTTATGGAAAATAAGCATCACATCCTTTAAAGCAAAAAGTGCATCTAAATAATTTGAGTTAATCCATTGTATTAAGTTATCAATTCTTTCTCCTCGATTCGAAAAAGAGAGATTGAAAACAACATATGTTGGCTACAAAAAGAAATTTTTATTTCATTTTAAAACGCCAAACCACACATTTACTTTTATTCCAACAATACTTAATGTGTACAGAGGTATAAGAGACTAATATATGATATACAAAGCAATAGTAAATTACAGAGTATGAATAAACATGCGATGGTGATGATGATGATGATGAAGATGATGGTGATGATGATGATGCAATTTTAAGATGAAGTAAAAACGGTAATAACTCTTATATCAGATGAGATTGAAAGTTTCCAATTGGTTTAAACAGCATAAGGTGTTCAATTGATTTTATCAATCTAAAATTAATGACTTAAGCATTCACTACATAATACTCTAGAGATATTCACCGGTTCTACATTATGCAAAATATATATTCAATTTACAGGCTATAATGAGCAACTGTTATAAACAGAGCTATTTTGCTTTTATCTAAAATAGAGCGCAAAAATTAGATCATAATTTGATATTCCCCAAATGTTTCTAATAACCCTGGACCGTTAGAAAACAAATTCACTATACTATTTTCATTAAAAATCTTTTTTTTTTAATTACACGACATACCAATGTACTTATTTAAGGAAACATAACTGTTGAGTTAAGTTTGTAGCAAAACTATGTTTATGTATTAGATATAGTGTTGATTTAGATATGAAAAGAAAGTCGTATAAGTTTTAATTTCTATATTCATTTTATAACAGAGGCTACGTAAAGAGTTTTATGCCCTGAGTACGTTTTAAAAGTTCTCCTCGAGTGACATTTTCTTGTTTTATGGATTGCGTCTTTTTTTACTTTTTAAATGTCTTTATCTCAATACTCCAAAACGTAACACTACATACGTGTAGACTGTCTTGTGTCTGAAACTTTACAAACATTGAAAAATGATATTGAACACATATCAATACAATAACCAACCACCTATTCAACATCCCGAAACCTAGCATACTTCAAATTTTCATAATTAGAAACCTATGAATTGGGGATAAACAGTTGATTTGATTATTCGTTTTATAAATGTTAACACCAGGTAATTTATCTGAAGCAAAATCTCTGGATCTTTAAGTATGTTTGATCGAATACCTTTAAATGTAGATCCTAATATGTTTTCGTTTAAGATAATTATTTTCAGTGTGAAAATATCATTACTTTCTCTTGTTATTGTTGGGTTTTTTTTGTGCCACTGTATAAAAACTAAAGTTACATTGTAAAGCATCACTTATGCTTCACCTATCAGATTGTCCAAAAGTGATTTTACCGCTTGATTATACAATACTTGAATGTTATTTTCTGGACTTTTCCTTTCTGTTTGGAATACCAAATTTGAGGATCACGCAACTTCTTTGATTTCCTTGTGTACAAATATAAATCTCTAGAAAACCATACAATCGAACCAATGGTGTTAAAAATACATTGGCAAACGATGATCCATGGCCTGGTTTACGGTAAAATGCTACTGGATTGCAATTATCTCCCGTTCAAGGCGCTCTGGCAAAGAGTTGTCTTGCAGGAACAGGTGACGGACACTTGGACTCGATCAGGCATGACCTTGCCCTTGTTAGACCCCGCCTCGCAGTAAGACCACACCCATATGGGAACTCTCTCCGCCGTGCATCTACTGGCTCCGCCCTCGAACTTGCAGCCAGAGCATGGAGAATTGCTGGAGTGGGAGGGGTTGAGAATAGTGACATTGTTGACAACCAGGAGCAGCAGATAATGGCTGACAGGGAAATTGCCAGCGAAATGCTCTACAATCTGACGCAGAATTATTACAATTTAATTTCTACCCTTCGATGCTTTATTTTGTAATGGTATCTGTTTTACTCCTGAAGTTTTGACATGCATTAGACATTTGCCTAAAAAACACTTGATTATCGAATCTATTCCATAATTTTAATTAAACTATCTCATTTGCGTTGGAGTTCAGCCTGAGAGAAGCTTTAATCTACCTTAGCCTTTATATGCAAACTTCATAGAACAATTTTCAAAACTCAAAACAAATCTTTATTTAGATAGAAATATATTCAACATGCAAAATAATAAATTATTTTTTTAATGAATCACTACAATTGTATTAAATTGATAGAAAGATATATTTCCAGTTTGACGAACAAATTAAGTTACCATATAATAAATTTAAGAATTACATTAAATAAACTAATACATGAATTGTTTTAAAAAGACAAGATAAAGGCTCTATTGTGCTGAAATCTTCTTTATTGTTTGAAATATTTGCTGACTTAGAAAGGAGTTAATATTGTAAAATAAATAGTACGTTGATTACACTAATAGGTAACCCATAATATGCGTTGTAAACTTTTCAAGTATGTCAAAAACCTCCAGCAAAAGTTACAACGGAAAGTATCTTTTATCTTATGCGGAGGACGTCCAAAAAAAGAAAGAATCCAGCGGTTTTAAGGTGCTTATGCGCTTTTACTATGAAGTAAAGATAAGTAAAAATCGTTGGCAGCTTTTGGAGCTTTAAACAAGAGGTTTTAAGAAAACCTTATTTCATGACCACGACTAATTACCTGCACTCGGCAAAGTAGACGCCTTGTGACTCAGGCATAACGACAAAGCAAGCTCCATTGTAGTTCTTGTATTGGCGGAGAAGTTTGTATGTAGGACTGCATGTCGCCTTCACCTGTGTCTCATCTGGATTAAGGCTGTTTGGATGAAAATAAATGTTACAGATATTGATAATTTTTGTATTACAAATTTGTTGGTACCTTCGTCTTTTGAACACTTCAATTTCTCTGAAAATGCAAATCAAGATAGTTTAAAACAGTTGAACCAAATGAATGTAATAATCAAACAAGTATATAATTATTCCTCGTTTAAAAAAGAATGGGAGGTAATTTTATTTAAGGAAACTTAAAACACTATCAAGTAGACATACACAAAAGATACATATCTAGCCTCACCTAGCCTGCCTCTTCTGGCGTGAAAATGAGCTGGAGAAACCGAACTGTGGATTTGAAAAACCCTGGTTTCCTGCAGTGGTCCTGGGGTTCTCGACTCTGTTGCTGTTGTCAAATAGACGACCTGAAGAACCAAAAGTGGACGGCCCCGCAAATCTCGAAATCTCTCCCGGAACACCATTGGTGCTGCTGCTCTCACCCAAAGATGACGCGAGTGAGGGCCCTTGAGGGTCACTACCTGTTATGGAAGACCCGAAGGATGATCCCTGGCTATTGACCCCTGAGAGGGAAGATCGGAAGGGCGACGATGGCAATGACCCAAATAACGAACGAGTATTAAAGTTGAAAGGACTGTCGACATTCCGAGACTGTTGACGATCGTTGTATGATATAAAAGGGGCATCTCCTGTCTCTCCTCCTACAGGACTAGGTGGGGAGTCTAGGAACATATCCGATGCTTTAGGAGGAAAAAGTCTGTCAAGATTACTGCCGCTTCGGCTATCGCTACCTCTTAGGAGACTAGACCCTCCACGGGATCGTTGCAAAAAAGGATTGGCGTTGTTAAATGATTCAAACGATCCAAAGTCTGGAGTTGGAAGACGGGACAAGCCAGAACTAAATGTTGGAGCCGGAGGATTTTGGGCAGAGTCGAGACTGTTGATATCAGACGCGCCGTTCCCTGCTTTTCTCCCGTCACCCGATGGCAGACTGGAACCGTGTGTGCTGTTGTTTTTCTCTTGAATATCACTAGACTCCGAGTCTAACGGGAAGGCGGCCCTTGTTTCTGAATTTTTAACAAGATTTACATTTTTCTGACCTTCAGATGGCTTTCTACTGTTGTCAAATCCACTGTTTCCTATTTTATTTGTAGAAGACGTTAATCTAAAACCGTCATCTGATCCTCCGAAATCGCCTTGCCCAAAAGATGAATCCAAAGATCCAAAGGAAGAAGACACTGGACGCATTTGACTTGTTGTAGCCGAGCCAATGGGATTCTCCAGCTTAAATATCTCACTATCTTTATGTAAATCGTTATTGATTAGAGATATTCCTTGGATGCCTTTGTTATGGGGATATCCGTTGACTTGCGTTGCCATGACGCCTTCATACATTATATCTGTGAGAGTCTTCAAAACGGCTTCCGCAAGTGAGTTTTTTAGAGCTTGCTGGACGATAGACCTAGAATATGAAAAGAAATACATAGTATCTCCTTTTAGATAACAATGATTGATTGTGTGAAAGAAAAAAACAACATTAATGCAATAACTTCTTTAAACCAACAAGTTGAGTAGATATATTTAGCTATTTTCAATTCTAAAAAATCGAATAAATAAATCACACAGTTACGTATATTCATAAAGTAGTATGCATGTTTTTATACCACCGCAAAGCCCTCTGTGTTTGTGTTCTCTATAGAGGGAGGGAGAGAATTCTCTCCCTCTCTCCGGGTTTAACGTCTCCTAGGTTCCCCTGGGGGGTCCTATACGGCGACAGGCGGCGTTGACAGAAGACAAAAGCTCAAGAGGAAGGCAAGACATGATAGATCCTATGCTTGCTCATTCTATTACTATGAGGCTAGTCCTCTAATGTATGGGGTTCCCTAATTTTTGGGGTTCTAAAGTGGAAAGGGGGGATAGGCTGAGACAGACAAGACAAACCTTCCCTTCTACGCTGGGGGGACGGGCAAGGCTAGGCATTTATTTTTTTTTATGAGTGAGGCAGGAGATAGATAGTTAAAACCGGGGATATTACCCTATTGGTGTTCTAATTTAGTATTGTTCCCCCATTCCCTTTTTTTTTTTTTTTTTCTCTGTGTTTAAATCATTATAAAATTCATAGTACGAGTATTTTAATATTAGTGCAGAAACCTTTTCAACCATGCTGATATAGTAGACACCTATTTAGGAAAATCAGGCCATATGCACACTGCAGCTTTCTGTTACAACACCGTTGCCACAGGGAATTTCTTATCTAAATCTATTTCTCGTGAATTCGAGATATTACATTCGTACATCTTGTTCATGCCGCTTTTAAACCATAAATGCTATATATCGTACTTTTATTCTGTCAAAACGAGAATAAAAAGCAATTTAAAAGTCTATTACTCTTACATCAAACATTGTCTCACCAAACTTCAACATGTACATAGCCGTGATCTTACTTGGGGTATCCAAACTCACTGGTGGAGAGCTCAAACTGGTCCTCACCAAACTTCTGTGGGAAGGTGCAGACAGGAGCAGTGCTGACCTGCAGAGGGCGAGGCACACTCACGTACATCGACGACCTGCCTGGCTGGAAGTCCAATAGGGATTTCCCGGAGTCCGAGTTAATAAGACGGTTGCTGGGTGGAATAGCACTATTCAGACCAGTTGCTGCTTTTCCAATACCCGTAACTTCAGGGTTGGCTGGTCCAGACACATCAACTCTATTCGGGTTCGGCTCGTTGCTTAAAGGTATGTCTAGTTGTCTGTTGCCATTGTTAATCTGAATTGTATCTTGGTTGCCGAAATTAATGTTTTGGCTCAATCTGCCATTTCTACCTGAATCAACTGGTGTTTGGAGATCTGTATTACCTGTATTGGTATCAAATATGTTTGCTGTGTCACTTGCCGGATCAAGGGTGTTTTGAGGGCTGTCCTCATCTGAGAAGAGGATGATGGGCGCCTCAGGATCTATTACAATGGTGTTTGTGCCTCCCGTCTTTTCGACATTGATATTATTGGTTTCTGAAGGATCTTGTTTCCTGTTTTGTGTTGTGGGATTTGAGTTATCTTTTGATGTTGACGGATTCTGCAAGGGTGGATTGTCGAACTCTTGAGTCTGCGAGCTTGCAGTTGAATCTGGCGAAAGGTATATGTTGCTAGATTAACTATCTTATTTCACTGTATAATGATATAAAATATGCGCATTAGGAAAAGTTTTATTGATTTAATATTTTATGTCATTATACTGTTCACTAAAATGTTAATTAGAATTTTCTATTAATTCGTGATTTTATGATACAGTGTATTTGCTGAGTGACTGTGGACAATTTAGCCAAATAAATCGTAGGTACCTTAAAAAAGGTCTATTTAAGCAGAGATACATGATTCATTATGGGACTTGTTAGACTGGTGCTGTCAGGAGACGATAGTAAATGATCTTAGAGGATGATTCAATTTTATGAACTCTGAGAGATACTCTGCGAGCTATACTTGTAAAAAAAAAACAATGGCACTTTATGTAAACATAAGATATTTTATTGTTGCTTCGCCTCAAACCTGCAGATTCGGAAGTCTTTCCTGAAAATGGCTCTCGAAAGATCGGGGAAGGCCCCGAAGATGGAAGCGGCACCGGAATTTCTCTCCCACGCGCTTCTCTTCTGAATGGCGTGGGACGAGGGGAACCAAGCTGTGGAATCACAGAAGCACGGATCCAGAACATTGAGTACAGGTATTTCAGAATAAAATTAAGGGTTGGTAAAACATATGCCGATGAGGGTTGCACTTATTAGGTAACAATAGTTTTAAGATGTTTTTCTCTTCCCTCTTTGACAAAAAAGGATTTATGTGTGGTTTTTTTTAATGGAACGACATACTGTCATTAGAAACTAAAGTCTTTGTTTTAAAAATACCAAGGCTTAAGTTTAAAATTACAGCCATCGTAGAAATAGTTCAAAAGAAAAATCACTAATCAATTTCAGACATTTGCTTTTGTTCGACAATAAAACACCTTGTTATAACTCTATTCACAAAATTTAAAAAACAATAAAGAATTTAATGGAAGTGGGTATAAAAAGTAGTAAAGCTTGTTTCATAAAATATATATAAGATGCGAACCCCAGGTACAGTTGTTATTACCTTCCCCCCAAACATGTTTAACATACACCTACTTACGTCTATGTCTTGGGCTTGACTCAGCATGATAACTGCAACTAGCAAGGCTAGTCTCCACAATAGTTTATTCTGAAAATGATAACATTGAAAACATGGACAGTTTAAATCATATCTTCGTGTTATGGTAGAAAAAGGTAGTCTTATATTAAAAATGTTACCAGCGTAAACAGTTTTTCAATAACATGTTATTGTTTATGGAATCAATTGACATTGGTAGGATGGCTCTTAATTCATAAAGAATAACACAATTTGAAGTCCAAACGAATTATATTCTTTATATCTCTAAACATAAAATATTAAAACTAAACGTAAAAAACTAGATCTTACACACTTGGAAAAAAAACGATGCTAAATTCCTGTAAAATCGAAAGCTGACAGGTTCAAAAGTTTAAAAAATACACTAACGTTACATACTTAATGAAGCCATGTCATACTATTTTACCATTTTAAGCAGATTTCGTAAATAAACATCGGGTTGTTCTAAAAACAGCACCCACGCACGTACGCAGAAATTTTAGGTATGAAGGAGGCTTGTATGAACGCATCCGTACACACTAAGAGTCAGCATGGAAAGGACCGATCATTTCTAATTGTAATCATTTCGCCTATTCTTCGACCAGCCTTACACGTTTAGTATGCATCGGAACTTCACTCAGCACAATCAAAGCGAATTATTAGTTTGCCTTCAGGCGACCATAAACACCCACTTCAGTGCGCTATGACTGACAGCCATCTCCACCCTCACAGCTTGAGTTGTTGCTGTTGCAGTAAAATAGACAGTTATCAACCTTTAATATATGATTGTCTCCCTCTTCCGACAAGATAATCGTTCTCTGTAGTCTTCTAATTTGCCCGTCTGTTCCAATAAATTAGGAAATAAATTTAATGTTTCTTATTTTGAAGAGTGTTCAATGCCACACGCAAAACTAGCAATTAAGCAGCAAATGCCTGTCACCACTAAGGTGGTCCTGTTTGACATTTATTGTTGCTGTCAGTACACACAATAGATCATTAAATGGATATCAGTTGAATGCATTAGTTTTGGTCTGATAGTAGGAGAGTTGCTTACACTATCTTTGGTCTACTTTCACACACTACCTCACAACCAGTACTCACCGATATATTTTATGTGACCTCAAAAGATGCACATACTAATAATGACAAGGCAACCCAAAATCTACCATTCGTTTTAAAAGGAAAATATTCATTCTAATGAGCTTAGAGATTGAACGAATAATATATCAATAAAAATACATAAATTGCATCACGTTAATCCAGGGCTACTCTAATTTTGCGTTGTCGTAAAAATATTTTTTAGAAAGCACAAAATCATAATACAACGTTTAATGTCTACAAAAGGCAAAATTAAGACAAATGCCGTGAGGTATGTAAGTACCGATTATTTAATTTAATGTTAGTATAAAACCTAAATATAAAAGACAACATTATGTTTTCATAGTTTGAAGAAAATTTCTTCATGAAAGACTATTTTCTATTTAAAGTGCGGTATTTTTTAAAACATAATTTGTGTTAAATGTACTATTTAAACTTAATAAAATCACGACTATACAGCATGATATACTGTTCTTCTTATCAATACTCTACCAAATATTCACGAAATTCGACTATAACTAATTAATATTTATACAAATGTCTTCGAATCATAATAATTGCTGGATTACACACCCTCTCTCTATCCCTACCACAGTTATTAAATCATTAAATTTATTTCTGTATTGAGTGCGATGATAACATTTTTTCATAAAGAATGATTTGTAGCAAAGAAAGTATGACGCTGATATTGTAATAATTAAAAGTATATTAACGAGACATAAAGTCATGATTTGGGACACAAGTTGTAATTACAAAAAAAAAAAAAATTGCATATGCCATGTAATTATACGCACCTTTGTCATGGTTACTAGAAGACTAGATAGAGCAATGCCATAGCTTCCATATTGTAACGATATACCTCGATTTGTCTTGCTGTACACTTCCCATTTTTACACTACCGGTATTGAATGTACCAGGCTTGCAACCAACAATCTAAAAAACCCTACCCCAAAAGGAAACGATCATTTTACAGAGCAATAAAGCAATAATTGCCAAACAGTGTTGACGCCTCGATCAGAAAATCTGAAATCTGAATTGTTCCCATCTTATTGACCCATATAAGAGATCAAAGTAAATGCAGGTAACGATAAAAATTGCATCGAATCATCTTCAAATTCAGGTTGATCCAAGCATTATATCGTAAGGCGTGAAATGACACGATGACAAGTGACACCACATCTGGGATAATGCGCGGTCAAGCCGAATATCTTAACGCATCCATAAAGTCAGCAAGATTTATTGTCGGAAGGTGTGATCTTGTCAGAACAAATGGGTCTTAAAATTATCATGCCGACTTACTGATTTCTTTTCATCATTTGCCCTGCTTTTAACAACAAAAGGTGCATTGCAAAGTAAAATTGCCGAACACCTGTTTCAAAGCAATGCGCATTCCTTTGTAAAATTCTACTAAGCTAATACTAATTTAACTTTCAGTTAACCTAATATTTATGTATTAAATTAGTCGTATTGTTCCAAATTAGTACTTCGAGCAATTGGTATATTTATAGTTTTTGTACTGTTCAAAATGGGATTTTTTGCATGGCTATTCTACATGTATTTGTTTTGCCATAAAAAACAGTAATAGCATAACTTTAAAATTATTTCTTTATAGTATTTTATTTTGTCCAAACATTATTTTGTTAGAAATTAAAATATTTCAATTTTGGATAAGCTAACCCATCTTGTCAATTAACAGCGTTAAATCCAATGCGTATATTACTCCTACTAGTTTAGAAAATTCAAACAAAGTGTGCTTCTATTTGTGTTGTTCTGCGTCTCCTTCCACATCCTTCTCTTCCTCCCTCTCCTCCATCTTAGCTTCTCCTTCTCCTCTTCCTCCTCCCCTTCCTCCTTCTCCGCCTCCTCCTCCTGCTCCTCCTCCTCTTCCTCCTCCTCCTCCTCTTCCTCCTCCTCTTCTCCTCCTCTCCCTCTCCTCCTCCTCCTCTTCCTCCTCCTTCTTCTCCTCCTCTCCTCCTCCTCTCCGTCCCCATCTTCCTCCTCGTTCTCCTTCTTTTTCTTCTTCTTCTTCTTCTTCTTCTTCTTCTTCTTCTTCTTCTTCTTCTTCTTCTTCTTCTTCTTCTTCTTCTTCTTCTGAAGACTGAAAACATAATATATATCTGCTGTCCAAGAGATCCTTATTTAGAAACCCACGATGCAGCGAACTGGCTCAAGTGGTAGAACGTTGGTCTGAAGATGGGAAGGACCGCGGTTCGAATCCCACATTCAGCCCAAAATAGATTTTTACAATTGTGTCCTAAATTGATTGGTTAGCAGTCATGTGACCATCTGAGACAGAAGTCCAGGTCTCCCCGCCCTGTCTCCTGTGTGGCAGCGCATAAAAGAATTGTCAAACGTTAGTCCACAATATAGCCAAATTATTGTGATGACACTGAATGTTAAGCAACAAAACAAAACAAACGAACAGATCGGTCAACATAATTTGTGGCCTTTTGTCTTTTGATCGTTGAGTCAGTGATTGTAAAACAGCTTCACCGGCTGAAATACGAGCACTTTTATGTTCACACTGTCTATTTGTGCAGTATGTAAAATCGCCAGACGCTTGTCTTGGGATTTGTCCACGTTATATCTAAATGCTGACTTGAGAAATAAAGAAACCAACCAACGAACCAATTAATTTCTTCTTCACCCACTTATATGTCACCCCCTTCCTTTTTGTTGCAACTAATTTCTCTTTCTCTTCTATTTTTCTATACATGTTTATAACATATATTTCAAACTGTTTCAGATGGATGAACGTTTACTGTGTAATTAGAAAGACGTAAGCACTCACAGGTAAAATCCATATACAGATTTTTCAACTGTCAAACCTAAATCATCGAAAGTTTGGATAAACGCCTCATTTTTGTTTGGATTTTTACTGAGCCAAGTGAATTAACAATGCTTGAGATTATCATGACGAAGAAAACTGATAGTAAAGAAGCAAACAATCTTCTAAGAATCACTGGGTCGCCCGCCTTCGCTCAACCAGTTGTCTCGGCTCCCGATCCATTTGTCTATCTTGAGAGAGATTGGGCAATGGTATATAACTTGCATGTTTAACCTGCCTAGTGACCGGTTGGTTTTTGTCAACACATCAAATAATTACATTGTTGCAGCTCACCTAGCCAGAGTGAACATACCAGTGATTAAGAAGAAAAAAAATCGTACGTTAAAGTAATAGTTTTCTGCCTTGCCGTGCCATCATAAGATAGAACTTTACAACTTGCTTGTTTCAGGAAATACATGGAGCTTAAAGTCTCCAAAACAGGTAATCTTTTAGACGCCATCAGGATATAAAGTATAGTCATGAAAGTGTAGTGAAATCCTGCCCTTGCCAGACACTACCAGCCAGCAGTTAAGTCTATTCCATAATGAAAAGCAAGTCAGCAACTTCCTCTGGGTTTACGATGCCTTTAACTTTCAGAAAGTGTACTGTTGGTTCAGTTTGGATTGCATAATAGGGAATTCCAAAACGCTCGCGTTGAGTTCTGTTGAAATGTGTAAATAATCTTAAGTTTCACAAACATTAGTACATTATTTTTCATTGGTCTTTAATAAACGAACAAACTTTACCACTTTTATTAATGGAAATGGTATTTGATTGTATGGTTTAGACTAGTTCTTGTTATTGTTCTACCTCACCTTTGTGTAGGTGGCGAATGCAAGCAAAGTTATAAAAATGATCTCAGGTTAATTGTTTACATCATTTCCTTCTTTTTAGTGTACCTAAAATTTCTCTTTTTTATCCTTTCTCTTTGAAAACACTAATTTCCTATTTTTAACTCAGAAAGCATCAAGTGGGTTACACGATTATGAGGATGTCAAAATTAACTAAATGGTTGTTATACTTGAACGACAATTTCCGCGTGCGGCCATTGGCTGACGATGATCCCCCAAGTAGACATAACAGTTAGACAGAAGTTAATAACGTTACAATGTCACCGCTACACCGCATCGTCGCTTGTGTGTGGCTTAGCAGCCACATTAGAAACAACTACAGGTTTCCAATAAATCGGACGATAGGATTAAGCGCAGAGCTTCACAAAAATATTAAAAGTAAGAATTCATACACCCATTCTTTCCAGATTTGATTAAAATATAATTATATTGTACCGAATAATTATATTCAGTAACTTCTCTAGTTTTACAAAATCGTATACATTAGGTTTGGGTTAATTTTACATGATTGAATTGTCTTCATAGCTGTGAAAAGGGAAAATATTATATAAATATATAAAAGAAGTTACCCTTAGTAAAAAATAGGAAAGCATAAAGCAAGCAAAATAGTGGAAAAAGAAAAAGAAATTAAGGAGAAAGAACGAGAAATGGAGGAGTAATACTTAACATAATAAACGAAACGATAGCAGTTGAAGAAAGAAAGCAGGCTTTACCAAACAAACAAAAACATTAAGAAAAATCGTATAAAAAATTAGCCTACATCATATTGACACATTCCTATAAGAACTTAACTACATGTAGCAGTGTTACCAAATGCATATTATTTCCTCCTCCTCTCGAACTAATTATTTTGTTATCTTTCCTTTCTCCAATCTCATCTCTCTATTGCCTCTCTGCAGCTTGCTTCCCTCACTTTTCCACATCCTCATTTACGTAGAGGCTGTTGAAAAAAAAAAAGCGTAAAAACGTCAGGATCTAAGAGGGAAAGCAAACCAATTGGCCCAGAGAAGTGGCCTCACCGGAATTAAGGCCAGACAGCAGTAGCCACATTTTATTGGCCAGTCACATCCCTCTCTCGAATCTGGACGTCCATAAAAACATTTTTTTAATGCTGAGTGCTTCTCGTGTTTATGGGGGGCGCGGAGAGAGTCGGTTACTGGCGGTGTCCCGCTGCTTTGTCTGCGCCCTGTCCGAAAAAGGAACCTTTGATGGTCAGTGTTGGTGATTTCACTAGTATTTTTGTCCTTAATGCTTTACTTGACCATGTACTTTATGCTCTTGTGCCTAGTCCGTTCTTTTTTTTTTGTTATTGTTGTTGTTTTTTTTTTGCCTTTCTTTTGCGGTTCTGTAAAATACAACCATAAACTTAGGCAAAAAAATTAAAGGACATTAAAATAAAAATGTAAAACATCTTTTTAGTCGTGATTTCTTAGTCTAAATTTAAAGATTTGGTGAATGGTACGAGAGAACATGGGAGACCTATGTATGATCATTTAAAGTAAATTAAATTGGCCACTGCAATATTCACTGTGCATGTGGCATTTTTTTCTGGATCAATTTATTTGCCTTTGTTCTCACTCTCTCTCTTCTCTTTTTTAAACCCCCTCCCCCCCTCTCTCTCTTTCTTTGGTAGGTTCAGAAAAAGTATTTTGTTCAATTGTTTCTCTTCTTCGACCTATTTGAAGTCGCGTTAACAATTTAGTTTCTATATGTTCAATTTATTGGTTTCGTAACGGTCATTATCTTCAGTAACTAGCCTATATCACTGACTCACGTCTCTAAATTTTATTCATCTGCTTTATAATGATCCAAGCAACACCCTCTTTCATACTTTTTTAACTTGATGAAAGTACTAGACCTGTTCTTTTGCATGCAATAGAAGTCACGACCAAGATTCATAATACACCTGAAAAAAGACATGCTCGATGTAGTCGCAACAATGTTTCAAATTTTACAACACTAAGATCGCTATAGGAAAAATACCACTCAAATATACCTGTGTATGATATGATTAAACTCTCGACTGCCTAAAAAATAGATGTAAATAAGAATTGCACTTATTCAGACATAATTATAACTTTCCTTGACAGTGACAGGATTTTTAAATGTTAATTTTTACTAAACTATTCATACTTGTGGTGAACTGAAGACCTTGTCGAAGTAAAGAAATCTATTTGACTCAACTGTGATTCGCACCATTAAAGATTCGGCCACAAGTTATCAAGATGTGGTAGATGCACTTTTGAGCTGAAACTTTCGGGCGTAATGTCTGTTAAACTGTTCTAGAAATTTGATAGATCACTTTTGAAAAGTTTGTCTACTATATTTCTTGCTCTGTAGTTTGGAGGCCTAGTGCTGAGTCTAACCAAATGTTAGAATACAGAAGTGAAAATGTCCTGATTTAGCTATTGGCTTTATAGCTTTTGGCTAAAAAGTTTTGGATAATTATCTAAACGGTTTTTATGAATGCCATATTTTCTCCTCCTCATCGCCAGAGAGGGGTGGGGGGGGGCTGTTGTTTAAAAAATGATGGTACATATTATTCCTATTTATTCTCATTCACCATGTTAAGTGAACGGTTTTCTAATTTATCGCATTCGCACTAAAGGTATGTTGATACAATTATTGGTTGATGCCTAGTTCTAGTTTATATTCAGAGATACAGCAATTGTCTAAAAGAGACCTTTAAAGCATCAGATTCATTTAACCAATTTAGTGATTGCTAGGTTTTATTTACGTGGCTGTTAGAAGTATTTTGTAATTCAAATAAATAGTACTAAAAGCCTCTCACTCTTAAAATGGCAACGACCGCTTACAGTAAATATTTGTAAATCTGATGGACATGTTTGAATATTCGGGAAGACTGTTTCCCAAAACTGTTTTTTACAATACGCCTAACAAATTTCAAACAACAAATTTAACAATCCGTATGTGAATTATAAAAGGGAACGCAACTTTCTTGTTTGTTCATCATGTTTCTCTGGTCTTAATTTTTTATTTAGCAAAAGAATGGAAAATAGAAATATGCACCGGTCTCTATTTATAACTAGTTTCTACTATTTAGAATTAGTTACTATGCATGGCTAAGTCACCCTATAGTTATTTTTTACACGATGATCGTGATTGCTATGTTCTGATCTGCACGATTGGCCAGATGAAAAAGCTAGGCCAAGTCAGATCCAGATGTTGGGAAAGAAAGTCAAATCTTGCAGAACAGGTTTGGCTGATGCAAGGTCCATCATACAGTTAACAGTAGAGAGTGTGTTGGCCGAAGCACAGAGAGATCTGGTCTAGGGCGTGGCTCGCGATATAATTCTCAGAAAGTTTTTAAACAAAGGAAAGCAAATCCCGAATCAATGCTAAATACATCATTGATAGATAACCACCTTTGCATTTTTTTTTATTTAAGCGGTTTTCGTCTCTATCTTTGTTTGCCGTGCTGTCTTTCTACTATATGTCTTTTTGTTTAATTAGAATTAGATCATGTCAAAAGAGCGACAGAAAGAGAGATAATTAGCAATTATTTATTGCTTAATTTCAATGGGTACAGGACAAGTAGGACAAAAGCTTTCGAAAAAAAACTCAAATTACACACGGTAGTTGGTTTGAAGTCATTAAAGACATTTCGAGCATAACTAATTCTTTTACTTTTTACACAATTAGAATTATTTATAAAAATAGTCGTCTGTACACATTTATCTTTAAATCCCACCCTTAACAAAAGTCATTTTAATGTTACGTTTAAAGCAATGTAGTTTGTTGAGCCAATTAGTTTGAAAACTGTTAAATGTCCCCTTTGTTTTACGTTTATATTTACATTTTCTTATGTATTGAATTATTTAAAAAAAGGGAAAAACAAATGTGTAGGTTATTAGAGACTATTAGAATACATGTCAAAACAATAACAATGATATAAAGATGCTTATTCCTGAGTTAGTACCTTTGATAAGAAAAGACCATACTCAAAACATTGAGCCATAGTGGCACGTATTCGTGCACTTATTGATTTTTAAGAAAGACCAGGTTATTGAGCACACTTTACTCACAGATTTTATTAATAGACATCTATCTGTGACTTTACTCGATCAAATATCTAAGGAAAACATGTTTCAGATCGTTTAATCCACACTGTGGATTGTATTGTGTATATTTAAAAAAAATGTTTGATAACAGTATAATAATACATGTATATCAAGCTAATGTAGATCTAGTTCGCTGACTGATTCAAAGTCTTCTGAATACTGAGCACTGCTGTCCAGCCCTATAGAGCTTGTCTGTCTAGAATTGGCCATGCTGGAATTCGCCGTCTGAGGTGCACGTGTATTGGAATCACCTCGAGTGAGCGTGTTACCGCTTCCAGCCCTGTTCTCATCAGTAGAGAGTACTCCAACTGATGCCATTGTCAATTCAGCGATACCTTTAGACCACTGCCCTCCCGATACGGTTTTCTCCCCAGGTAAAGATGCTTCCCGCTGAGGCAGCTCTTGCCGTTTCTTCTTTGGAAGGGGCGGTTTTCCACTGTCTGGTAACGGGTCTTTTCGTCTATGAGAATCCGCGTTTTCTTTTGGTATGTGCTCTGTGTCTTTGGAGTGGTCGTGGTTCTGGTTAATGGGGATGCCGTCCGCCCTGCGCAGATAGCGCGGTCTGAGGCTGGGCAGCGCCTCGGGCACTTGCAGCTGGTGCTGCCCGTGGTGGTGATGGCTGCTGGCGCCTGCCTGGGCCGAGCCAGTCGGTCTGGCTGGAGACGGCGCGATGGCGTTCTCTGGAACAGAATCCAGCGTGCCCAGGCGCTGTCGGTAACCTGAGGTCGGTCCAAGAACAGAGAATATATAACATGATATGATTTTATTTTTAGAACCGAATACAATGTAATAATTCTATAAGAGTTATTTTGCATTAATACAACGTATAGATTAAAAATTGTCTTTTGCAGATTGGAGTGATTTTTATTAAAGTCAGTATAAACATTGGAACTTGAAAGTATTATGTTATCAGAAATGCGATTCATAGTGGTGAGTTTGTTATAAGACAGGATGAAAAATTAAATTGGTATTCGTTTTTTATTTCATTAAAAAGCATGAAACACTATTATGATTGACTAAAAAGTGGTGGGGCCACTTTATGTGTGTACAACAGAAAGGCTGTAATTACAATATGGCATCATTGTTAGTGATAAAAAGTAGTTACCGATTTGTTTCGGGAAAGAATAAACCCGCCTTCTTCAGAATGTCTAGGGCCGAAATCCTTGAAATGTGGTTGATATTTCTTCTGAGAACTTTCTGCTATAGAGGTTTAGAACTACTGTTTGTTTTTTTTTAATTCGATATTATTCAGATGCACATTTGAAAAAAATTATCAAATCCTTTTCATTTCTTCGATTGTTCAAGAATATAGATTTAGTATAAAACCCACACTGCGCACTTTCTAGCTACACGTATTACCTGCGAGGCTGTCCATGGTGTTGGTCCTGTCGCGGATGCTGACTAGACTCATGCCCATGACCTCAGCGCACCCCTGGGCCTCCCTGTGGTTCCTCCGGCAGCAGTTGTAGGAGCGGTCCTGCTTGCTCCACACCCCGGGGTGGTACCGGTGCTGCAGGGCCAGGCCTGAGCGCGCGCATTCTGCGGACACACGGGTCTAAGTTATCAAGGTAAGAGTCATTTGTAGCAGTGAGGTTCTCTCCTAGCTTAAGGTCTCACAGATTTCTAAGGATGTCCTATACGGCCATGTGTTCCCAGGGTGGTACCGCTGCTGCAAAGCTAGCCAGGCCTGACAGCGCGCATTCTGTGGACTCACGGTTCTACATTTTTAAAGGGATGGTTCTTTGTAGCAGAAAGGTCTAACTTTGTACAATTTTTCCCATCACCAGGTTTTACAAGGAGAATCCTATACCGCCACGTGTTCCCCGGATTGTAGCGTTGCTGACCACGCGCTCTCTGGCACGAGTTTACTGTAGCAGATACGTTCTTTCCTACTTTAATGCCTTCCATTTTTACGGGAAGAATCCTACATGGCCTTGTGTTTACAGGATGGTAGCGATGCTGCAGTGCTAGGTATGACTGCGTGCAGTCTGGGACATGCGATTCTCTGTTCGAGTTTCTTATAGCAGAGAGGTTCTCTCCTCCTTCAACGTTAACCCAGGATGACCCTATGCGTCAATGTGTTCCAACCACTGACACAGATTCAATCGTTAAAGGACAAAATCCAACAAAAATTCCTGATCTCGGTTTCTAACCCAATCCTCGCGGATAGGAAGCCAACGCTCTACCGATTAAGCGACCTCTTATTTAATATCAAGGTAAGCGGAAATGTTGAAACAACTGGATTGAAATAAATTACATGTTGATTTTTCTCTACTATATATCGAAGTACATGGACAGAACTATACGAATGCCGATTACACATTCTAACTTAGAGGAAAATATTAGCTATATTTCTATTTAGATATGTATTAAAACATTGAAAACATAATGCTTACATATATTAATAATTATGCACTTGAAACGGGGAAATAACAACAATTTTAATTGAATGTTACCTTTCAATAATGTTGATAACAGTCACAATAGGATGAAGAACAATGACGCATCCAAAATTTATAATCCGTGCTGTGCAGGTTGTGTATCATGAAGACAAAAACATCTGGAATCTTTATATAGTGGCCACGTCGGAGCAAGAGAGGATATCTTGGGTGGCTGCAATTAAAAAAGGTAACATTCAATTAAAATTGTTGAGTAGTAGTAGTAGTAGTAGTAGTAGCAGTAGCAGCAGCTACTCCTACTACTACTACAACATATTTCATTGATATTTTTTTATTGTTGCTCATTTTGTTCTTGAACGTGTAGTAATAACCCAAAAGTGTTATTGTAACTATACTTTCATAAATTATTAAGTCTAAACAAGCGGTGGAAAATTACCATACTTTTACTAAATTGTTTTTCAGTTCTAATCGAAATGATTCCTCTAGAATTGAATTGTTCTAAAAATGCGTAAAACCCAAGGATCAATTTTTATATTCACAAAAAAGGGTAAAAAGATACTTATTTCAAAAATATTGCACGCATCCTTTCTAAGGGAAATAACTAGTAGTATTCTATGTCACCTTGCTTTTTGTTTTGAAACTTATTTGGAATTGCTTCCCCTAATCAGTTTTCAGATACTTGATGTGACTGATCATAACTGAAATGGAACCTTAATCTTGATCACGGTGATGGTGATGTTGATATCCAGTACGATGGTTATAATTGGTGCGTTACGATAGGACTAGACTGTCGGATGTTGAAAATTACAAGTATGGCCTACATCATGATTGTTGTGAATTAATACGAAATGGGAGTTTAAAATGCGTTCTCCATGACACTGTTGACGAAGGTGGTAGCTTTGTGTGTTAGTTTGTTGTAAAAAGGGTAGGGAGGGTAGTTACAAAACAGAAAGAGCAAACGAATTTGATGTTCCTGCGAATGACATACTGTGAGTGTGTGGTGGTGATAATAAAAGTAAATTTATAAACACAATTTGGAGATAGTTTACTGGTATGTAAGGGCTTTGGTCTGGGAAACGTAATGCTCCCTTCAAGGGTGGTTTTAATGCACATTACTGAAGTATTACTACGCACAGCAGTAGTTTGAAATCCTTTTTGTTCGTATGCAAAGAAGTGTTTTATAATGTTATAAAAAAGTAAATAGTTTTCCGGCAGTTTGTGTCAGATTTGACGTCAGTGGAATAATTAATTACCTGGAAGACGTTGATTTTATCATCCAGCATGCCGTCCTTCACCGGTTCAACAACCAGCATCTCCACGAAAGGTATCGATCCTTTAAGTTTGCCATCATCCTTTAGAACAAAGCAAAACCAAAAAAACCTGTAGTTAAAGCAAACTTTATTGTCTGTACTTGCTGTCATCCATTCACACAAAAAGAGCATGGTCACCTGATACAGAGTGCTGTGTTGGTTATGTCAATGGCAAAAGAACGAGATTCAATGTGTTATTTTAGTTGATTGGAATGGATTATACACGAGAACGGAGAAATTAGGAGACGGGGATATCAGGGTGGAGAGGTATGAAGATGGAATAGGGAATAAGATTGCCAGAGGGGCAGCTCCAGACAAACTTCTTCTAATGCTAGAGTAAAAGATCACCCAGAATGATGATGATGATTTATTATTGTAAATACTTAATAAAGGCACGGTCACATTAGAAACCTGTTCAAGAACAAAAGAAACTTATAAAAAAAATTCTTGGCTTCATATTAGGCATACAACGATATTTTCCTAAAAGTTTAACAGGCTGTGTGTTTCAAAATCAGTATTTAGACAACCAGAAAAATAATAATAATTATTTTTCACAGAAATCGTTTAGAGGCGTCTCTAACGGAATGTGTTGCTATCATTGAGTACAAGGATAGTAAGAAACATTTGAAAATACATAAAAAAAACCTCAGGCTTTGTTGACGCCTCCTCGCTTTAAGAAAACTAAAATAATTATTCAAATTCTTTTTATTAAAATGTAGTAATATATTTTTACATATCCATTTATAATAGATTCTTAACTTTCTTTCAAAACACATGGCGGCACACTGGTTTTTAAAAACAAAGTTTACTGAAATAGCCATAATGACATTTCTTTATAAGGAAACTCCTTTTTTTTTTTTAAACAAAACAAGCTAAATATCCCAAGCTATATACAAATATTGTGATAGCTGTGACAAATTGAAACTTTTGATTTCTGCAACAAACTCTGCAAATGTCCGACCTGTGCTGTTTTGAGATAAGTAAGAATTTAAACCAATGTCATAACTCTTGTAATAATAACTATGTGGACAATCTGATGATACTGGCATTTTTGGTATTAACAAGTGAAATATATCGATCATTTCCTCTGGACTGTTGTTTAGCTTTCTGGCTGCTCTACTTGATAGACATGGGTTGAAATAAGTGTACTGAATAAACATTCTTACAAAGATTTGAGATTGACAACTGTGTTACAGCCGGGTAGAGACAATCTTAAATGTATGAAAATAAAAGCAGGTTGAGCTGCACGGATGGACAAGCCAGTTATTAGCTTGGCTTTGTTAAAGAATTTGAAGACAATAGTACGCTGTCTCGTGGAAACTCTTTGCATGAGAGAACCTCCTAGCTTTACGTTTCCTAAGTTCCCAAGGAGGATGGTATACGACGACGGGTCATAAGAATGACTTCAGACAGTTGTTTGTGCTAGGATACGAGACATTGGCTGGATGCTATTACACTAACATAGATCCGACCAATAAAATGCGGCAGGATATCGGCCAATTCCAACAAGTAAATTAATTCAGCTCTACCCTGAGCTCGGACCAAGTACCTCCCGAACTGGAGCCCGATAAAAAAGTGTGTCTTAATGTGCAGTTTGTCTAAGATTAAAACTGATGTGGCCCACGTCCCCTGTCATTTCACATCATTATATAATTTTTTAACTTTGCAACCTATACAGTTTTTTTACACGATCTATCGACAAAACAAATTAATATTTGATTTGACTAAGTGTTTCAAGTCATGGGGGAAGAGGGTTTAGATTGAGTTCGCAGTTATTTTGGAAATACCCACAATAATTTCCAAACAGATGGGTCTATCTCATGGTATCGGTTTAGCACGGTCGAGTCGTATTACTTGCATTGAGGATCAAGATGCATGGTAAGATAAACCATCTTTATAGAGATAGACTAATTATGATACTGATTTCGCTTTGATTGAAGATAACCCTTTAGAATCACTAGTACGGTATTGTTTGTGATGTATCTCTTATTCGAAAAAAGTGCGTAAGTACAATATCCTACCTGGTCTCAAATGAACCACTTTAGTGTGTCCCGTTTATTGGGTAACCAATTCATAGAAGCATCAAATTGATAACGAAATATACGATACAACATTTCTGTTGCATCAATGACTCTTCAGGTGAAAATATTTAAACTTTGTAAAAAGATGTCCATTCTGTCTCATTTTTTATTTTTATTTTAGCAGAATCAGGTTGTTTTCATTAAAATTTATAACTTAAAGAATGATAAAACGAAAATCAAAAGATAGTGTTTAATAATCTGTTATATAATAAACATACTTTAATTCTGGAGTGCGATTCAGTACCTCGAGATATCCCGAGTAGAAAGCTAGCGCATAGCTGTCCAGCGTGAACACTCTCTCTTGATACTTGTTGGACGAGAAGAAGGTGCTTTTGTTCTGGGACTTCTTAAGCATCATGGCCACTTTGACAGGCACTGGAGACTTTGCCCTCATAGAGGCCGTGTTGGAGACGTTCAGGTCTGCACCGCACAGCTTCATCTCTGGGGAAAACGCAGAGATTGTATGGGGGATGAGGGGAGGGGCGTATTGAGAATGTGGGTAAAAGAAAAACTGGTTAGCGCCGTGTAGCAATAGGAATATATATTGTTAAAGTCCTAAGATTGTATCAGTTAATCAGAAACGGCAAAGAGATGGGTGAAACAAAGGAAAAGTAAAGAGGGGTAGGCAGACAGACAGATATATAGATGAATAGATAGATATATAGATAGATTTATAGATGGATAGATAGATAGATAGATAGATAGATAGATAGATAGATAGATAGATAGATAGATAGATAGATAGATAGATAGATAGATAGATAGATAGATAGATAGATAGATAGATAGATAGATAGATAGACAGAGACAGACAAATAGATAGGGACAGGCATACAGACATATAGACAGTCAAATCTTCCCAGTTGAAATAATACAACATCAGTACCTGGAAGAGCTACGATTCTGCGACATCCCTCGCTCAGTTTGTTGATATCGTCGCAGCAGTCCCACCTCCCGTTGCTCTTTATATACAGTCCTGGGTGGTAGCTGGGCAAAAACTCGGCGCCGTGTTTAACAGCCTCTGCAATAGGAGAATTGTCGTTTAAAGCTGCACAGTCATGTTCTCTTCGATTAGGAAATAATTGCATAATAAGGAGTTGGATTTTCTTCTTGTGAATCAAGTTAATACTTTGCAGTATTCGGATGAGTATCAATGTGAAAAGAAAATTATTTTCTCTTTCTCTCTCTCTCTCTCTCTCTCTCTCTCTCTCTCTCTCTCTCTCTCTCTCTCTCTCTCTCTCTCTCTCTCTCTCTGTCTTTCTATTTTTCTCTGTATATACACATCTTTCTGTTTGTCTGCTTGTAACTTTTCTAAAGCACTCTTTTTAAACTATCATAAAATCTAGTTTAACACTATGTTTGACTTTGTTGTTGCACAAAATTCCCACGTGAAACGAAGATCAGATTAATCTAAGGTTTACTTGCAAAGAAAATCCAAGCTAAAATAGAGGTAAATATAGCAGGGTATATATCCCTGAAATTTGAAACATTACAAACTAAAATACTCATTCAATTCTATAATTGATTATTTGCGTAGATTAGTATGTCACACCTCTTTTTATAGCTTTTATCCAAGCCTGCTGTCTTTCTGGGCTGTTAGCAACTACGTAGAGACGAAGCAATTCAAATTCATCAAAATAGACAACCTGTGTGGAATCCATGTTAGAAAAGATGATAATTAGGGTGTCAAAAATAGTCGTCAAATACGCATTTTGCTAAGAGCGCTAGAAAAAGAAGCGTTAGTATAAAAAAATATTAATATTACTGTCTGAACTTGGTCACATTTTCACAGGTGCACGGGTGTGAGCTATATTACGTTAGAAATGCCATGAAGGTTGCCAAAAGCAGAGAGCAAGTCACCGATTTTGGTTCTCTAGGTTTATTTTATAATAAAGGTCCAAAATTCAGAAAAGACATTAAGGTAAATAATAAAATGATAAAAACGAAATGATTTACATTTATTATTACAAAGATAATCTTATTTGCCCCCAACACAACATATAGTGTAGAAAAGCTAAATTGCTAAGGCTATTGTGCATACAATATTTTGTCTTTTAAAACGGTCATTGAAACAATTATGAGAGAAAACATTCAATTAGAGTGTGCCGTGGTAGCCAATTCATATAACTTTTGTTAACAGTCGGCTAACTAAACGGGAGAACATTAACACTTACTTTATCAAAACACACAAAAAAATGTTTCTGGATGTTAGATATAGATTATTATAATTCCTTTGTAAGTTCTATGTTTACGGTGTCTATCGTTTGCTTTGATCGCATTGTTACATTATTCATTTTGAAAATCGTCTGGATGTTAGATATAGATTATTATAATTCCTTTGTAAGTTCTATGTTTACGGTGTCTATCGTTTGCTTTGATCGCATTGTTTCATTATTCATTTTGAAAATCGTCTGCTTGTTCTTAAACTCACAATAAAACATAGGTGGTAAAAGTCCTTAATGCCATACCAGGAAAATACGGGTCACTTTTAAAAGACATTATTTCTAAGTTTTCTCTTTTAAATTCACGAACTGGTAAGGTGAAGATACCGCAATAAAAAACTGCTCCTTTTCGTTTTAAGTATGGTTGGTTAAAAACAATTTAAAAAAAACAACAACAAGAAAAGCATCAGCGCTTCTTATAGGTAACATTTTTTCATGTATTGAAACATTGGCAAAGTGATAAAGCGGCTACGTATAACATTAATAAATCTTTCTCAGACTTGGTCTGATTTGCTAAAATACAGTACATAATTTTTTTAATTTAAAGTGATTTTTTTGCTACTAAGATCTAAACATAATAGTTTTGTTTTGTTTTGTTTTTTTGTTTTTGTTTTTTGTTGTTTTTTTTATTCGCAGTTTACTTTACGTATTAATGTAACTTCAAATTTACGTTGCATTCTACCTTAAATTATGACATATTGTCATCTTATTAAATTTAACAAAAGCATATCTTAGCATACACATAAAGAACTTTGGAGTCTCTCTTTTTTGTGGAGGCGTTGAGTTGTCGATATTTTGGTATGTCTTCTGCGGATGGCTTTGTCATCTGCTGAAGTTTTTCAAACAACTGAGATCCTAGTCTTAGCTTGAAGAAGAGCTGCTGTCTATTCATTTAAAGCTTGTTAGAAATCAAACAATAACTTTTTAGATTAGATCTTACTTCTGAATTAAAGAAAAGGGAGAGATTATTACAATTGTTTGATTCCTTCAGCAGAAAATCAATCACGATCGAGCAGACTCACCTGGAAAGCGTGTCGATAGTTCTCAGATTTCTCCAGCTCTGCAGGCTCCACTGCCGCAATACAGGACAGGTGGATTCGACATCTTTCATTGCGCCGAACCTATGAATGAACGGTTCAAAGTCTATGACATCCCAACTCTAAATCCAGAGGTTATCATTTACTAAATATTTATCTTAAGATTAACTTGTGTAGTTCGTTGATTTCTTAATGTTCAACTTCAACGATTAGGCTTTATTTTTTTCATACAATCGGAAACAATTTTGACTATATTTGTTCCAAAAAAGAAATACCTTTATTTCCACAAGGAAAACAAAAAATATTTATGTTTTATTTTCTTAATATATGCCATGCATACTTTCACACTACAAGTCTCGTAGAGAGTCGCTTTGTTGCTTACAAATTGTAGTTATTAAACATTTTTGAGTGATGGAAAAGAAATCTATTTAAGTGCCATGGCGTTTCGGTAATTTTAATCGTAATTAAATAAATGTCAAAGGCAGACTTGTCTTTGCTTATCCGTAGCTTGAGTTTTTTTGGGGAACAAATAAAAGAGAATAAATTAAATATCACACTGGAAAAAAACTAGTTATCTCTATATTTGGTAATTTTAGTGATTACTTTCCCTCTTTTTGCAAAAAAAAAAATAAATTTCTTTTTGGTTTTTTAGTATTATTTGGAGAGAAAAAAAGCTATGCCACAAAATATTATGCTTAGAAAAAAGGAAAACGTTGAAAACCTGTAGACACTTTCGAAATATTGTGTTTCTAATCTAAATTTGTTTTTAGTTTACGTAGTAAATATTTAACTTTCATTCTTTAGTATTAAGATCGATGAACAGTTCCACTGATGCTGATGCATTTAAAACACAAAATAGCATATAAAGTATGTTCTTTTTAACCATGTGCCAATTTGTTATAAAGGACATACACGAAAAAAATCGAAGAAAGTGTGTATATTTTTAAAGTAAAGTTGTGAGAGGACATTTTATCAAGTAGAATTTTATTTTTTGGAAAATAAGTAACAAAATATAACTACCTTAAATCTGAAATTTGGCATGTTTATAGTCAATTTTAACAATTTGTCCAAGGACCTTAAAGACAAAATAATGAAAGCGGTATATGAAAGCAATGCGAAATTATTTATAACAGTAATCTTTTCGTCAGAAAACACAGTTTTCAACAAACTTAACGCAGTTAATTGGACTTCATAGCACTATTTTCAAATTGTAGTTATTAAACATTTTCAATGATGCAAAAGAAAAGCGAGCACAAGAACGATATTCACGAAATGTTTAAAATCGTATAATTTAGCTATTGAACTGATTTTGTCACTTTTATATGACGATAGGCTGAAGTTTGAACGGCTTATTCGTTTAAATTTTAAAAAATTTTCTCTAATCGAAAAACAGTAAAATGAAATTATCATTTTTTTTAAATTACATTTTTGCTCTATAATTGTTACTAATAATATGAAGCCTGAGGCACATTTTTAACGTGTACATCCATGCAGAGTAACTGATTTATAGAACAATCTTTTACAATTCAACACAGAGGACATGTTAAGTGCGTTATAAAGTTAAAGTCGAACTCTTTGGTGGAATAGTATCGATTTTAAAAGATGGTCATCCAAATAATTTCAATTCATAAAGCTGGTTTCTCCTCTTAAGTATTGGTAATGACTGTTGATATGTATCAGATAATAAACTTTATAACAATAGAGTTACCCACCCTTAGGTCTCCGTCGTAGTAGCGTAAACTGTTGGCATCGAGCACAAAGGTTCGCTCCTTGTAGTTGATACTGGTGAAGAAAGCGCTGCGGCCCTGGGCTCGCTTCAGCATGGTGTCCACCAGTTGGGTGGACAGTCGCACGGCGTGGGCAGAGCTCAGACTGGCTGTGGACAGCCCTGACTCGGTCCGGTTGTTCTCTATTGCTTTCGGTGAGAATAAAATAGACGACAACGAAAATTAAACAATTATGTCACAAATGCTCTATAATTAAAACATTGCAATGGTTATTGGTGTTTGAATTTTCCTTCCTGACATGACCAACAGAGAGGAAAACAGTATGAGAATCAAGTAGAGACTTGTCGTTCAAACACAAGAATTACAAGGTTATATTGATGCATGGTATGAATAATGGTTGTATTGTCCAATTTAAAAAAGACTGCCCGAAATCCCATCTTCTTCCGACCTACTCTCGTAGTCCATTAGCCCAAATGAACATGGTGTTTGCTTTCTTAGATAAATCGCAGGATTCGTAAACAGTAATTAGGTTAAAAAGGGACAGTTCATTTTTGGTTGTTTCACTGATGATATTGCTGAACAGAGATGCAATGAAAGGCTGAATAGCAATTTCTACCCAGAAACAAATCCTCGATTTTTCTTTGCATTAACAACCTTTCTTGAGATGAAAAATGCTTTTTCTCGTTCTATCTTATGGTAGTCACTCCTCAATCTCATGATTTGTCCCCATATAAAGAAGCTCTGATGTTATTTCAATTATTCAGTATTGGCAATGCTAACTGCTATATCGATACCGTCGAGACTAAATAATTTAATAATGCTGACGACTTTTTAAAATCAAATTTGCTGTCGTAACCAATATGCCCTTGGACCGGTATTCATATTCTCATCTCACATCTTTCTCTCTCTCTCTCTCTCTCTCTCTCTCTCTCTCTCTCTCTCTCTCTCTCTCTCTCTCTCTCTCTCTCTCTCTCTCTCTCTCTCTCTCTCTCTTTACTCTCTCTCTCTCGCTCGCTCGCTCGCTTTACATCTCCCACACACACACACTATTCACAAACCCACTAGCTCTATCTTTATATACATATTTTCATTAGTATATGTATCACAAAAACAGCTATGACACCATGAAATCATTTAAAGATCCAATCATTGCAAGAGAACAACTTACCAGCTGTGTGCTGAGAGGCTTTCTCACAACCAGCCATGTCCACTTTTCGGCCACAGCAGTTGTAGATTCCCTCCACCAGGATGCCCCGGTGATATAACTCCAGGAGCGGAGCATCGTGTTTCTGAGCCTCTGATTAGGTGACAAGGAGTGGCAACTCATTCAAAGAATACACGTCAAAAGGCATTGGAATAAGAAAATAAACAAATCTCGAAGCGTATGCATTGTTTTTTTAAACAGGGCAAAACGATTTGTTAAAGTTTAGTCAAAGTTATGATTATGTTTTTTTAGGTTGAGAACAAAAGGGCGATGTAAAAACGCGTTTTTCCCAATCAGATCTAAATGAATGCAATGAATAAATGGGCGATAGAAATCGTTGATGTAAAAACCAATAATTTTAGTTTAAAAAAACAACACCAATTTCATATAAACCTCACACTTGAGAAGTTCTGCATTTCATGTTCAATAATAATCCTACACCATTATGTGTATAAAACAAGTAGAGTGGCTCTGAATTCCGGTTTGTTAGACCACTACAAATTTCGACATTAGATTTCCTAGAATAAGATGTTTACATTATTTCGTTCTTAGAACTACACAAAGACACCAGTTTAATGTCAAAAACACGTATCGCAAATCTACAGCAGTTAAAGTATGATTTAAAGACTTTTAGTGGTTTTCATTTTATTTTGTTTTCGTTCTAATTTTAAAATTTAAAATTTAATTTTACATGCTTTCTTTCATTTGTTAGATAAGACAGTAGATGAAAAGCGTGCCGTCTTTTAGAAAATCTCAACAAAATGAGAAAAGCCGAAAAGATTAAATTTGTTTGATATCCATTTCATGAAGTAATTACTTTTAAACTTGTCAATCCCTTTGACACACTAACATATTGATGATTCCTGAATCTAATGTTTTCTGGAGTTAACTGGGCGCGTTACTTCGAGCGGTGCGATCTCTGCGATTAATGCAGTGCTTTAGTAGAGTCTAATAGCGGCTATTTCCATAAGTGTATAATCTGTACTTACCTGTTCGGATCGCGGTGACCCAGCTGTCTCTCGCTCCTTCATTTGGTGCCACCACATACAGCGCAATAGTGGTCTGATCAACGCTGTAATGAGGTAACCTTTGAGACACTAACACATTGATGATTCCTGAATATAGTGTTTTGTGGAGTAAACTGGGCGCGTTACTTCGAGCGTTGCGATCTCTGCATCGGCCGCTTAACGCAGTGCTTTAGTAGAGTTTAATAGCGGCTATGTTTCCATAAGTGTATAATCTGTACTTACCTGTTCGGATCGCGGTGACCCAGCTGTCTCTCGCTCCTTCATTTGGTGCCACCACATACAGCGCAATAGTGGTCTGATCAACGCTGTAACTGTACACGATCTGGTGGAAGGCAAATTCATATCAAAAGTTATACTTGTGCAATTTTGTGCCCCCCCCCCCTCCTTTCCTCTCTATGTCATTACTAGCTTGCTCTCTAGTCATAAAAAAATAATTCGCTAACGTATTCATCCATGCTTATTCGTACAGCCCAAGATTATCGCATTATGTACTTTATCTTCAAATAGAAAATCTATGCGCTCCTTTGCAAATCAGATTATATAATCCTTTTTGCAAAGGTTTATTGTCAAAATTGTGCATGTCTCACTACAGGATAATGGAGTTCGTGAAGCACAAATAGCTTTTTGAAAATGTACAAAGATCAACTATTTGCATTCTGAAAAATGTGCAAATTTGCGCATAAGTTGCGCAATATGGCGGCGAGTTTCCGGAAACTTAAATATTTTAATTTGCTGTACCAAGAATAGTGTAGGTATTTTTCTCATGCGCGTCGAACTTTTTAGGATGGATTGGGGGAAATATCAATCGTGAAGGCGTTCTAAGCTTGATGCCATTAAAAGGGAAAGATTGTTTTGTCTTGAATGTGTAGGCCTATATTTTTCGGTGATTTTTATAAATCGTGTTTATTATCTACCTCTAAATTGCATAAACTATGTGTCTCCCTTTCTCGAGTGGTCAATGCAGAACATTAGATGATGAGTTGTAGCATGTGATTCTTAGGACAGCATATAACAAATTTTTAGCAGTTTAGATGTAATTAAGCCAGCCTGTTTCGTTGGGGGGCGCGGTGGTCCAGGGGTAGAACATCGGCTTCCGACGCAAAAGGTCCCGAGTTCGAATCCTCGCTGTTGCGTTCCCTACTGGTTGGGTCGGTGTCAGTATAATGTGACCGGTTGAGACAGGAGTCATGGTATCCCCGCCCTGTCTCGTGTGTGGCAGCACATAAAATTGTCAGGCGTCCGTCTTGGGGCCCGTCCACAATATAGCCTATATAGTGCTGCTGTTGGACGTTAAGCCAACCCAACAACAGCCTGTTTCGTTAAGATGGAGGAGAGTGATAAACTAGATCACACACTAAGCCCCCTGTACGATTACTTTGACTCTCCTACTTGTTAGAGACTTACAATGCAGTCGGTATAATTTGGAAGCCACAGACATTAGTTAATACGGCAAACGTTATCAACCCCTATAAATGAAGGTGGATACATTTTTTTTTGCGATTTTGTGCCGAACACACGCCCATAAGATATGCGAAAAAAGCTATACTTATTTTACCTGTTCAAAACACTATGGCAGAACTGATGATGAAAGTTAAATTTGCTTTTTTTTATTTGTTTTGTTTCAAAAGGATTATGATTTTGACATAATTATCCGGTTTGTTTGCTATTCATCCCCTCGCATGCCGCTTTTTGTGTCACTAGTTCTGTTTATGACATTTCATATACTATAATTTATAATGCCAAATGCATTAGTTTGTTCTTGTATCATATTCTACAATATGACGAAAACGGGTTACATTTTGAAGTGCAAAATGTATACCTTTGAAGAAAGAAGTGTAGATCTGCTAAGTGTAGCTCCAAGATTAAGGAACACATTCCACAGCACCAGTAAAATCAGAAAACTAATTATTACATCCCGTACTTCAAAGATTGTAACTCTCTTTGCGTTAACACCAACGATATTTAAAGTTTACAGAGACGGCTGGGGTGGAAACATAAAAGGGAAACTACTAACGATATTTACGCTCGTAAATAGAACTCTCTTGCTTCCCTTGGCATAATGAGTGAAAGCCGATGGATTTTTCTCTTGTCTAAAGTTGATTGCGGAGTTTTTAGTTGATAAATTAGTAAATATGTTTAAAATGCGAATATATATGCATTTCTTTAAAGTAGGTAAATATTTTTCATTTGTCAATCCTTATGCTATTCTCCGTGTTACATTGTAAAAAAAAATCACGTTTATCGATTAAATTAATATCGGGCTTTTTTTAAAAACAAATCCGTTTATCAGCTGTTTCATCAATAATGTTTTCTTCTTTGAAACGATTATCCAGGTGCAAGCTTTTATCATCAAATGTCTTGTCGATTGAGATTTGTTAAAAAGTATAGACTCATTACAGAAAAGAATATTTGAATTGAAAATACATTCCAGCAGTATAGTAGTAGTAGTAGTAGTAGTAGTAGTAGTAGTAGTAGTAGTAGTAGTAGTAGTAGTAGTAGTAGTAGTAGTAGTAGTAGTAGTAGTAGTAGTAGTAGTAGTAGTAGTAGTAGTAGTAGTAATCTCTCTGTCTCTTTCTCTCACACAGATGCTCATAAACACTTAACAATAACTCTAACTGGGACATGTTTCCTGGTCTAGATCAACGCCAGAACTCTGTGTGTAGTCACACTTGATGGAAAGCAGCGTTCAATGCAACGAGTCGGCCTGTAGGTATCCAACCCGGAAAAAAACAAGTCTCAATGCACATTTGCAGAAATTTATGAAAAGAGCAAAAGAATTGTCAAGAGCCACAACGAGAGGATGTAAAGCGTTATTTCCTTAATTTGTTGCTGAAGTTCCAAGGGAGGTCACCGGCAATGGGGAACTGGGTGTGCGCACACACTAAGCATTTGGAATACTCCCCCCCAAACTTTTTTCCCTTTCTTCATGGAATAAGACAGAATTTACGACCAAACCTCCCGCTTTCACCGCCCCCCCCCCCCCCCCCCCCCCCCCAAAAAAAAAAATAAAAAAAATTAAGATGGTCAAAGTAGTTTTGAACAGC
Organism: Elysia chlorotica; assembly: GCA_003991915.1. Taxonomy (NCBI): domain Eukaryota; kingdom Metazoa; phylum Mollusca; class Gastropoda; family Plakobranchidae; genus Elysia; species Elysia chlorotica. The sequence continues at coordinate 333,688 of RQTK01000262.1, read as the reverse complement.
TTCAAAACAAACATTCTCTCTCTCTTTCTCTCTCTCTGTCTCTGTCTCTCCCTCACTTTGTCTCTCTCTCTCTCCGTCTCCCTCTCTCTTATTGATAGTTTATATATCCCAACTCTTTTTCTTTTTTTCTCTCTCTCTCTGTTTATCTCTCTCTCCCTCAATATAGCCTATATGGTGCTGACGTTGTATGTTCAACGAACTCTCTCTTTCTTGTCTTTCTGTCTCTCCTTTTCTCATAACAAACAGAACTGATAACACAAAAAGAGAAATGAACCCAGAGGTCATCAAACTGACCGCACTGTATAACAGAGCCGCCTCACTGTGCCATGTTGAATTAAAGGAACATGTACGTGGAATCTTCTAGTGTTTTCGACTCCCATAATCCTCGATCAACCAGCAAATAAACTGGTCCAATAGTCCCACAAACAATCCGGACCTGGAAGGTCGCTCACTGAAGAATGCTTATCGCAGCCAAACATTCAACACATGGACTTCAAACCAGAGACCATTCTTCTCTCTAAATCTGTCTGTCCCCCAAACTAAATTGTCCGTTGTATATCCACGGGTTATTGGGTTCAAGTGAACAGAGAAAGACAGCGATAATGATGATGAGCGAAGTACGCTAATCTCTGTGCGTGTTTGCAAGACAAAACACTTTCCGAGACTACATAGAAGAGTTTGATTTGATAAAAACAGACACGAGAGGAACCTGGCGACAAGTGTGGTCGGTGTGAAGGTTTTTCTGACGGAATGAAGTAATCAATTTCCCGCATCCTTCTGTCTTTGATGTGAACGTTTCAGTTTTCCATTATGAAAATTCTACTTACTCCAGGCTCTGGTGCAAATCATTTTTGTTTTTTGAGCTTTCCCCTAACAATGTTTAAAAATGTTAAAAGGACATTTAATAAAATGTGTGGTCATTTAACCTGGTGTCAGAAGGATAAACTGGTATGTGATCATTTCACCTGGTGTTAGAAGGATAACTGGCGCGAGTGGTGACGCGTTGGTCACACAGTCGGAGAGTGCGCGGGTCGAAACCCAAGATGGTTTGTCGGATATCGTCTTCTACTAGTTGGGTCGGGGTCCGTGTAGTGTGGCGACTATGACATAGGTCCAGGTATCCCCGCACTGTTGCTGTGTAGCAGCATGTAAAATTCTCAGACGTTAGGCTTGGGACCCGTCTCCATAGAGGATCGCCTCTGGGAACGCAGGAGACACAAAGCTTGGAGCGAGCGGCTTTCCTAACAGTGGTGCTACATTAATTTGTTGGCCTTTTCTGGAGTGAAGTCTTCAAAAGGGCCCGCTTTGCTGAGCTAGCACCGACCCGCGGGGATATCTAGAGCGCCTGAAATATACGGCCTGACGGCGCGCTCGCTTCAAACTGGCACAGAGCTGTCCGTCTCCCCAGGACTGGACACGCGGCGGATGTTGGAAGATGATCTAGCTTTACAAGATTCACATCGATGGCGGCGGATGTTGGAAAGTGATCTAGCTTTACAAGCTTCACATCGATGGCGGCGGATGTTGGAAGATGATCTAGCTTTACAAGATTCACATCGATGGCGGCGGATGTTGGAAAGTGATCTAGCTTTACAAGCTTCACATCGATGGCGGCGGATGTTGGAAAGTGATCTAGCTTTACAAGCTTCACATCGATGGCGGCGGATGTTGGAAGATGATCTAGCTTTACAAGCTTCACATCGATGGCGGCGGATGTTGGAAAGTGATCTAGCTTTACAAGCTTCACATCGATGGCGGCGGATGTTGGAAAGTGATCTAGCTTTACAAGCTTCACATCGATGGCGGCGGATGTTGGAAGATGATCTAGCTTTACAAGCTTCACATCGATGGCGGCGGATGTTGGAAGATGATCTAGCTTTACAAGCTTCACATCAAAGACTCCAACGGAGAAGATAAAGCCGCTTTTTTGGACCCCAAGCATGAATCCGCTATTAGTAACTGGCTTGTTGAGTACTCGTACTCTTACTATGACTATAAGCCAATTCAATTTGATTTAAAGAACGTCTTTATGCCAACATTAAAATATGAGGATTAACTAGTTGTCTTTCACTGCATTCGCCAATTTCTCCACAATATTCCAAAACAGCCATTTACGTTCTGAGTTAGAAAAATATTCCAATAGTATTAGTTCATTACATGTTATTTTTTACCACTGTGCCAAGACATGAGTAAATTAATGTAGACTTCATTTCAATACAAAATTAAGACCTGAACTGACATACATAAATGCACAGTGTTGTTAATCCTTACATTAGTTGATTAGTAGGTTTTGAAGGAGCACTGTACACACAAGCCTCGCACATTGCGCGACAATAGCCAGATAATCTGACGGCTCCAATCAAGCGGAACGACCGGACTCCCCTTGAAGGATTTCGATCTACGCCGAGTGGGATAAAAAAAACGGCGGGATTTGGGGGGGAGGGGGGGTTAGTAGAAGGCGCCGTGGCTCTATGGGTGTGTGTTAGGGGCACAGCTTACCAGTGTGCGATACATGCATGCTAAATGCACTATGCTTTCCGCCGCCATTATTTTCTTGGCATTCTTGGCAAAGGGAGGTTCGAACTTGACTAACCATAGCCAGGGGGAGACAAAAACTCAAGCGCCTCCTGTGATCAGTGTGTGTGTGTGCGTGTGCATGCGTGCGAGCGTGTATGTGTGTGTATGTGCGTGTGTGTGTGTGTGTGGCAGGCCTGACTCCAGGTCGTGTACCCGCTGGCTCCCCGGGAGGCTCTCCCCTCACCTGGTCGTGGGGCAGTTCTAGGGAAACGCTGGAATCTTCCTGGCATTGCTGGAGTCACATGACTCTATGATTAGTGTTTATGGTACGTACTAGTTACAACAGAACTGTTTTGGATTGAGGTAAATGAATTAATTTCTTTATTGGATAAACAGGAAACGATATTTGTAACGACAAAGAACTTTCGGATAAACGTGTTGGACTCCAACTATTATGTGACCAGTGCTTCCAAAGGCTGTGGTAACTTTACTCGCATTTAAAATATTACTTCGGCAGCCGTAGTAGTAGTAGTAGTAGTAGTAGTAGTAGTAGTAGTAGTAGTAGTAGTAGTAGTAGTAGTAGTAGTAGTAGTAGTAGTAGTAGTAGTAGTAGTAGTAGTAGTAGTAGTAGTATTTGTTGTAATATTAGTCGTTGTTGTTGTTTTGTTGTTGTTGTTGTTGTTGTTGTTTGTATAGTTGTAGCAGTTTTCAGAGAAATAGATGGTGGTGGTTGTCGTTGCAATAATCGACACCAAAGATAATACCACCTCACCTGAAATGCATTTTTTTGCCCAGTGAGAAACCCGTCCTCAACCGTTTCCACCGCTAGCATTTCGCTCACTAAGATGTGGCCCTTCTCTTCGCCTCGCTCCTGGTAGATGGTGAGAGGATTCGTTATCGTTCTAAATGTTAAAGGACACCGGTTTTGTATCGATGCGTATTGAGAAAGAATAAATACAGAGAGATACAAAATTGAAAATACCCCATTAATATCACGACTGTGCTAGTTCTCATTAAACATTAAGTAACCTTACATCTCACATTGCTTAACATGCATTACAATAATCTAAATGGCCTTTGCAATTGACTCTAGACATGGTCTGGTACTCTCATTTTGTGTTTATTATATAAACAGCAAAGGAAAAAAAAAGCATGTCTCTGTTATAATTTAAATATGAAAAAAAATTTTGAATAAAAATGTATTACTACTTCATATGTGTTTTTGCAGTAACCAATATTCTTTACGTTTGAAAGACGAGATATACATATAAAGAGATATACATACCTGTTTTGAATAGCAATAACTATAAAGAAAACGAAAAAAAATAGTCAAGAAGACCTTAAAGTTTATAAAGTTGTTGGGATGTTGGGATTTTCTTCAACTACAACATTATAATTGTAATCATTATATGTTTTCACCTTTTCAGTTCCATCAAAGTATCGCAAGGCGCTGGTGTCCAGTACGAAGACCCTGCTCTGGTAGTTCTCCTTAGTGAAAGCAGATTTACCCTGAGAGCGCTTCAGCATCTCGCCCACTTTGATCTCCCTGCAGACATTATGATCAGCATCAGTCTCAGGCACTGGAGAGATGCCCACCATTTTGAGAGAGTCAATGTGTTCAGGGTCTTTCTCTACTGTATTTTACACGTACTCTCACGGTGCTGAGTCTTTGAAGTTTCGCCCACACTAAATTGTTCGATAAGCAAGTGGTATGAAAAGTAGCACCATTGTAACACGATAAAATAAGGTTTCCAATACTGGTATTAATGTTACTTTCTTGAAAATAATTTAGTCTATGTTTATAGTATCAAGATCACGAGTACACTAATAGGTTTTGTAAAGCTTGTGAGTTTTAACAATAGCTGATTTGATACAAGGCAAAAAATTTTTAAAATAACCAGCATAAACACAATCATGACGACCGAAATATGTGCTACTACGATTGCATTTAATAAAAGTTTTCTTATAGTTACAGATTATCGATATAGGAATATGTTTTTTTATTTATCGAACATTTTTTGATTCAAGACAATTTTTTTTTGAGTAAATTTCCTTAATGTCATCATATGATAAGTGTTGTGTAATAGTAGAGGCAATGCCAGAATTCGCCGGTGTAATTGCGAAGGAACTGGTGGAAAGTAACAAGCAACATAATCACAGGATTACTGGTCAGTAAGAATTGGGTTATGTCTTTCTAGTTAGGCTTAACGAAGTGGGCCGAGACGGATTCTTAAAAATATTTTAGAGCATGTACTCAGTTCAGATACAACTAATTTTAATATTTAAAAAGTTGTGTTTCTTTATTTTGGTTTGTTTCTTTTTTTACATAAGGTATATATCGTTTTGCAAAAGTGTTCCGCAATTAATTTTGTTTTGTTTTATTTTTTTCAGGGTTTTTTTTCGGTATGAGTAAATAACAATAAAACGTTCTTTTTTAATAGTTAAAAAAATTATTTACAGTCTGAGCAAAATAATATGCATTCATGGTAATAATAATTGTAGATTGTTCACATAAAGTGGCTATTTGTTTGATAGGAAAAAAATCAGTGCTACTATTATATGCGTCAATAACAACCCAAAAAGACAGAAGCTGTATAATATCAAACATTCCGGGTCGTAAAAAACTTTTTTGAGACAACTTTTTGAGATATTAATAAAGAAGAAAGATCACTACGAGTTGCAAGCTACTGCGACGTTGTACTTATGATCCAGATTGTTATTTCGGTCTGAGTTCAAGCTGGAAACGTCAATAAGAGGACACATTAAGTATCAGCTGGTATCACTTATTTTTAAATTATTTTTTTATGTTTTGTTGTTTTTGTGCTGTTGTTGTTGTTGTTGATGATGATGATTTTATTTATATTTTTGTTATTTTTTCTGTTATTTTGTTTCTCTATTTTTTTTTAATCAAACATTTTGAAGAAAATTAGGAACCGATCTACTAACTAATGATTTCTTTTACCATGAAAGTTACTTTTTTTAGTATAGGACACATTTTATACATATTTCAAGTTCTAGCGACAATTTATTGTTTGCTAACCAACACTTTATTAAATTTGGAGAAAAAAAATCAAATAAACTCATTTGATTCATCTTAAGTCGTAAAAAAACTAAAAGAATTAGACACTGAGATATTGCTAAAGCTGTACATCAGTTGTAAATTTTTCAAGCTCAACATAATTATGTAGTAACATGGCAGTCTACATTCATGGTAAAACAATTTATATGCTTGTAAATTTTTCAAGCTCAACATTATTATGTAGTAACATGACAGTCTACATTCATGGTAAAACAATTTTGCTTAGATTTGTATAAATCTCTTCACGGTGGCTTATTCTTATTGAAGGCAAATGTAGTGTCTAAAAAAGCCTAATCTGTTATTCTTTAGACTTGAAGTCAACAAAGAATAAAAGAAATAAAAAATACTGATGGCGAAAATATTGGTATCCTCCATCAAAAAATTAATGGTTTTTAGGGGTTGTTTATAACTGTTATAATTATTTTAAAATGTATTAATTTCACTCAGTTTGGTTTATCACAGACTGAATTAAGACGCAAAGTATTAGAAAGTTGTTCCTGTTAAATTTCATGAGGATTTTAAAAGGTACGTGTGTTAAATTTATAATGTCTCATTCAATTTATCACTCTTAATTCTTACGAAATGACCAAAAATGTTCATATAGTTAGAGACTAATTTAAGTTGTATTTTTTAACTGCTAGATCAGTGGATTATTTTTACTTTCTTTGTTGTGAGTATAGTGTGCGTTAATATTCAATCATCCATAATGAAAATAATAATAACTGTCTATGCCTAGAACGATGCACAGAATGTTTAAGGGAAAACATCAGCACACACTGAAAGCTAACATTTCAGACTTAATTTCTTGCTGAGATAAAACCAACAACTTGAAACCACTACTCTATATATTTATTTATGAAATAAGCGTCGTATTTTCACAGGAAAAGCAGAGCTACGTACTAAAACTATTACAGCACCGCTTAAAACTGACTTGTCCGGCAAGCAACACATCGCCTTAGAACTAGGTCACTCTTGTTACCGTATAAACAATGCTACACACCGTAACGGATCGTAAACGTAGCTTTTACATCGTGTGCCAGCCTGTGTCAACTTATTATAAACCGAACCGATCAATAATCGATAATGCTGAGAGATCCTACAGCGCACGAAGGCAGGGTTATGTCCCTAAGACCATGCCTCAGTGCTTCCACGATAGTGAACAGGCTAACAACTAACTTCTCTGTCTATCCCTTCGTCACCTTATATCTCTCTACATGTCTAACTCTCATTCTTCATAAACCAGTCTTTTCTTTTATATAGCTCTCTATCTATCTATCTATCTATCTATCTATCTATCCATCTATCTATATCTATCTATCTATCTATCTATCTAACTAAATATCTATCTATATCTATCTATCTGTCTATCTATCTATCTATCTATCTATCTATCTATCTATCTATCTATCTATCTATCTATCTATC
>RQTK01000262.1:286554-314876 GCA_003991915.1 Elysia chlorotica | reverse complement strand
CCCCCCCCCCCCCCCCCCCCCCCCCCCCTCCCTTGGCGTCGATCGGCGATCGGCCACACACGCAGAAAGCCCGGGGTAGATCAAGCGGCTGGCATCTCGGTAACACGGCTTACCTGATGTAAATCTAATCTAATACACAACAGGCTACTCCACGGCTTGACATCTGGCACCAGGTATGCAAGATGACAACGGGCCAGCCTGCAAGGTTACGCTGGTCTGCTAGGCTGGGGCAAGGGGAGCACGAGGAGGGGAGAGGGCGTGGAGACATACAAAGCAAGACAGAGGGAAAGGGTAGAGACAGACATAGAGAAAGAGGGGGAGAGATAGAGATAAAGAGAGAAATTAAGGGAGATAAAGAAGTGGAAGAGAGAGCCTGAGCAAGATAGATGGAGACAGAGAAATAGAGACAGGCAGACAAAAAGAATAATGTATCCAGAAAAAGATCGAAAAGGTAAAAGAGAGAGAGAGAGAGAGAGAGAGAGAGAGAGAGAGAGAGAGAGAGAGAGAGATAGAGACAGAGGCAGAGAGACAGAGTGAGAAAAATAGAGGCAGACATACAGAAAAATATCTAGAAGAGTTACAGAGAGGGTTAGAGAGAGATAGAGAGAGTGAGTGAGAGAGAAGAGAGAGAGGCGCTAAGTGGGGGGGGGGGGGGGGGAGGTTGAAATTATGTGGTGTGGGGGGTGGGGGGGGGGAAGAGAGATTAAAATATTGTGCGAACAGAATGCGGTTGATGATATCTGTCCCCGACAGTGTATTAGTATGTTTATTTACCTCTGTCTCTAAATATCTGCTTGCCTGTCTGTCTACGTCCGTCTATTTATAACCTTCCATGTTCGATCCCTGCTCATACAATTTCATTTTTTTTGTTCGTTCCTTTAATTTCGTATTTCCTGTTGATCTTATAGGTTTATCTTGTACTTAATTTTTTATGTCTCTGCCTCTGTCGATCTCACAGTCTCTCTGTCTGCCTGCCTGTCTGTCTTTCTATATCTGCCTTGTTTACTTTCCTTTATATGTTTACTCTCACTCTTTATCTGTCTGTCTATCTATCTATCTATCTATCTATCTATCTATCTATCTATCTATCTATCTATCTATCTATCTATCTGTCTATCTATCTATCTATCTATCTATCTATCTTTATTTAATTTTTTTCTTGTTTCTTTAAGTATCTTTTTTTTTTCTTTAAAAATTGTTGTATGGATTTCAATTTATTTAATATATTTTTTGTTTTTAATGATATATTAAATTGTTTACATCAAGAACTGTTTCTAAGAACCAATCTTAATGAATCTTAATTAAAAAAATTAAATAGGAGGAAAATGAGGGAAAAAAGAGAGGAACGGTTGTTTTGTTCTTTTCAATCTAACGAAAATTTTTACTATTATCTTAAAACATTATTAAGTATAATAAACTACCTTAGTCGATCGCTAAACTTAAAAAAAAAATTGACCTGCTTCTATTGAAAACATTTTTTAACACTCACACCATAGATTAGAAGAGGACAGTCAATTTGAAAAACAACCGCATACCTGTATTAATGTCGTTTTCTGCGTGCGAAACGATTTTATATTCAACGTATTTATCAATCGTTGAACCTCATTGGTTTCCTTTTTAATTTAATAAAGCGAATATATAATTCTATTGGTTTGTTGTCTAAAGTATTCGTTTAGTTATTGTTGTTTTTTTTGTTTTTCTTTGGTGTTTTTTTTTTTCTTTTTTCTTTTTTTTTTTTTTTTTTTTTTTTTTGTTGCTTTTTGTGTTCTGTTTGTGTATTTTATTATTTTTTGAATTAGATTAATAAATGTGTTGGTCACGAAAATTAAACATGCTACGTTTGGTGGTCTTCACAAATGAATGTAACATGTTTTTTTTTTCGTGGACTCTTTTTATATCAGTAGACAAGAGACAACAGAGCGAGCGTCATGTTCGCGTAATTTCTGATTCCTGGCTTTTATGTCATCCTTGGCATGTATCAGTGATGCTTTTTAGCGCTGCAACAAAATCGACTGCTGTTGATCATTCTCATGGCGTAATAATCTGGAACTGATGTGATTTAGTGCTTAAAGCGAATTTTCAAACAATATGTTCTGACATTACATGGCATCACCTTTACATTAGATTGCAAACAGTTGTTTTCGACTATTCGCACTCTAACAAAAAATTATACAAAACAGAAAAAAAAACAAATAAAAAAAAAAGAAAAACAAAACAATAACTATTTTCTTTAGAATTGTTTCGTTTCTTTTGAAGGAAACTTTGTTACTGTTATTGTTTCTGCTACTAAACTGTTAATAGAATGTTAAATTAAACATTTAGCAGCTTTTTGGTAATCATTTTTTTACAATTAATAAATTAAAAATGCCTGTCCTTTTGTGCAGGTAAAAACATAAACTTAAATGATTTCTTAAAGCTGGTCGTTTCTAGATAAATTTCACAGATTTTAAAATTACACTTTTGAGAAATAATATCTGCACTATTGGGTAACTTGTCATACTTGTCTAGGGAAAACAAAACTATCACGTACGGAAATTGCTTGCTCTGTCTTCATTATTATGCGCGTGCAGTGGGATTGCAAGGTTGACCATCGTTGTTATTCCTTTTCATTTTACCGGTTTATTTCGATTGGTTACTATCCCCTATGTATTTTTGTTCGCGTGTCTTCTTTTTGATACTTTGGTAAATGTATCGATGACCTCAAAGTTCCTGCCCTGTCTGCTAGCATGTAAAAACAACATTTTTTTTTTGTTTATCAATATTAGACCCTGACTATTATAATATAATATCTTGGTACCGTTTTAATCTGTTTGTGTACTTTAGTTGTCCATTTTCGGTGTCTGGGTTTTGTTTTAAAGACCTATGAAGCAGATGCTGTTGTCTAAAATGACAGTGAAGATCATTAGAGCAAAAGAACCATGACACATGCATAGTTTGGAGACCTCTAATAGGACCATATAAAGCTGTTGGTTTATAAGTGTCTCTATAGCTTTTTTATACCAAAGTGTAAAATAATATACCATTAAGCACAAAAGAGAATTTTTTTTACCATTAGACTATTTTCGTCTTTTCATCTGTTCTGCTTGACAAGGTTGTAGGTTTGATCTACACAATTAAAATTATACAAAAGGCCTATCATTTCCGGTGTATGAGTCGTATATGATGTTTTTTATCTTTAACCGCCTCTTCGTTATCTATTGTCTTGCTGATTTCTCTTACTCAAACTTGACCCTCAGCCCCCAAGCCGCCCATCTCTGTTTCGTGCGTGCTTTTCCTAATGCCTGTGTGGCCTAGTTGGGTTTTTTTTTGTTTTGTTTTTTGTTGTTGTTTTTTTTTAATTCTTAATGCAGTTCATCATGCGGAGATTTCGAAACTTGGGGTAAAACATTGAATGTTATAATTCTATATTCTATATCACAAAATACTGTTCAATTACCCTTTGACTTAATTTGGTGGAAACAAACAGCATATTAAGTATTTATTTTTAATTATATAAAAAGGAGTAGCATGTATTTGCCGCATAGTGAGACCAGTTGTTTCTCTTAAAGACTTATTTCATTAATTAAGGTCAGAAGAAAGAAATATAAAAAGATGGATCATAGAGGTAAGATAGAGAGAGAGAGAGAGAGAGAGAGAGAGAGAGAGAGAAGTCGGATAACCAAAGAATGGATAGAGGCAGAAAAAAAAATAAAGTTAATTGGTTATAAAGTTATGGAAGTGATAAATTATAATAGGAACAGGAGCAAAGCCAAGGTACAAGAGGGTGTAAAATAACATATTGAAAGTCGAAGAAAATGAGATAGAGAACTAATGAACATAAACTTCCCAATTTCCCCTGTCCCCTCCCACACAAACCAATCAGGCACCCTATCGTTAGGTTTAACGGAAGAGGGGAAGATGAAAAAAAAAAGTAGATGGGCCAAAGTTACCTATATATAGAGCAGAGGGCAAGCGGGCCACCAAACAGTTCCTAACGACTATGTGATACGGGCCCTGCCACAGTGGATCTCTCAACAACACCGCATTATTTTTGGACGCAAAGCCTCACACTCGAACAACCTCTCGCCAGCAAAAATTATTAACTCTCAAGGCTCTTTTGCCGCGGTTTCCTCAATGAACAGTGTCGCGTGGAATTCGGAAAGATGAAGGAAGGATGAATGATGCTCCTAGTGGTTCTACAGGTGCTACTACGGCGGTGACGAGTTTTCTTTTTTTTTCTTTTTGTGCGGTTCTCAGAGTGGACTAGGATAGACATACATAATCAGGCTAAATACATTCTATTCTTGTAAACTTTTATCTGGAGAGAGCGCCAAGCAGAGTAGATCAAGATTCAAGCCACAGGTAGATCATACATCTCGCAATTAGTTGATACTTAAATAAATTTAATTTAAAACGTGTTTAAAAAATTGTTTACGGATTTAACATTTTTTTCATGTTCTTTTTTTTTTTTATATTTTACAACAATAATTTCATACTTTCTTTTTCCCTTCAAGCATTTAAAGCGTTTTTTTTTTATTTTACCATTTTTCTTTCACCCGTCCACACTTTGATTTATAGATATAGATCTAAATCTCTTCCGGCAAAAATACAACAACAACAAAAAAAAAAACCCCACAAAAAACACAACTAGAACGAACAAACGAGAATTTACTTACCCTTTAGTCTCTTTTCCTTTCGATTTTTTGGCTCATGCTCTCACAGCTTTTTCAACAACGTTCAAATTGCTCTCTCTCTCTCTCTCTCTCTCTCTCTCTCTCTCTCTCTCTCTCTCTCTCTCTCTCTTCATCTCTGTCACTTTTTATACCCCCCTCCCCTTTAATGCGTCTTTCAATGACTTATTATTTTTGTACCTTCTTGTTTTGTTTCTCTTCTTCATCTTTAACTTTGAACAAACAGATAAACACGAAATACAAGTGTAAATGTAACAACCCATCACCGTCCCCACTCCATTCCCAACATCACCCCCATAGCAGAGTTGCAAGCAAGAGCGCCGAAAATTAGGGTATGGGTAACCGATGGGGCGGAGAGGGACGGTGGAAAATGCTGAGGATATTAGGAAAATTTCTGAAAAATCAATGGTTGATTACGAGTTCCAAACACAGGTGGGTGAATGAGATGCGTGCGTTGCGACCGAAAAGAAAGCATCCGTGGATATAGTTGAGGGAGGGAGGGAGGGTGCAGATGGAGAAAAAGGGGGTTTGGGGGTAGGGCGGGACCATAGACATAAATTATAACTGGTAGTTATATAAATCTATGGGCGAGACTAACTGGTATCCTCGGTGTAGGGAGTAATAAGCCATTGGAATATGTAAAACTAGCCACGATGATACTTTCTTGGAATTCGGTCAGTTGAGAAGCGGTTGTGGACGAACCAAGTATTATCAAGGTGGAGAAACAACAACAAAAACATTGATGAATGGGGATATGTGGGCGGAGCCTCTCCTACTGAGAGCGTGAATTGAACAACTGATTGACAGCGAGTGACAGCTCACCATAGTGGTAGCATGGATGAGGCTAGGAGGGAATGTGGCACTGCACTGGGTATGGTCAAGTGAGAGGGGGGTTGTGGTACCGTTCTAGAGGAGGTGCGGGGGGGGGGGGTGGGGGGGGGGGGTAAATGAATAATGACAGCTTAAGAACAATATCAATATAATTAACACATGATAAAGGATGGTTCTCAACAATGTTAAATTTTTTTTTAACACAATCAAATTTTCTTAGACATAGTGATTGGCAAGTCAATAATAAATATCACTTAAATCTGACCGAATTTATAGACATCATGGGCATTCTACAACATTCTGATGACAACCTCTTTACAGGACGTGATGGGTATTCCTCCTTACCTATTTATCATTGTGGGCACATATGATAACGATAAACAATCAACGCAAACATGCACACCTTATGCATTAAGATCGTGATAAAACTTTACTGGTAGATAAAAAACGATAGATATGGAGATGTAGCAAGGAGGCAGGTAGGCATAGAATTGAAAGTAGGGTTATAGGCGAGATTATGAGCTGCAAGCGATTTAGAAAACGTACTCACATTGGCGCAATTGTTATCTATCTATTTATCTATCTATCTATTTATCTATCTATCTATTTATCTATCTATCTATTTATCTATCTATCTATTTATCTATCTATCTATTTATCTATCTATCTATTTATCTATCTATCTATTTATCTATCTATCTATTTATCTATCTATCTATTTATCTATCTATCTATTTATCTATCTATCTATCTATCTATCTATTCTATTTATCTATCTATCTATTTATCTATCTGTCTATCTATCTACCTGTCTCTCTCTCTGGATCTCTTTTCTATTTATTTCTTCTCTGACTGCACTCGTGTCACATCTTTTTCTTCTCTTTGTTCTGCTCTCTCTCTCTCTCTTTCGTTCTCTCTCTCTCTATCTCTCTCTCTTTTATTTCTTCCACTCTCTCAGTCTCATAGTTTCTCCCCAATTATTATCTGCATTAGCTTTGCAATCTTTTTTTATGCTCAAATATATCTATTATTTATATTTCAAAGTTGTTGTTTTTTATATTTTGGTATGCAGCAAGGAAGCATAATTAAAAGAAATACTTTGTATATATCATGTAGAAAATGTTTACTTTTGGCAGTGTTAATTAAATCAAACATTTTTTATTCTCAAGCAGAAACATTTCTGCACTTCAGAAAAAAGCCTCTTTATTAAAACTCTTTATGTTCCCACCTTAAAGACTTCCTGTAGTGTAGTAAGTGTATAGAGGCAAACCGGACCATGATTCAGGAGTGCGGTCTTTGATCTTGAAAAACGAGAGGCTTTGAGGTAAAGGGCGCATAGCAAAACGAAGATGATAGGTAAAGAAATACGCAACGACCAATCATAGCTTTATCCAAGACTGAGGCAGTCAATAAGCGAGCAAAAAATCACATTATGACATCATCCGCTACCGGCGTTTGGGTCGCAAGTTCTTTATTGTCCAGGCCAGTGTACATGGATCCCAGTCGCCGCGCCCGGACTCATGTCTAACTGACCACTGGGGTGGGCCTGCCACTCGACTTCTGACCTTCTCCAAAATACCGTGGACAGCAAACTGACCGCTTCATGGGCTCTCGTGGCTGCCTCCTACGCGGTATGTGAGCGTGTCCGAGTGCAACAGATGGATGGAGAGATACGTCGATAAGAGTTAGAAAGGGAATTAGAGAGACAGTGAGGGATAAAGAGAATCAGACAGACAGACACACAGAGAGACATAGATAGATGGACAGGCAGACTAACAAACAGACATATAAAGACAGGCGGATGGACAAAGAGACATACAGGTACACAGACAAAGAATAAATATAAGGTGGGAGAGAAGGAGAGAGATGAAAAGAGATAGGGATAGAGAGAAAGAGAGCGTGGGCGAGAGAAAGGAAAAGCACCAGATAAATTTATATATGAGAATCTGGGAGGATCAGACAGTGCTAACGCGTAACGAATTTTTCTTTGGAAAGATAGGATCGGGACAGAGTGACAGAAGATTCATGAATAAACAGACAAATTTCCAGAAATTATGTTTTGTTGATTTCCTGGTTTGTGAAAATAAATAACGGGACGTACTGGATTATTTACAATAATATTCTTCTCTGCCATTTAATTTTCTTCTCCTCAGGGCTGGTGAGAGGGAAAACTATATATTAGCCTTGTGGGTTACATTAAATATAGTAAATTTTAGTTCTAGTAACCACTCAGCGCATTAATGTGTTGCAGTGTTGCATTGTAGTTAGTTATATCCTACAAAAGAGATATCTTTTGCCTATCCGAGGTTATTAATCTTGTTGATAATTTTTGGTTTATTGCTCTGTTGGTTTTTATTTCTACTGTTGGTGATCTTTTTTATCTAAGTGTTAAAGTACTCTTACTATGGTCATCTTCATTACAAACTAAAAAATAATCTAGCATTACGTTATTGCTTTTTTTAAAGTACAATGTGCTTCAATAATAATTATACATGTAATTATTTAGTGTTCAATACGTCGTGATTGAAACAAGAATCGAAACAGAGAGAAGGAGGGAGAAAGAGAGAGAATCCGCTCTACCTTTTATAGAGAAAAAAGAATCTGAACTCTATCGTCTTATACTATTGGCTCCACCACCCGAAGTATTATTTTTATCAAATAATAACCAAGAATCTGTTAAGTGATGTTGTAAAAAAATGTTAATAATATAGCACTTTTATTTCAGGAAACACAAATGATTAAATTTATGATTGCAAAAACATAAATTCGGATTTTTTTTGTCTGCAAGAGCTTACTTAAAGAGAAATACAAGAACGGAAAAGCATTGCGTAGCTTTACCTAAGCCATTAAAAGTCAAAGGCATTACCCTGTTCGTTTAAAAAGTAGGACATAGCCATAATCCACTAACTTCGTTACAAAAAAGTAGCATTAGGACGCAATGTATATTAATTCACCCCTGTTAAGCCGCAAGTAGAGTGATCTAACTAAGAAGTGCCGGTACCTCACTTTACAGCTTTTTTACGGCCGTACTTTTAAAAACGTTTGTTATGTATGGTCCATTCGCATATTACACGACTGGTGGTATCAAATTACTCAGCATCGTATAATTGTCCAAGAACAAAATTCATACGAGAATAATCAATACGTAAACGTTTGAAAGCCATTTTTAATATTCTTTGATACAATTAAGGCTGAACGCAAAAAGAAGCCTTTTTAATTTCACAGATCTTAAAAAACTGAAGAGGACATACGTCTGGAAAAAATTAGTGTATCTATAATTTTACGATATATTTAAAATGTAGTATTATTTTTACGAATAAATTTATATAACCGTGCCCAGCGTTAAGATAGAGATATTGCTTCTTGGTTCGATTTTACAAACAATATCCAAATATCGGTGTTTTCATTTTTAGATGTTCCTGATTTGGAGAATCGAATAATGTGGTATTTAAACCTATAACCGAATCCTTCAAATGAATGCAGAGTAATCGAATCTTCTTCAAGGGTAAGAGGGGAGACGACTGTTTGTTGGGTGGGAGACCACACACGTTCAATAAAGATAGGATAATTGTTTCTTATCTATTGCTATGAAAGAGTTCAATAACAGTATTTTGCCTCTTAATGGCATGCATTCCTTAATCTCTTTTTTGTGGCATTACTTTTGTTTTCAATGTGACGTCATTACACTAATATCTCTGAACATTTCTCAATTTCCCTCTATATAAATTATCTTCGCCTTCACCTATCAAAGCCCGCAATGGTAGAATCACAAACTAGCTCTATTTTTCCCTCTCTCTCTTGTTCTCTCTCTCTCTCTTTATCTCTATCTCCATTTCTTTTTCTCTAGCTTTCTCTTCCTCTCCATCTTTCTTTTCCTTTTCTCTGCTTTCTCCCTATGTATCTTTGGTCTTTGTCTATGGCACTTAAAACGCTCTCTCTCTCTCTCTCTCTCTCTCTCTCTCTCTCTCTCTCTCTCTCTCTTTTTCTCTCTTTTTTTTACCTTACCATTCTCTATGTCTTTCCCTTTGATTGATGTTTAGCGATTCATCTCCCAAAGCTTCATTCCTTCTTTCCCTTGCTATCTCTGTATATCAATCTCAAATTACTACCCCCTTCCAGCAATAGATTTTGCTTTTAACCTTTCAATTGTCATTGCAAACATATTGCGTCTAAGTTGTTTTTTTCCTCGCAAGAATTTATTTTTGCTTTGAATTTGTGTTCTGTGAATTTCTCTGTACCTCTGACCAAGATCTCACACACACTTTGCAGAATTCTCCAACTGCGATATCCCTTCAATTGCTATTTTTTTTTATTTTTCCTAATTATTTCAAATCTACACTCTCTTTCTTGTACTTTTCGCAATGAAAAGTGGGCAGATAAAAACAACTGAAGGTCTGCCAACGCTAACCTATAACTCGATCCTGCCTCTATGTTTTTCTCACTTTCCCAAAAATCATTTTATCTTATTATACTGGTTCACGAAGGCTAAAAGATACCCGCGAAATTTGCCTTAATGTTTTTAAGTGCAACGTGTAAAGTTTATGATTAATGGGTCCCTGGAAACATGCTGCCGTGGTGTTAAAGGATGCCGATAATTGGTGAAGAGATGGAGCACTGGCAGGCAGGTCCTCTCACCTACCGCGGAGCCTGACGGTGTAACAAGCGCCTTCCCACTGGATGCTGGAGATAATGACGGGGAAAGGAGGAAGAGCTGATGAAAGAGGGAGTTCAGAGCTATGATGATGAAGGTTAGAAACGCTGAAACATAGGAGAGCGATAGAGAGAGAGGGAGAGAGAGTGTGAGAGAGAGATAAAAATGAAAGAAGAAAAAAAGAAGACAATGGTGATTCCAAGGATTGATAAGGAATAGAAGATTAATTTAGAGGAAAAAATCCAGAGATATCGAAAAACAGATTAAGATGGTGAGTGAAACAAAATCCAAGCAATTGTGAATAATATGGAAATGCTTAAGAGAGAGAGAGAGAGAGAGAGAGAGAGAGAGAGAGAAAAAGAGAGAAAGAGTGAGAGAATGTCAGAGAAAGAGAAAGGAACCTAGATATAGAGAAGGAGAGAAAGGAACCAAGAGAGAGAAATGAAAAGAAAACTATAGAGGGGCAAATAGAAAGCCCGTAAATAGACAGAGAATGAGGGAAAGAGAGAGAGAGAGAGAGAGAGAGAGAGAGAGAGAGAGAGAGAGAGAGAGAGAGAGAGAGAGAGAGAGAGAGAGAGAGAGAGAGAAAATAGAAAGAAGCATACGCACAAATTGTATAGGAAATCTTGACAGAAAAGGCATAGTTTCAACAGGGGGAAAAGGTGGTGAAAGCTAGGTTGTTTTTTTTTTCTCAAGACGTCATCTCAAGACCTCCATGAATAAAGAAATGCCACCAAGGTTTAAGATGACAAAATTCAGCAAAGATATAATGATGTATATTAATTTTCGCCAAAAACGTGCTTGCCATCCAATCATTGATCTGTATTGGATCCGATGGGAACAACCTACCTTTATTGATTAGACACCATCAGAGACGTGACTGGTGGCGTCTTGGCGTTCAGTTCAGCAGTTAACTGAGATAGATGGTAGCTTGTCAATTCCCCGTTGTCACTGCTGTAATAATTATGTTTGTATTGAGCAAAAAAAAAAAAAGGACCGACAAATTGTTTTACCTAAAATATGCGTGTGGTCCACATAAAATTAGCAAGATGGTTTGTAATTTTACAATAAAAAGAAAAGATCCATCTAATTGCCGTGTTTAAAAAAGGGTGTCTAGAAATCAGCTTTTTGAGGAGCAATGTTTCAAGATCTGTGTATAAATAACGACTTTTTTTCTATTTTCTAGTGTGCGATTTTAAAAATGGTGTACGATACTGCTACTATTCTGTACTTACATTGCAGTGGCCTGTATAGTATGCGGATAAAAGAGACATTATAATTTTGTCTCCAAAAATTCCTTTGCCCTTCTTTCTTTAATGACAGTCTCACGGCAAAAGGAGATAAATGCCAACTTTCAAATTTCTGAGAAACCACTACCCATCAATTCATTTAAGTGTTTAGATGTCACGCATGAAAGTTAACATCTCAAAACACGCAAAAACGTACAAAAAACTACTATCAAAAACATGTCTTTTTTTCTTCAAAAACTATACTTTTAAGAAAACAAAACAAAATCACATTTCTCAAAATGGTTAAACTGGATATCTCATTTTGCCGTGAAACTTTTCTTATTTTCTTTTTCTTTCTTTTTTTTTATTTATTTATTTTTTTTAAGTTGTTACTCTGAAAATGTATTTCAGATATTATAAGAACTGAATTCGATTAGATTGTATAACCTCTGTGCCACGCTGTTTCTATCTTTAAGATCTAACTGGGAGCAATGATATATAAGCCCGATATTGTGGAGTGGAATTCTCTAAAGTAATTTTGCATTGATATAAAGTATGAATATTATGATGTCAAATTTTCAATTTCGACTTTCCAAATACGATTTCAATGGATATCTTTCCAGAACCATTGCACGAGTTTTCATTTAAGTCTTTCGGCGCTTTTTTATTTTATTTTTTTAATTGAAAGAAATTCCGCCTCTTTATTTACTCGTGTCATGAATTCACAATTATCTGTCAGGATTCCTTCTTACACTCTGTCCGACGTCTGACTTATCCACCCCTCTCTCCATCCCCTTCTTCCCACTTGAATCATTCCACTAAAGGCCCCAGCATGCGGCCAGATGTTTCGGAAGTCCTATACTCCAGCAATCAAAGATGAAACCAGGTATCCTCCGCCCCTCCGCCTTGCGCGCGATCTCCCCCGTGGGATGCCAGGACGTGCAGGCCTACACCAAACAATGCCCCAGGTATGTTTTTCTGTTTCCCCATCCCTGTTTGTATCTGTTCCAGGAGCGGCGGGACCACCCTGGGATCAGTCAACATACAAGCGGAAGAGGCGGCCGGGAAACATGGAAAACACCCGGTTCCCGTCGACCCAAATCAAGCCGACTGTC
This sequence comes from Elysia chlorotica, assembly GCA_003991915.1. Taxonomy (NCBI): domain Eukaryota; kingdom Metazoa; phylum Mollusca; class Gastropoda; family Plakobranchidae; genus Elysia; species Elysia chlorotica. The sequence goes on along the minus strand of RQTK01000262.1, from coordinate 302,380 downwards.
ATTGGAAAAGGCCAAACATCTTCTCGGTGAACAATTACCATTCTTACAACTCTATTTGTTATTCACACAAATATGAGCAAGTAGATGGGGCAGAGGACAAACTGCAACACGGGCACTGTTCATAAAATGTGCAGAAAAAGGGAGATATAGGAAGCCGTAAGTGATAAGATGTGGCTAAAAAAAGGAAATGCATTAAACATCAAGGTTATGTTTCCTATTTAAACATTCAGGGGTATACCTATTGGTACCTGGAACAATCTTTTTTTAGTCAACTTAAACAATGAAGGCGAATAACCAACGACCAGTTCTCCCTTTCAGTAAAATTTCTATGATGTGTGAAGGCCATGTCATAAATATTTACTAGATTATTTAGATTTTTAACAGATTTGTCAAAATAAGCTTAGTTTTAAAGCAAATCTACATGCAACAGCTATATAATATACACTTTAGCATCGGACTGATCCAAACATGATTATCTTTATCAACTGAATCAGATTGGTTTGTTCATAATCCCACAGGCGGCAAAAATACGTTTTTGTTGTCATAAAGAATTAGTTAAAGCAACATTTTTATAACTACAGCCACACGAGCCCATGTAATACACTGTAATATTTTGTGTTTTTATATCCTTCTCAAAAATGTTTAAAAAAAATAATAAAGTGCTGTTTTAAGTTTGACATTGTTAAGTAATGTGTCTTTACTTAAAGTTTGCAAATTCAAACTGAGATTAGTTTTCTACAGTGACCCCAAAAATTGAAATGTAAAAATAGATAGAATAAATGACGCAACTTGCGTATTTTCCGAATCAAATTATATCAACTGAAACCTGCCTAGGCCTTTATAATTTTAATAAGAACTAGCCTACTTCTTGAAAATTGTGTATATAAAGTACAGGCATTTGACATTGGTCAGTGTAAAAGCTTTCTATCAACAGCCTTTTTGGTGTCTTTCCTCCAAGATTTTTACAAGATGAAATATATAGGCAAAAGAGATTTTCAAACAATCATAAAACTTAAAAAATGTACCAACGCTCTTCTATATCATTCTCTCAAATTGTCTACAATATAATATAAGCCGGCATTAATTTTATCTGCGCTTTTCCATACCTCTTCCTCTTCATCCCCATGCTTAAAAGAATATAGCTGTTAACCTGTGCTCTCTTTGGCGTATCAACAGTCAAAGATTATACAAAAATCATTTCGATGCTCAATTACTGTATCTCTCTGAATCATAATGTTCCACATTTTTGCGGTTTAAAACTTCACTCTCTCATATCCTGCCAGCCCACATTTAATTCCTCTATCTTTATGTTTCTAAGTATGTATGTATGTATGTATGTATCTATCTATCTCTCTATCTATCTGTCTATCCGCCTATCTTTCTACCTACCTATCTATCTATTTGTCTATCTATCTATCTATCTATCTATCTATCTATCTATCTATCTATCTATCTATCTATCTATCTATCTATCTATCTATCTATCTATCTATATCTATACACATTTGTCGGTTTGTTTGTCTCTTCGAGTATGTCTACCTATGCATCTATCTACTATCCTATCTATCTACCCTAATCTCTATTTTGTCAGATTTTGTTCGCCGTCTCCCCCCCCCCCCCCCCCCCCCCCTCCCCCACTTAGTTCTCCTCATATAGCTGAATGTTATCTTAATTTCGCACGTTATCTGTTTATATTTTGAGAGACTTTGATTTTGACCCAAGTTCGTGACTTTTTATCTTCTATTTCCTAAGACTTTCAAAGGACACACCTGGGTGCCCAGCCTGCCACCCACGACTCCCAGACCTAACCCACACAATCTGGGAAGCACGTTTTCAGTTTTAAGTTCCTGGGATAGATACCGCCAACTTCTATGATGTCGTTGGCACATGCATGGCAGCAAGTGGTTTTCATCCATTTAGAAACGAACTTAGCTGAGTGCGACATTAGTTTTCTCTCTAAGAGGAAAAGAAAAAGGGCAAAACGAGAATAAATTCAAGAGAAGAGAGGCACACAGTACATAGCACATAGAGTCACAGAAATAAAGCAAGAACCGAAAAGGTAGAGATAGTATACCGACAGCAGCCACTGTGCTCTAAATTCATTTTAATGTAATTTAAAACCATGGGTTATTTTAATATGAGTAGAAGTAAAAAAAATCTCCAATAATATTGAGAAATAGGGATAGATTTTTTCAGCAGTGGCTGCGCTCTTTATTTGTTACTAATTTGCAATTGCGTGTAACAAACCATTGAAGTCTATGAGGCGAACTGATTATATTACTCTAATTGTTTCCCTGAATCAAGAATACCAGTTCCACTTTCATTCCTTTGTAGACAGTCGCTGGTATCATCCATCTACCTTCTTGCAAGTCAGCCCTGTATCCGCTTTTCCCCTAGCATTGCTGTCTTTCCAAACTGTCATGTCTTTCAAGTGCCCAAAGTATTTTCAGTTTTATTTCTTTGACGGTATGCAAAATGCAATTTGGTTTGGTGTTAAATTCTTTTAGTGCGTTGTCCTTTCGTCTGTGTGCTGTCCATGGAACTTTAAGCATTTTTGTAGTATTTCAATTGAAAACTAGCATTGCTGTCTTTCCAAACTGTCATGTCTTTCAAGTGCCCAAAGTATTTTCAGTTTTATTTCTTTGACGGTATGCAAAATGCAATTTGGTTTGGTGTTAAATTCTTTTAGTGCGTTGTCCTTTCGTCTGTGTGCTGTCCATGGAACTTTAAGCATTTTTGTAGTATTTCAATTGAAACGAAGTTTCTTTTCATCTATTTTAGTAATTGTCCAACCTTCACATCCATATGTGGCATTGTGGAATATGTATGATTTTATGATTTTCAGTTTAAATTTGTCTCTTTGTTGTTTCCGCTCTAGAGTTTCTCAAGTCTTTTCATTTGTGCCAGGGATGTTGATATTCTTTTATTTATTTCCGCTGCGCATTTGCTGTCTCCGTTAATCCTAGAAGCTAGGTATTTCTGATCTACATGCTCCACCTTTTCTCACTGGATATCAAATTGCTCTCTTAGAATAGATGTCTTGTTAGAAATGTATCTTCTTTTTATCACCGATCCCGTTTAGAAAACATAAAATCTTCAAAAAATGAATATCAATCATCACCTTATTATACAACAATATTTTAATAAGTGTTTATCTCATCCGATACAATTATTAAAAACAAACGTGTGTATCCATCGAATTTTTGCGAGCAGAAACTTAGCAGTTTATTGTAAGAATCATGGTAGTCTGATTTGTTGCAATTTTTATACAGGCAATGTTATTTCAAAAAATGTTTTTCATTCTGCTGTAAGCCAAATAGTCATGAATCGTGTTCACAAAGCAGAAACCCCAAAATGTCTTGGGTATAATTGTTTCAATATAGTCAATTACTTTTCTGCAGACTCCATTGCTTGATGTGCTCACAAATACCTTAAATAGGGCTTGGGATGTTCAACTAAGTTACATAACGCTTGGTGACATGGCATTCTCACATTCCCCATAGTGTAGGTTATCAGTCCTTACCACCGATCCTTGTAATGCTGAACATTCCACATGAACTAGATCAAGACATAAAACAATGGCGTGTGTGTGGTTTAATGTAGAGAAAACTTAAAACTAACGACCGTGTAAAAAAGGTTGTATCTGCATTATTTTTTATTCGAGTTTAAACAATCACAAATGCATTATGGATCAGTGCTGAACGACTACGTATCTACTCATTGTTTTGTGCCAAATTTTAATTTATTTTCAAGGTTTTCATTAACAGCAACTATCGATTATGTCCGCTGCCGACTAAGTTTTTGACTTTTGGCTCCTTTAATTTTTAAAACAGACATACAGGTCTATCTATACCAATAGGATTTGTAGAGCTTGGGATCTTGGAGTCCACAGTATCACGCGACTGAGAGGCAAGCTTCGAGTTACCCCCCGCCTCCATGGCATTTGATGCTTAAGTGACTTTCAAAGATAAAAACCCTCCTCCCTTTACAGACAGCAAATGTTCAATCGCCATAGAACGGAAGCGAGAATGTTTGTCTCCCCGGCGTTCAGACATAGACTTCACACAGGCTACAGGAAATATGATCCCAGGTAGACGCCCTTCACTATAAGGACCTCACCGGAGAGGCCGGCATGGCCCCGGGCGCTTCCCGAGTCTTTTCTGTGGTAGATTTGCTCTCACAAAGCAGTGCATTCATTTGGAAGTAACGGGCGGTAAAATAGAATTTAAATGCGTACCTGTATAGACTTCTATAATTTTTTGGTCCAGGTTAAATAAAATGTTATTTATTTTGTTATATTATGCAAGATAAGAAACCTTTTCGTGATAAGACCACACGAGAAAGAAGACCAGACTACATCATTTGTTAAATTTATCCCAAAGGTATTTTTCTTTTTTCGATTGGTTTGGACCCTTAGAGGTTTACAACTCCAGATTTGTGTTCAATATTTTTGGTAGTCTCGGGGCATTGCTAGCGTGTTTAAAACAAAATTTGAACAAATTTACCTGCCCTCACAATTTAAAATGTCAACTTAGAAAAAAAAAAGGAAGGAGGTGCGTCAGTTATGTCGTAAGTGTGTCTTTAGCACGGAGCAAAATGAATTCGACCACCTGGGGTGGCCCCACTAATACACTGCGTCACAAGAAAAGTCTAGTTGGAGTTCCCCTTGACGCACAGGCTGTTGATACATCCCTACAAACGTGGTCACCCACGCAATGCTGTTATGAGAATATACCTTTGCATATGCCCCGAAGCCTAACGCATTTATAACGAATAACATCTGCAATTAAAATAAAGTTCATAACAAGTATGGATCATGTGGGTTCAGCTGCATAACATAATTGCAGTTCAGGAGTCACAGAAAATCACAGAAAATAGTATTTGGACATAGATATACTCCGTCTCTTTTTAAAGCAACGTGACTATGCTGTTAACGCAAACGAAACACTTTTAGAAGCCCCCGTTAGTTTAAAATTTAACTGAAAATACAGTTTCCACATTGTATTTTTTTGTAAGGCAACTCGAGCTTACTGTATAAGACAGAATGAAGAATGAGTGTTATTTGTTATTTGTTAAAAATTTTAAGGAGATAACAATTTCATCGCTGGTAGTATTGTATGGCTGCGCCGTCACATTTATGTCAAACCAAGATAATTTGTGAGCCTGTCCTGCAATGTATTATACCTTTCGCCCAATTCGGTTATAGGGCAGTGAAGGATCATGTTGTCGGTTATCTCAGGACTTTCAATACAGCAAGCTGGTATACGACGGTGATTCCACAAGTTGCCTTTATTTCCATTATTGAATTTTGGTTCATCTAGTTCTGTTTCGCAATCTGTTGGTACGTGTATTAGCAACTTTACTTCATATTCTATTACACCGCTCTTGAACCTATGCAGCGCATAAATATTTATATTAATTTCTGTTTTCAGCCATTGGAATCATATCGAAACTAGCTCCACGACACTTATTCGCTTTCGAATGCAGCATATTTCGAAAATGAAGGTTCCTTGTTCTGTCCTTCTTGTTAAAATAAGAAATCGTGAATGAATTGGTTAAGTTGAGTTAATTTCAGTTAATCAAAATAATGAAAACCTTTACAAATAAATTTTGTTTTTAAAACTATATGAGACATTTGAATTGGCCATAGTTCCTTTAACTTCAGCGCTTATATAGACTGCCAGAGACTACAAATGAAAAGTAAACCTGCAATTTCAATTCATACATATTTCAAAAGACCTCTTTGGTTATGCATCCAGTGAAGTTTTAGTCTCAATTGATGAACCATTGTTATGGAGTTAAGAGTGGTTATGTAGGTAAATGCATCTGGCGAATAGCAGTGGAAACTCGTTGTCGAGTTAAAAATCACGAGTAGGGGATTTTTCTCATAATGTGAAGATATAACTTCTTTGGATTGCAATTTAAAAGGAACGCGTTGAAACAAAAGTTTAGAAAAATATTTTTGTTTTTATTTTTGGTTTCCATGGATACATTAACAAGGCTGGCTCTTAACTATTTGTCATAAAAAACAAGGTCAGGATGACATCACTCAATTAAAAAATCGTAATGGCGGTGTCAGCATGTTATCTGAGGTAGATTCTCTATATCCCAATGCTCCTGGTCATACCGTACTCACAAAGCATGGTTCTGATTTGTTATGTTTACGATAGTCATCTTTTGAGTAGGTACGTATTTTTCTGAAACTTTTTATCCTTCTTAAAAACTGTACTAATTACCCAAGAAAATGAGGGCTGTGTTGTTGTTTTTTTCATCCTTCCAGTCGCGTTTTGCATTCAGGGGTCTTAGTTAATTCACGGGTCATATTTTCCACACGATCACCTTCCCATCAGAGCGAATCCTAAAAGACCTCAGCATCAATCTAGTTCCCAAACGTCTGTGAAGAAACCGGAGACTGCGGCCACCCACCACAGATCCCTGGTGTGGCGTCCAACTAGACGGAAAGAGGACACTGCCTGAGGAGATGTTGATTGCTTGCGACCTCCCAAAGGTAGATTGCTCTATACCCCATCCAATACAACTGGAGAAAAGCACGGGGAATCTCTAGGCGGCTGCTTTCTATAGGTAGGATCATGAGCTTGGCGAGGTGACAGTAGGTGGGCAGCTACACATGGAACGAGCCGCGCACTCTGATCTTTCACACTCATTACTGTTTGAGCCTCACACGTTTACATACCAGAGCAAACCCGGACAGCACCCAAATAACACCGCTGTGGGCAGCCAGCATTCAAAACATAATGTAAAAAATAAGCATTCACATCACTTCGGGCTAGTAGTCAATTATGGCCCAGCGGAAAATGATAAATGAGTCTTTAGATTTGAGTCTACAGCAGCCTCGGTATGAATGGGCAGAGAGGGTTGATGAGGGTGGGCTAGGCCAGACATCTCAGATTTCCTGGCTCTTTTGAAAATGGAACAGGGTAGGAGCGAAAATGAAAAATGAGGATGACAGTGTCACAGTAGGCAGCAAGATATGGATAAAGTGGGAAGATTAATGTACGGGGTCAGGAGAACATCGCTGCGGCAACTTCTCCGTCGTATAAAGAATTTAAAATCTTTAGAGTGGGTGGTGCACGAGACAGTACGCCGGGTTGTTGTTTTTTTTCCTATGGATAATAAATAAATTGAACACCTGGGTACATTAATCATCATAATTATTGTCGATTACCTTATATAAATAAGCGTTGGTTTCTTTTAAAACAGCCGATTTTACTTAATATAAGTATAATTAAACTTTATAATTTGAGTAATTTTCAACCCTGAGAGACGCACGTGTTTTAACTGAGTCGTTGCGTAGATAAATTGACTGTTTTACAACACAGCGAAGCGGTGGTAACACCATTTTGAGAACATATTCTTTGAATTTTATTTTTGGATCTACAGAACGTTCATACTGGTACAACCCAAACTGACTTTAATATTTCGGAAATTTAATACATGTTATGGTATTTACATATAACAGTATTTTTTATTATTAAAAAGTATACACAACAAGCTAGATCTTTCTAAACATTCATAAGCCATTTTACGAAGAAGAATCACAGATTGGTCAAAATAATAATTACAACTAGTGTCTACAATATTATTTCATTGCGTCCTCGTCGCGTCCTTTTAAAGTCAAATTTTTTTGCATTTTCAGCAGTTTGAACATGAAGGCTATATTCAGTTGTTTTTTTTTTTTGTTGTTGTTTTTTTTAGCAGTTTTATAAATTTTAAAAAGGAACGGCGGCAGTTACATCTAAACTATTTACTTATTTCAACTTCGTTTTTTTTCGTAAATTATGAAATTTTAAATCGTGTTAAAGAGTGAAAAAGAAACATATAATTATTTGGAAAATACACAAAAAACCATTACTGAGCTAGCAGAGATGTATTTGTTGGTGTGCTTTGTTGTGTTTGTTGTTTATTGGGATTTCTGTTGTTGTTTTAACTACATTGAAACAAATCCCCGTTGCTAGTAGTAAAATTGTACTTAAATTATTGTTTTTTTCTTTTAAGAACAAAAAATAATACTCAGGCGTATTAAGTTTTTCCATAATCAGGATATCACTATGTCATTATTTGCACTATGCCATACTTCTAGGAATGTAAAATAATGTTCTCTTCCAAATGCTTCTAGGATCCTATACGGCGACAGTATTAATTCTACTCGATCAGAGCAGGGTTGTTTTATTACTTTTCAAGAAAGTGATAGTCTCAATGCAAACACTTGTCAAAACGGTGTTGTTTGCTGCGCGTGCGTACTTTTCCATTGAAATAATTTAATTTAGTTTGAAAGCTTTACATGCTTAATATATTCAGAAATACAATCTTATTTTCGGCATTCGTGTCAAGGCCAATGGAAGGAAACAATCAAGAAAACAGAGGGTAAAAAGAAAGCTTATATTTATCGATTTATCTTTTTCTGTGTGGCTATTGAAAAGTCGAGCGGCGGCGAAAGTAGTTTAAGCAGTTTCGTTGATTTCTTAAAGTTTATGAAAAATGAACATCCTGGGAGGTTCTTACAGATTGGCAGGAATCTGAGTGAGAAGTTGCATGTCAGTATTAGCTGGTTGGGTCGCAAACAATTATTACCAATAGTATGTCGCGTTTTAACTGTGAAATAATTAAGCTTATACACAGGTGGAGAACTAGATCTTGGATCAAAGAATCTGGACAGAGATCTGGCAGGAACTTAGTTAAAAATATTTAGTTATCGTAAATGGAAAAATACCAGCCCTAAACAATGTCATTCCGAAAATTTCTGTCCTACAATGCATATCGATTCCTCTTTATCAATTTTATATGATATTGGCTATAAAGTAAACCTTTAACTCGAACATTTCTAAACTATTTTTGTTTAAATTTTTTTTGTTCTGTACTTTCTTTTTCCTACAGTATAAAACGACAAAGTCTGAAGGAGTATTAGTCTTGTTGGTAATCAAATTGGTTAAGTTTATAATATATCAAGTCAACACACACAGAGAGCCAAGTCGACATAAAATTTGATATTCTTGTTCATAATATAAAACAAAACTAGTTCGCGAATTGCGTGAGATTTCACATTTAGGTAGTTTAAGAGTCATAAAATTAAAAGAAATGGGATGATGGTGAAACTATAAACCTAGTCAGTCTATTCGTAGATCTGATGTCACGCACTTAGTGGTAATCGTGTTTAGATAAACTTGCGTATAAGTTGCAACTTAAAGAAAAAGCGTGTACCCTACTTACCTACTTTATCCCATTAGGATCCGTTTCATTGTTGCTTAATATTGATTCAATGCGTTAAGATTGTTCAGTCTGTATTCTTTTATTATCCTGTCGAAAGTAAAAGGCCACGTGAGAGTAGTGTTGACCACATAAACTGACGTCTAAGAACAGATGATATGACAGGATGGTAGGTAGGTAGGTACAACTACAAGTAACGCTTTTGGGGTCAAAGAGCTTGGCCAGTTACATAATAAATTTAATAACACCGATCCAGTCAGTTAGAATTAGTTGGCTCTAGCGGGCTTCGAAGCGCGATCATCTCCTGCATCGGAAGGCGACGTTACCAGCGCCACCTCGCTTCTGAAATGTTCCTAATTTGTAGGAGAGCAGCTTTTTCATAGTTTAGCGTCTCTTTTGTTCCAATGGAAGATCCCGCAGGGCGATGGGTCCCAAGACTACGTGCTGCCACACACGAGACAGTGCGGAGATTCCAAGACTCCTGCTTTAGGGGATCTTGTTATACTTAGAAGGGATCATTATCCTAGGAATACATTTGAGATCCACATGCCATTAATACTCGCGCCAGCTTGTATCCATGCAGTGGAACCATCGACGTATAAACCTGACAGCCGAAATGCTACAGCGCCCCAAAAGGGCCCGAAGAGTACTGGTCGATGTATGCAGCACTTTTTTCTTTACTTTGACAGCTGCAGTACCCGACGATGAGTAATGTGCTTTAACATAATCTTCATGACATATTTACACGGGCACGACTATTTGGCGATCATACGAGTGACTTGAAACTAAGGAGTGCTTGGTTCAATTGACATTGTTGACGTTTTAATAGGTGTTTTTTCCTCAAAATTCATCGAACCAGTCTTACGTGAGCTTCTAGCGTAGCGATGCGCATTGTCAATGATACTTTCTCTATCGCTCTGATGCGTGCGTACGATGGTCATGTTTTGGTCAATTTCAAAAAGAAGACAGAAAATTATTACGTTCCGTTTTGTGTCCAGAAAGGTTCTGAAGTTTGTTCTTTTTCCAGTAAGCATAATCTGTTGAGTTAAAACAATAATATAATAAGTTATACTATCCAAATCACTATAATTTTTATTAATAAAATAAAAACTAGAATTTTATTTTCTTTTTTATATAATATGCACAGATTGAGAAGGTCAAGAAGGTGTACCAAGTCTTAAGTGTTTATTAATTTTCCAACGACTAAATTATATTTGACAAGGGCATGCTGCTTTTATCGTGGATGATGGTACTCTACTTACTAAGTGGTATTAGCTGTACTTGTCTTTCAAGGTGATAGCTTCATATTGTTTGTCTTTCCTTCTTAACTGAACGTGTCGAGTAATACAGGAAGATAAATGCCGTGAGTAATTTACTGATAGCTGGTTTGGTGTTCTTTATCTGTAATACCTTCGTGTGAATCGCTGCTTAGTCTATTGAACGCACAGTCATAAAAATAATTATGTTGACTCATGTGATAAATTACTACCGATAAAGTTAAAAACTGTGTCCAACCTTTTACTAGTTTTTGTATTGAATATAAATTGAGAAAGAACAGAAATGAGTCTTGGATCAGTGACCTCGAAAGTCCCATGTGCCAAATGTAGTAGAACTGTTATTTTTTGTAGTGGACTCGACACTGCTGCTGTTTCCTGTCCATTTTTTTAGCTAGGCACGGAAGACAAAGCGAGCGAAGAGTAACTTGGAGTAAACGAAAACGACATAATAAAAAACAGAAAATTAATTTGATCACGTTATAGATACGGCATGACAGTATTAGTGTCTTTTTTATGTAGAAAGGCAAAACTACGCCCTAAATTATTTTATATTTTTAGTTCTAGAACAACCTTGATGAGACATCATTTTTTGACTGATTTCTTTTCTTTTCTTTTTTTCTGCCACTATCATCCAACATCAGTAGTTTTTACTTAGCCCGAGCGCCATTTTGGTAACAGATACGACTGTGTATTTGGTATTGGTATTTTTTTGTTTATTTTTTTCTAACGCATCTTTTTATCAGCTTGTTTACAATCCATTTAATCTTTTCTTTGCATTCATATTTTCTTGGTTATGTCTGCTTGTCTTAAGCTCTTGATTCCCTTGACCTTATAACAATACTGCGCCCGCACCTTTTCCCGCAAAACAGGCAGTCAAATATAATATTATACACTGCTTTAACCCCTCCCCTTTCCTAAAGTAAATACAGCAGTATTCCAGGAAATCAAAACTTGCTGTTACGTCGCCGCGATCCTTTCAAGTGTGTCACAAGCGCAACCACAGAAGTCCATCAAAAACATTTTGCCCATCAGGGAGGCCTCAGGGATTGTCTACCTGTTGGCTTGGGGATCAACAACAAAACATTTTTAGAGAATAGATTCATAAAACCGTGGTAGAAAAAAGGTTTGAACCCTTTTTGGGTCTACGTGGTGTAATGTTCAAATTCTTTGCTCTTGTTATTGAAAACGCATGAGATTTTAACATAGCTTTGTTAATTGCGCAGGAATTCTCTTTGAATAAAAGTCCATCAGTACTGGAAGAAAAAAAGACGAGTCAAGTGTTAAAGAATTCGCTAGTGCTGCGCAGTTTGGAAAATTTTAAATCGTTAGAAAAAAAAAAGATATAAAAACAGAAAAACACACTCTAATGGAATGTTACTGCTTCACCCGAAGTTCATGCTAGTCAATTAAATCTTTAAACTCTTTTTTTTTTATCCCCAAGTTTCGGCTGACTTTTTCTTCTTCTTGCTTTTCTAATATTTTTTTAGTCCCCCTCTTTTAAACACTTTCACCCTCTAAATCTGCTGTTGCTAAGACGGAAGTAAACGTCAGGCGCACATTCTACGAATCAGAAGTGAAGAAAAATTAGCCCGACTAGTACAAGAGTAAATTGGTCCATTCTTCCCCATGGCCGGCGTGCCGATTGACTTGTACAAGGAGGCTCCCGAGAGAACTCTGGTGGTAGCAGTGACACCTGCCAGTTCTGACGCGCACGTAATCGGTGGAAAGTCAATTTGAAGGAGGGTGTGGGCCGGTCTGGGTGGCCTTACTGGCCTGACCTCTAGTGCTTCCTAATCTTCATAGAAGGTGGTGGGGGCGGAGGGATGAACATTGTGGAGAGGGGGGTGGGGGGTGGTAAGGAGAGGAGGGGATATTGAGAATGGGAGTGAGGAATAAGGAACAGTAGGAGAGAATAATGATACCATGTGTCCATTACAATAATCATATGATTTTACAGAGAGTATAACAACGGAGATTATAAGAAATGACGTTTCTGTGTGATACTAAAGCAAGACCTGTTGGTTCCATTTTATATAATTTTAATTATGTTTGGTTTAACACTTTAAAAGAGAGACCTAAAATCTGTTATATTATTGCTTTTCTGATAACCTACTACTTTAAAAAGCCAGATTTATAAGTTTGAGAAATAAACCACTTCGTTGTTAACAGCGTTATTCAACCAGAAGGATTGAAAAACAAAACCTGGAAGAGAAGTGATTTGAATTTTATCAACAGGCTAAGCCATGTTTTTTTTTTTTGTCCTTCTCTTGAGTTCACAGTTCCATCCTAAGACCTCGATTACTTTTGCATTTTTGCCTTTCCCCCATCTTTAATTTGTAGCATCATTCAAAGGCCCTGTTGTGTTAAATCCTTCCTGTTTCCGCTCGGGTTTTCTTGCTTTCTCTGTTGTTTTTTTTATGTTTGGTCGCTTTTTTTGTGTGTTGTTGATCTTGTGCCTAGATCCACATATTTTCTTTATCTGACTTTGCAGCTTCCGGGTTATTCATCATTTCATCATTTCGTTAATGTATCATTTACATTATTAGCTACCCTTATCCATCCCCTTATCTTTTTTATCTAACATGTAATTTGGTATGCATCTAGCCGCCTCCTAACATATGTACAGTATTAAATATCTCCAACTCCCCATTTATCAACTTAATATATGTGTATGTACATCTGTTTCATTATCTAGGCACGTCCTTTTGTTCATGGAATAACTCTCTCGAGCGTTTTTTTTTCTGGATTATTTTTCTATTAGAATAGCTGCTGTCTCTTCTTCCAACCTGTGTAATCTCCAAATTATTATTCTCCCCAACTACTCTCGCTTATCACATTCTCTATCTAACTTGATACAAAATTTGGCAGATGGTTGCAGTTGAAAGGAAGAAAAACCTTCATGCTCTAATTTTTTTGAACTCTCAATGGGAATCGACAATGAAATAGAAACGTGTATCGTTTTGATACCTACCACCAAGCAGAACTCGTTTCAACATTTTCAGTTGTGCCAATCTAGTCTATTTTTATAGCGGTCAATTTGACCACCTGTTAGTGAACAAGGTGGCTCAACTGGTGACACTGTTATGTGCTGCCACACACGAGAGAGAGCGGGGACACCATGACTCCTGTCTCAGCTGGTCACATTAAACTTACACCGACCCAACCAGTGGGGAGCGCAATCACCTGGGGTCAAATACGGACCTTTTGCGTCGGAAGCCGATGTTCTACCCCAGGGCCACCGCGCCGCCCAGTTTGGGGACACTTCTTACCATAGTTCATGTACGCCCAACATAAACCTTTGAAGTTTGCTCTCACAAAGTGAGAACGTCTCCTAAGTTTTCAAGAAAGGGTCTCTATGGTGTTGGATCTCCAGTGTCCATGGCTAATACTCCGAGCTTCAGCCAAACAATATAAAGTGTCTGCAAATCATTTGATAATAAAATATTAAAAAGTTACATTTCAAATATTGTGCTTTGAAAATTATTTATTAAGCATTTAAATATACAAATGAGATAATATGGAGTTGTCGCTCATTAAACACGATCTCGAAATCATAATAATGTGCCTTCCTTTAATAATATTAATAGCAATCTCATAATTATAAAAGCTGCTGCCCTGTTTTCCTTTAAGGTCTTTGCTTTAATTAATAACCTGTGTAGCGTGTGAAGGCAGAGAAAATTAAAAGTACATTCCTTTTCAGGTTGCTGTTGTTGTTTTTGTTGTTTCTTTCATATTATCCCTATTTTAAACGGTACTAATGCGTCAAGTAAACACATAGCGCCACCACGCGCAATGCTGGTGTCACAGCATATCCTCATTTTATAACTCCGTTGTCGTGAAAGGTGTAGTTTTAATGTAAATGACAATAAACGAAATTACAAGGATTTGAGGCAACAGTTAGCTCATTCATTTTAGCAAGTGTATTTGCAATTTAGATAAATTGGTTATTGGTTTTAGCCTGGACAGAAAATGTGTAGAACTCGCATTGATAATAATATTCATTTTGTCGCTGCCGACATTAAATTGTACTTTGTCTCTGTCATTACTGAAAACATCCTTCAGAATCACAACCTACATACACTGAACTCACTAAAGCCATACCGAGTTTACCATTATTATTAAAATATGTACTATGATTAATTTGTCTAAGAGCCGGATTTATCTCAACTTTATTAGAAGACTTGTATTATGTTTTTTACGCAGCTCTCCTAGAAAACCCATTCAGTTGTTGACAAAATCGTGTGACCAAAGAAAATGTTGGAAACCGTACCATTCACAAAAAGGACATGAACTTCAATTGGTTTGTTTACTTTTATGGGTGTTTCAATTATTTCGAAAAGTCAGTGTCAGACCAAATTGTTCACCTTTTCTGATCCCTTATTGTTCGGAACAGCGACAGAGATTATCGTCATTTTTTAATGCATCTCTTGGAGAAAAAAAAAGAAGAAAAAAACAAAAAACAACGTTCGCTGCAATTTGACTATCATTCTTTTATGTTGCATCTTCAACACGACAATCTGATTACTTAAGCTCATCGCCTCCACCTCCCACCCCCCTTTCTCAACCACACAATATTTTTTTTAAGTTTTTTTCCAATTTCTTTTTTAATTCTGTTGGATGTATTTCCTACCATAATAAAGTGATAATTTAATCTCAACAACATCGATAAAAGGTATGAATGTAATTTTATAATCAGCCTGGAAGCAAAAATTTTATTGACATTGGTGCCAACAAGCAGACTAAACAGAGAAGCGATTAGGGTGGTATGTATGTTTAATCTAATTGCGTGAGAAGAGCCGGGGGGGGGCATAGAAAAGGAGAGAGATAATCAGAGAGTGAGTGAGAGAGAGAGAGAGAGAGAGAGAGAGAGAGAGAGCGCAGGTGGAAAGAATCCGGTGATAATAGATGGACGAGAGGAAAAGTTAAAACGACGTCAGCGATTTGAAAAGTGATTACCCGAAAATATGAAAATGGGACCAATAAAGCAAAGAGCTGTATCGAATAAAGTGTATTTGTGGCTACCTGCAAATGTCAAATGTGCCCCTACCAGGGCAAACGCCTTTACATCGTCGGGGTTTTGTCGACTGTCGGCGTCGCCACATCGCGGAAATGAAAAACAGACACAGAGAGCAGGAGACAGAATCTGTAATGTTATTAGCTTAGTGTCTGTTCTTGGTCCCCGCAGGCCAGAGGCCAGACAATCTGAAGGTGAATGAGCGAAACGTGAGAAAGAAGTAATATGTGTGTGTGTGTGGGGTGGGGGGGGGGGGGGCGCGGGGAGAAAAGAACAAGGAGAGAGAGAAGGGAGAGAGAAGGGGAGAGGG
>RQTK01000262.1:250339-261309 GCA_003991915.1 Elysia chlorotica | reverse complement strand
ATTGTTGTTGTTGTTGTTGTTATCATTATTGTTATTTTTTTATTATTACTATTATTGCTTCTCTTGTTCAACAGCATTATTACTATCGTCATTAGATAATATATATACATATATTTTAAACGTTGATAAGGAATTAATTATTGAGAAAAATTAAATAACCTGAAAAATAGAAAACGAGAAGTAAATTGATTGAAAGTATGAAAACATAAAACCCTAGAATAGTAGCCTACAAAAAAAAAAGAAAAAAAATTCAATGACTAACGCTATCAACCAAATCCTATTTTTAGACAGGAATGCTTATAATTTTCTGTTCTAGCCATACTAACCCTTGTACCACACATTTCCAGATGGGAAGATGCATGACCGCCGTACCCTGCTAAGTGAATTTGCAGTCGCTATCAGGTCGTGGTCATTGTACTAAATTTACATATATAATATATATATATATATATATATACCAACTAGTTGAAGTACCGCGAATTCGCGGGATTAAAAGTTTAAATCAATGCCCATGGCCGTGGTGATGTAGATCTGATCAGTGTGGGTCTATCTGCTTCTCATGGTGGTGTAGCATGTCTAAAGCTAGGCCTACGTTGTGGAGATCTAGATCTTTGTATGCTTTTATTTTGTGTCAGATCTAGATCTAGTTTCCGATCAGTATCAGTAGGCCTAGATGTGGGTGATTGATCAATTGCTGTATTGTCATTGTTTGGGGCAGTTTGCAGTGTAACTGTAGGAGCTGTTTGACTGATGTCAGGTGGAGGCGTTAGTGGTGATGTAAATCTAGATCTAATCCGTGTGGCTCTATCTTCTTTCCGTGTTTGTGTAGCAGATAAGATAAGTTAAGATAAGATAAGATATAAATTTATTTTGTCCTTTAAAGGCACATTTGATGGTCCGTATATGCAGCATAACAAGACAGTATAGACAGTCACGACATGAGTTATTACAAATATCGATACTCATCACAGAATCAATAATAATAATAATAATAATAATAATAATAACAATAGTAACAATAACAATAACAATAACAATAGTCATAGTAATTATTATTATCAGTGTTATTATTTAAAGAATAATAGTAGCTTGCATAGCAGCTTGGTCTGAGATAGAATTGTAACAAGTTTAAGTGCTCTAGGCAAAAAGGAATTTTTGTATCTTTCAAGTCTACATTGTAAGGCTCTTGGCTTCCCTGAGCGTTTAGAAAAACTTAACTGGCTATAAAGAGGATGGTTTTTATCTTTTAAAATTGAAACAATTTTAATTTGACATTTTCATACTTAACTTAAAAAAAAAGAAAAATCACAGCTACATGTCGACCTATGGGTTATTCTGATTTAAGGCTTTCAGCCAAGCGACGCCTTGTAGCGCGCGATAAGGCGTGAGCCTCGTTTTCCTAGACGCTACGGGTAGCCCTACAGGTCAGTCAAGTGTGGCCAAAAAGCTCCGTTTTGATGGGGGTTTGCTTCATTTTGTCCCACAGTTCTCTGTTCGGGATAACTCCAGGCCCTTTAACCATAGAGTAAGACCGACTTCACGACTTCGTGGGTATTGAAGATCCGGATCTTGTTTCGTACCGACAGGACTGTAAGACCTCCAGATTGGTCTTATGGTGTTTAAAGCGTACCGGGCCTTATTGATTCGGCATTTGGTGTCCACCCCTCTTCCCACGCCATTACTTACAACACCGCCAATATAAGCAAACCTGTCAACCTCTTTAGTGTTTCTCTGATGCAACTGCAGTGAGTTATACTGTCTTCTATTGATTCGTAGGGCCTCAGTTTTTCCTATATTTATCTGAAGTCCGGTGTTCCTGGCTTCTTATAACACACGAAATAGTTTTTTTTTGGTACGGATTATTGTCTTTGTGAGAGAAGGCTGATGTCGTCTGCAAAGTTAAGATCCTCCACGTGCCTCATGAAGGTCCACTGCATACCCTCCTCTGCCCTGTAATTGACTTTCGCATGACCCAGACAACCACCAGAAGGAAGATCGTCTGCCAGAGGAAATAACCCTGGCGGACGCCAGTTTTTACGTTGAAGGGTTCCATTTACCAACGGGGATGACTTGACAAGACTTAGTGGCGTCTTTATAAAGTTGTTGAATTATGGTGACGAACTTTGGTGGAAAGTCATGGTGGTACATCAGTCTCCAGATGGCAGCTCGGTCGACGCTGTCGAATGCCTTTTGAAAGTCAACAAACACTGCATACATAGAGGGTATGCCACATCAGTGAATGTTTGATGACGATGCCGCATGGTAGCTATGTAGTCTGTGCACGAACAATCTTGTCGGAAGCCTGCCTGCTCATCTCGGAGTCTCTTGAGCAGGGTAGTCTTCAACATCTCTAACATATTTTTATAAAACTTTGCCAGGCATGGATAACAACATGGTTCCTCGCCAGTTACCGCAGAATGACATGTCCCCTTTTTGGGCAGTTTACAAAGGTGTTCTCTTTTCCAGTCCTCTGGAACTTGCTCCCGTTCCCAAATCTTGCATAGTAGTGTGTGCAGCATGTCAGTGAGGTCTGTATGTCGGCCTTAATTGCTTTGGGTAGTATGCCATCTGGACCTGTTGCCTTCCCTGACTTGAGTGACTTAATGGCCTTTGCGATCTCTGCCCTGCTAGGAGCGTTAGTGTTGATGTCTGGTGGGACCAGTGGGGCAGGTTTGCTGAACGTTTTCTTGAAGTGCTCCGCCCATCTTGACCTCTGTTCTTCCTCGCCAGGTATCGAGTTTCCATTCTTGTCTATGACGCGGCGGCTGGTGATTTCATAGTCTCTTCATATTTCTTTGGCGTTCTGCAGCCTTGCCACTGTTGCCAGCTCCTCTGGGTAATTTCATTTGTCTGTCCCGGCAATTTTCTTAACCCCTCTGTTGTTTTCCTAGTATCGAGCTTGTAGTGTGTGTTTTTCCTCTGTGCGCTGTGCCTGGTTGATCTATTGTTTCAAGTTCTTCCTTTCCGTGATGCGTGTACAGGTGTCTGTTGAGATCCACTCCTTGTGTCTCCTAGTCTTCTTGCCCAAAACTGTTGAACATGTCTCCTTTCAGGTCTCTCGCAGGCTGCGTTGCTGTTCTTCAATTGTCTCTTCTGGTATTAGGGAGAGCACACTGAACTTGTTCCTCAGCTCCATTTTTAAAATGCTATGATTTCTGTTTTTCTTTTAAGCACTGTACATTATACTTGTGTGCCGGTCGTCTGGATTTGTCGTTAAAAGTTATGAGCTTGGTCTTAAGTTTTGCAACCACAAGGTGGTAATCTTATGCTGCATTTGCGCCAAGGTCCGTCTCCACTTTCTGCTGAATTTCGGTCTTTTCGTCGGGGGAGATCAATGTCGTTTTCTGGATAGCCTTGTGCGGGAAAAAAGTGCCTATAAAGGCCATTAAAGGATACAAACTCAGTGGATAATTCTCCATTCTCGGTCTGTTCTCCGGTTTTCTCTGTTTCTCTCATGATTTTCTATGTTTGTGTTATCAGTACCCTCTTTAGCGTTTAAATCTCCCAACAATATTTTCATGTCTCTCTTTGGGACTTTGTCGATCACCGTCTGGGCGTGTTCATAAAAGTTCACTTTGTCTTCGATGTCAGCCACATTATTTTGTCCTGGTCTTGTTCTTGGTCGTCAGAAGAGTTATCGTGACATCGGCTTCCCAAGGACTTTCACCCGTGCACGTCATGAGCTCTACAGGTGAGGGCTCTTCCTCAACCAAGCAGGATTTGTGGATATCTGTTGCGGTTTCTGTAATAGTCAGCTGTTTTTTTTTTACGAGAGGGGGTTGTTGGTCCCATGCTCAACTCCTAACCTGGAGGACCAGTGAGTGCTCTTAGTCTGGTCTCTACCTTTTAATCTGTCTGGTTTGGGTGACCTTACCAGGAGACGAATCTTCAGCCAGCATAGCTCAAGAGGTCATTAAAACGCACAATCCTCCCAACCAGCGGCAATGTGTCACTCTTTGGGAAGTGCGCGAAGAGTGCTGAGTTATAATCTCAATCTCAAGTTGTTCTCTTCTGTTTTATTCATTTGTCTAGTACATCTATGATGTGAGTGGCAAACAAATCTCTTGGTACCTCTGTCTGTGTGACAGTATTTATAATTGTTAGACATTAGCATTGGGAATCAACCATGAGATAACCTAATTAAGGATCGGAGCTGGTAGGACACTAGCCAGCTAATAAACTATAATAATATGAGCATGAAATCTCTGTTACATTTCGAAAAAATTAAAGATTATAAGAAAGACATATGTACTGAAAATTATCTTTATTTTACTAATAACCGGGACCTGGTTGTAAATGTTTGGCCGACAAGATATTTTAATCAATAAAAAAGTATTTTAGACCATCATTGAAACTATTAAAAGTGGTTGCAGGGCAAAAGGTAGTCTGTGCGTGTGTGATTATGTTTCCCATAATTCTTATTGGCAGGGGTTCAATTCAATACTGTGGCTAAGCACACAAATAAAACAAACCATGAGAGGTTCAGGTACTGACAATTAAAGAAAAATACAGTAACTTGACTAACATGAAAACTACTGTAATTTCACAGCTAAATATAAAAAACAAAGGGGGAAAAGTACAATGTTGTTTGTCACATATACGTGCATTGTTGCAATATACAACCAAGTTAAGTTATTCTTTTATAAGTTTTTATAACACTGGAAAATGTTCCAAATGTTTCTCAACCTACCACGGTGAACTAGGCACAGGCCGGAGTTGAGACTTTTTGGGTTGTTTATAGTATTTTCAAGCATTAAAAGCGCTTTAAAAAAATTTAAAAACTAGAACTCCATCCTTTGTAGAACCAGACATAAGTCTTTTAAATTAAAAATGAAGAAGGTCAATATAGAGTAGTTTTTTCTATATAACGAGGGCTCTAGCTCAAAACGTATAAACGACTTGGGCCTGATTAACCCTGGTTGTCTCACTAACGTGCTTTGAGAGTAACACTAACAGTCTGTTTGTTGACAGACAGAGATGTCTTGGTGTTGCCTCGTGCCAATACAACGATGAAGACGTTAATTTAAGTCATAGGATTGTGTTAAAAAATTACTATTGTCTTTTAACAAGTCGAGTTTTTAGGGATACTGCTGTTTAGTTCAAAGTGCTAAATATTTTTACATTAATCAGGCACGCCATGAACTCGCAAAAACTTACTCTCCTCTTACGAAGTATTCTTGGGCAAAATGCGAGGGACGCCTTCTCTAAAATGCTAATTTTACATTTTCTTTTTTTTTTTAAAGGCTTAATACCATTTTGGATAATTTCTAAATAAGGGTCGAATACAACTCCTTCCATGCATTAAAACCAAGAAAGGAAATTCAAGATAACAAAAACAAATTGCGAATGCTTAGATGATCTACATCCATATAATATTTTTATTGTTACTCGGGACTCACCTGCTACTGTACAGCTAACTGCTAAACGAAAATAATTGTTACCGTACAGCTAAAATAACTGATGTTACTATAATTATCTAAAATTAATTTACAGTGACTTGCTACATATATCTATAGCTGAAAGACGGCTACTAGTACAGCAAACTCCTTATGATAAGCTAAAAAATCTGCTTCTTCTATAGCAAAAAAGCCTGCTACTGTAGAGATAAATACTATTGTTAGTGCTAGTTAAAGTGGTAATGGGTGATAGCTTATGTTAGCGAAACTAAGTATTTTGAGGAATCGGTGGGAATGCAATTTCTGTAATTTTTTTTGTGTGAAAAATTATACCCATGTTATGCCTTGAGAACAAAACTCAGACATTTTAAGTTTAAAGTCGATTGGCTTTGGAGTAGTAGTTTCGGCAGAAATTTGAGGGTATTTTAATATAGATATTTTAGATAGAATCTTTGGCAAAGAAATTTAAGTAAGGTGGTAAACTAAAAAAAAAAAACAACTAACAGTTAACTATAAGTAGTTTTTTTTTAGTCGTTGTATCATTGTTTCCAGCCTCTCCTCTACTGCCTCAACTTCGAACAGCACCGCTCTGTCATCTCTCCTCTCTGTCACCTGATGAGTTTTCTGTCATCAATTCCTTCAGCAGGGGTAGAAAACCCACCCAGAAAGCCAGTCAGGTCTTATCTTACAGAAGAGATGTCTGGGTGAGCGCGGTTTACATCTCCAACAAATCTTGGCCTACATCTCGGAAATTGGCCAAACAACTGGATGCCTCAAGTCTACCCCCATTTATCTCGTTATGGTAGGTTTAAGTAAGTCAAGATTCGTCAGTGGCACTTACATCTATAGAGTTCCATACGCTCGCATTGATAATGTTATTGTGCCCCTTTGATACCGAAGATGTCATAATTAGTTCTTCGGCCGTTTTTTGTTTGTAGGAAGCGCGTGGAAATCATGGTTGCACCTGGGGAACATAGCTAGATCCAAGGCCGCAATACTCTTAAGGCTGTTTAGGCTCTAGCTTAGGATCCCGCGCTTTAGGGGACTCCGCGCTTGCGAACACGACGTTAAAATGTCTTTCAACAAAATAAAATTGTTATTGATAATGTTGATGGGAAGGAATCACACATAACGGTAACTTTCTTGGAATTTTTGAATAAATGTCTGAGTTTGATCCATTCCTAGCAGATCATATTGCGTAAAAAAAAAAACAATAAAAGGACGTGGGCACGTGTCGTACTTTTCAAATATCTTGACGTAGTAAAGTGCCCCAATACCTAACAAAGTAATCTATGACAACTGTTTTGTTCTTTTAACAAGGCAGCAGTATCTTGTTACATAGTGTGTTACATAATGAAAACATTTTCAAGTTCATACTTCATCATATTTTACACATTCTGTATAAAATTACAAAAATTTACCCCAAACCGTTAGTGTTTTTTGTGCATGTGTCACACATCGGTAACGCATAGCAACTCAGTTGTTTACAGGATTCCAATGCGATGAGTGGATCTAGATCTGCACAAAAGTTGTTCAACAACAGCTTTCTCAACTGTAGAGGTCGCTCTGAGGCTCTTTCTCGTCATGGTGAAATGAGTGAAGAGTAGACTGCGCGTAAGGATTGGACAAGAGAAACTAAGCGACTTAGCTCTCTTCAAGATTGAATATGAAAAGACAAAACATCTAGACTCTGCGGACATCATCAAGGCGTTTGCCCAGCAAAAAGCTAGTTGAAAAATATAAGATATGAGTTTTCATAATGCGTTGTGTATATGTTCAGATAAAGTAATCCACCACAAAGCAAACAAGCATGGGTGGGTTTTGGCTGCCACATATCGGTACTGTGTAACCGAGTTAGATCATTGTACTTGCCGTCGTCTCAATCCACATTATTTGTGGTTAGGAGTATATATATCCACCTATACGCGTTTTACAGTATAGTTTTCTTTCAGTATGAGGTTACAATGCGGTATGAGTAATATTAACGTCATCAAGGGATCCCGCGGGTCGTGGACAGTATAGGGTCCCGCACTTAGTTAACACAGCTTTGGCTAGATCTGCATGTATAATGTTTTCTTTTTGTTGTTGTTGCTTTTGTTGTTGTTGTTGTTGTTGTTGTTGTTGATGTTGGCGTTGTTGTTGTTGGCGTTTTTTTTTATTTTACCTTCCACTAGCATTCTTGATTTCCATAGCCTTCGATGCATCAAACTTGGATTGTATCCTTCTCTCTCTCTCTCTCTCTCTCTCTCTCTCTCTCTCTCTCTCTCTCTCTCACACACACACCTCACTCTCTCTCTCTCTCTCTCTCTCTCTCTCTCTCTCTCTCTCTCTCTCTCTCTGTCTCTCTCTCTCTCTATCTCTCTCTTTTTCTTTGGTTTTGTTGAATTTCCTTTACATGTTACAATCATGTACTAAGATATTCTCACGTGGAAGTCAACAAGTTTGAAACGTTAACATAATATTATGTGTTCGTTAAATGAAAAAACAACAACTATGGTGTGCCAAAATTCAACTAAACTGAACAGCAGCTGCACGATTATAGGACGTGCATTTCATTTTGACAATGATCTGTTTCCATAAGCTAATGGCTGGTTTGAAAAATGAGATTATCATCTTTAAAGCTTTTTTTCAAATTTGTGCGAAAAAAATGGAACGCTATTAATATCATCAAGGCTGATTTGTAACGAACTAATATATCCTTAATGGTAGATATTGAGCATTGTCTTTGAATAATAGGAAACAATGCGCATGTTATGTTATCAATGATCTGAAATTGGGATATCGAGAAGTCCTGTATAATTATAAAGCACCGTACATGGAACTGGTATTATCGGTCGCAACAGAATTGTTTTAACTGTGTCTAAGTTTTAGACTTTGAGTACATTACCATGCGTAGTGGCTTTGTGTGTTCATTTTCATCTTTCAACACTTAGGTAAAATAACAGTTTACACCAGCCCATTTTGACGACAACTTACGGATATGACTAGCTATAATCTCTTTTGTTTGACATCCACACAATCACAAAAAGTATTGCAATGGTGCCCCCTCGCGATCAGGAGAGACTGCAAAAAAGGAATTAGTCAGACTAATGAAGTTTTGCCAAGAAATTCCATGCAATCATACCAAAACGCTTATGTAACAAACTGAAAATCAAACAAAATCAATATATACGTGTTTTTTTTTTTCATGTTCCCGTCTAAGGTCGATAAAAGTTATATAATTTAAAACGTTATATTACATCAGCATCTACATGTAGTTTTTTTGTGTTTTTTTTTTTGTGTGCATGGCGATGGTTTTGGTGTTCGTGTTTTATGTATCAATGCAACATAGTGACAACATAAATTACCATAACAGTTCGTATGATCTCCTCTACAGGTATGAGATTTTGGCAAGGGAGAGAATTCGCAAACTCCGTAGTCCACATACTTTATTGTTTTCACAAAAATGTAAGGTGGGAAGTGCAATGCGATAAGCAGCCAATGACAAATTACCCATTAAATAATCTCTCAGGTTAGAGGAATTCAAAGGGATAATCTAGTATAAAAATTGACAGAAAAAAATCGTGCCGATCCTATCTGAATATCCTGGCACGCTTCGCCTTGTTCCGTGATCCTCTCTCCATCTAGACAAACTGGGGGGTCGGATTTCGCTGAATGAAGGCGTTAAGTCTTTTGATGATAAGCACAACGAAGTGAGGGCTGATACCTGGCCCGCTAGAAGAGATTCCGAGTCTCTATGGGATATCAAATTCGCACTTAAACTATCATCACTTATCCCTTGGAGATAGTCTGAAGTTATTGGTATTTAAGTGGCTTGTCTGCGTGCTGCTCTTTGACACAACAGTTGCTTTCTTCTGACTAACTTAACTACTGGCCTTACACAGTAAATTTAGTTGGGCTTTGGCGGGATTTAAATTTCTTTCTAAATTGCTAATTTTGTTTTGTTTTTGTTTTCTTTACAAGGGGATAAAAAGAATAGGTTAAAAAATGTATTTTGCATTGTTTTTATGGTTAACATATTTCTTTCAGGGTTTAGCAAACAAGATTTCAATCTCACCCGATTTGGTAACAAGTCCTAACAATCAAACTCATACAGTAGGCCTACCATTCCTTACAATTGTTTTTACCACTATTGCTGTCCTTATGCTTTAAATATATAGGTTATTTATCTACCCCTATTTTAATCAAATTTAGATGGTACTTCATTTTGTTTCTTTCCCTTTTTTATGTGCGTTTACAATTTCTCCTTATATGACCTGTTAATACATACTTTTTTTTTAATTCAATATCTGAAATAATTATTCTTTTATATTTTTGGGGCATATAACTCTTTTGGCTTTAAGAATTTCTCTTAGAGGACAAGGAAAATGTATGTCCTGCTAAGTTTGGTAACAAGGTAGGCCTACCACAAACTAGACCAGAAAATATTTTGTTCGCAAAAAAGATTTAAAACTAACTTTTTTTTAATTCGCCTGTTTGATATGCAAACAAGCCATTAATCGTAGGATTTTTTGTTCTCATTTGATTGGAGAATAATTATCTCAACGAGAACGTATTATATAATCTTTGACGAGAATACGAGCGCCTCTTTATTTGCGATGATACAATCTATTTGTGGTAACGATAATGGCGGACTTTTTGAATCTTCTTTGTGCAGAGGTGACAAGTTTCTACGCATCATAATACATAATAATGACATTTTAGGGCGTAAACATTATGATGGCCATGAGTGTAAACAAACGTAGAAAACGGGCTCTATAAACTGTAGATGGATGTGATATGAATTGAATATGACATATTGCCCTTATTGATGCTTCTACTAAAATTCTAATTTAACAATAATATTGCTGTTCTTGTACCTTCTAAATATCGTACACACCACTCCGAAAATAGACCAACAATCCTAACCACGTGATAGATAGTGGTTGTGACGAGAACACAGCATTTTAAGGAAACGAAAAAGTTGATCAACAGGCCAAATTAGGCCTCAGCTCCAAGACACGAAGAAAAACATGACTGGGCCCTAGTGAAGTAAAATCCACAATATACCAGTACAAAAAAAGTGGCAAGACATGTGGACCAACAACCCCAAAGGAAGGTTCTTCCACGCCATCGCTCCACAGGTAGGTAAAAATATACTCAACTTCAATACCAACAATAAAATCAATAGAGCCAGACTTGGAGCCCCAGACCTTAAGATTATCAGGAAATGTGAATACTGTAGCACCACACCATATACGATACAACATATCATAGGAAGATGTCCAGCCCACACTCCAACAAGAGAAACATTAAAGAGTCAATGCATGAAAGAAAACATCCAATTCACAGCAGAAGAAGTGCTCAAACCAAAGAGTTCATCCACGATAACCAACATGGTTAAAAAACTTACTAAGTGGCCTGAAAATCCCCTCTAAACACCAACCGAGACAAATACCCCCTTTCCTCTACCCCAAAATAGGAAGAAAAAAAAAACAACAACAAAAATAATAATAATAATAATAATAATAATAATAATAATAATAATAATAATAATAATAATAATAATAATAATAATAATAATAATAATAATAA
>RQTK01000262.1:185331-249009 GCA_003991915.1 Elysia chlorotica | reverse complement strand
TAATAATAATAATAATAATAATAATAATAATAATAATAATAATAATAATAATAATAATAATAATAATAATAATAATATTAATAGCAGTAACAGTGGTAATAGTAGGAGTATTAGTGATGGTAGTGACGGTGGTGGTATAGGGGTAGTGGTGGAACGGGGGTGGTGGTAATGCTAAGAGTGACAGTGGTGACGGTGGGGATAATGGTTAATTTAGTGGTGGTAGAGTTGACAGTAATTGCAACAATAGAGACAATATTATGGTAGTGATAGAGATGGCAGTCGGGGTGGTAGCAATAATGACATGGGTGTTAATAAAGAGGGTAACGATACTCATAATGAACAAGTTAGCAGCAAGGGTAATAAAAAAAACCCACAAAAAAACAACAATAAAAACAAAAACAAACAAAAAAAAACGTAACTACGGTACTGCTGAAGTACCGTAGTAGGAATGGCTATGGTGGGTAGATGGCGATCGTAGGAGCTGCAATAGCCACGGCAATATTTGGAATGGTGGAACAATACTTAATTAAAATACCAATAGGGTTATACCCCCGGTTTTAACTATGCAGCCATACCAGTTGCACCAACTTCTTCAATCTCCTGCCTCACTCATAAAAGGAAATTAAAAATGTATAAACCTAACCTTACCCGTTCCCCCAGCGTAGAAGGGAAGGTTTGTCTTATCTGTCTCAACCTATCCTCCCTTTCCACTTTAAAAAATTTCAAAATTAGGGAACGTAGTAATAGAATGAACAAGCATAGGATCTATCATGTCTTGCCTTCATCTTGAGCTTTGTCTTCTGTCAACGCTGCCTGTCATCGTATAGGATTCCCAAGTGGAACCTAGGAGACGTTAAACCCGGAGAGAGGGAGATAATTCTCTCCTTTCCTTTATAGAGAAAAACACAGCATTTTCTATTTTCGCTTTCACTTTTGGTTCTGCAAAACGCAGTAGCCTTGTGTTGTGCCTTGGCAGCCTTGCCCTTACGCCCATTAACACTGCAAAATCCATTGTTCTTACACCAGTGTGCTTTATACCTAACCTTGGTGTTGGTAGGCTTAGATTCTACTTAAAAACATCAGTAATTAATGTATCTATTCAAACTCTTTTTTAATGCTTCAGCGAGTTTTTCCTCTGTTTTAAAGTATGTCCATATTTGTGATTTGTAGAGCTAGGGTTGTTAGTAAAACGTCGTGGTAGGCCTAGATCTAGATCTAGATCATCTTTATCTAAAATCTAAGGCCGCAAGTACAACGTTGCAGTAGCTTACCTTACTACTCGTTGCAATATTATACAAATGTATAGAATAAAAAGGCTTATATGTCTAGTCAAAAGCTACTGCAAACTACCAATATTTTTTAAGGAACATTAATTTTTAAAACCCCTTTGAGCCTAAGAGTTTTATGAGGAAATGATATAGACCTAATATATAGGCTAAAAATTAATATATTTTTTAAAATTTTCTCTTTTTTTGTTCTAGACTGGGCATTTGACGCATACATATAGCGGTAATTCAAGCTTAGCTGACTGCTCTCTTTCCAAGAATGGCTCCTAAAGTTGCTGTGGTGAGTACTTTTGTTTATATCAAACTTTATTCAGAGAAAAAGTATGAATTTTTACAGATGTCAGCACAAATTAATCCCTTATCTTGGGTGGTCTAGGGGTAGAACATCGGCTTCCGACGCAAAAGGTCCCGAGTTAGAATCCTGGCTGTTGCGTTACTACTGGTTGGGTCAGTGTCAGTATAATGTGACCGGCTGAGACAGGAGTCATGGTATCCCCGCCCTGTCTCGTGTGTGGCAGCACATAAAATTGTCAGACGTCCGTCTTGGGGCCCGTCCACAATATAGCCTATTCAGTGCTGCTGTTGGACGTTAAACCAACCCAATCCCTTATATACCAATATTTTTAAAGAAACATTTTAAAACCCCTTTGAGCCTAGAAGAGTTTTATGAGGAAAGGATAGACGTAAATATAAAAGTGTTTTTTTTTTATTTGTTCTTTAACCCATCATAGACTGAGCATTTGACGCATCAATGGGAAACAAAAACAAGATTTTTATAAATGAAATTAAATTCAAGCTTAGCTCACTGTTCTCCATCCCTAAATGACTACTAAGGTTGCTGTGGTGAGTACTTTTTTTTTGTTGAACTTTATTCAGAGAAAAGTAGGAATTGGAGTATTAAAAAATTTGGAAAACGGATTTACCAAAAATTCTTTTTTGTCTACTTACCTTGATTTACTTTAATATTTTTTTTCTAGGTAACCGGGGCCAATAAAGGCATTGGGTTTCAAATTGTGCGAGATCTCTGCAAAAGGTTTGAAGGAGATGTGATCCTCACATGTGAGACATGACAAAATAATATTAAAACCCTATTAATAAACTTTTTCTGCAACTCTAACAATCTAAATTTTTTAATCCTTAATTGGCTCATATGAATGTGTATTGTATTTGAAGAAAAAAACAACTATGAATCCTAAAAATAAGGCTTTACAAATTTTCCAGTTGGTAGAAAATTCAAGATCGTTACAAGTTCTTTTTAAATTATTTTTAATTTATGGCAAATTTTTTTATTAAAAAATTGAATTTTAATTATTTGATATTATTAAAAAAAATTATTGTGTCTACTAAGCATTAAATACATTTATCAATATCATTTATTCTCAATTTATTAATCTTTTCAGTAAATTATATAAAGTTTCTAGATTTTCAAAAGGGTTGTCATTATAAAAAATAAAACAAAACAAAAAAGCATGGCTCGTCTTAAAATTATCATCATCGTCATCATTATTATTATTATTTTTATAAATGTTCTTGGGGATAGCTGGAGGATGATAAATTTGAAGTGTGCTAAAATTCAAAATTGTTTTTTCAAAGTCCATACCTTTAGAAACAAAAAATGTTTACACAAAGAGATAGCCAGCTGTGAAAAACGCTTACAGGACATCGTTGTAAACATTTGTTTGTTTCTCGTTTTTGGGTTTGATTGCTATTTCTAATCTTTTATTTGGACAGTTTTATATATATATGTCATAAGAAATTCATCTACATGCTTTTAGTTGCGTATACAGATCGTGGAGTATTAAAGTAGGCCTAATTTTATCATCTTATTTATCAATTAACCAAGTATTCTAATGAAACGGTGCAATATGAGTATTAAAATGTGCACGCTTAAAAAAAAAATCTATATTTATTGCATATGTCAGATCTTCTGTCGAAAATTGTCATTTTTAAACTTGCGTCTTGTTGGTGCATTTAAATATCTGATGGCTAGGAGTGTTTTTCTCAATTTTCCGACTCAATATGCTCAAATGGGAAAAACGGAGAGTGTTTGCATATTGATGGCACTTAACTAATGCATCACATTAATTTTTTGTAGATTTATTATAACTGAGTTATAATAAAAGCATTAATTTAAATTCCTTATGCATGTGTACTTAAAGTGCCCACCGGTGTAACCTAACAAATATGGATTAGATCAAGTCGAGGCCACGGCCCCAAACTTCCATATCTGTTTCTTTAACATTTTGACAATTAATTGATTTATACACTTTTGAAAAAACTCTTTCATTCTTTTTTACCCTCCAATTAATAAGAAAATTGTGCTGTTTAAAAAAGTTCATTGTTAATCTTGTGCAGTGTGAGATAAAAATGGCATGTACCTTATGTGAATATTTTTAATCTGATACTTGGAAGCACAATCAGTGAATACAAATTGCAATGTCACTTAAATTAAAACCTGATCTCATCCAAAATTTTTAGCGAGAGATGATTCACGAGGTAAGACAGCTGTAGAGACACTGAAGAAAGAAGGACTCGACCCAAAATACCACCAGCTAGACATCAATGATCACTCTAGTGTCGTGAGACTGAGAGACTTTCTCCAAAGCACGTACGGGGGACTGGATGTGCTAGTTAACAACGCTGGGATCCTGTATGAAGTAAGATGGCAAAAGTTTGAGTCAAAGAACATTTCGTCATTCGTCTCAAATGGAATAGGAATATATGCACATATGATCTATTGTGGTCTTATGAAGATAAAAAATTGTCCTGCTTAGTTTTGACTTTGGTGTAAAATAAATGACGACTTTGTGCAATCCAGGGTTTGAAATTGTTTTCAAAGCGTTCTCATTGGTATAAAACCATTTCTATTCTGCTCCTCTTCCTTTCTATGTTTTTTCTCCCCTTTCTTCTTCTTATTTTTTAGCTCCTTTTTTTAATTAGTATTACTCCTGATAAACTCAAAAAAAATTTTCATTATTTTTATTTCAAATTTTCAGTCCGAGTTATTTTCCCAAATATGTTCAGAGACACTCGAGATAGTACCTCCATTTGGCGAGGTGGCGAAAAACACCTGCCAAGTAAACTTCTTTGCAAACCTGGATGTTTGCGAAGTACTGTTCCCTATTCTGCGACCACATTCAAGGTACCTTTCATCTCTGAGACAAACGGGGTGAATCAGGCACAAGTCGCCAGTATAAGTTTTGAGTTAGAGAACTTTAAACATAGAAATAGTACTCTATATTTCCTCTTTTTATTTTCAGATTTTCAAATTATCTTTGGTTCTAAAAATGATGGAAGTATAATTTTTTAAACCTCTTAAAGTACATTTGATGTTTAACACACTATGAATAAATCCAAAAGTAACATTTCCAACTTGTGCCCGATGCACCATGGTTATCTCACATTTTTTTAAAATTTCATGTTAATTTTTATTGTTGAATTGTTGAATCTTATTCTCCTAAACCCCTCTGAGTTAGAATTGTAACATTGCTCTATGAAAACAAATAAGAACAAACCAACAGCTCTGGTACCCTAGATTTTAATACTTTTGGTCATGCCAATTAAATAATGTTCTTTTAATGTGCGCGACTTAATTTTGTTTTGTTTTTAAACTCCAATTTGTTGCATCTTGAGATTTAAAAAATAACTCTATCCTTAACACTTTTTACTAAATCTAAAATGATCAGTTTACAACATAATATTTAACCATTTATCACTTTTCAACGGCATTTCAATTTTCGGGGGATCATTGAAGAATCATCATTGTTTATGAAGTATAAACCTCTTCTAATTTTTTTTCCTTAATGCAGCATTTAATCATAGGAAACGAATACGCGGAATAAATGAATGTGGTGTACTCTAATTTATATAGATTTTTTAAGAACTCATTTAAACAAATAGAAATTAATAAATTCAATATAATTTCGTCACTTCTTACTCTCATTATTGCTCATTGTAGAGTTCAGGGAGATAAAAATATTATATCCATCAAGTCATTATTTGTTATAGAAGGGGGACGTAAACTTGACAAGGTGCATGATTGTCATTTTTTTTCCGTCTTACCTTGCTATACTTTTATTTATATCATGTTTCTGTGTCTCTATCAAGAAGATTTTTCTATTCTCAGAGTGTGCAACATGTCGAGTGGGGCAGGCAAAAAAGCCCTTGGTGAAACATCTAAGGCCTGGACAGACAGACTTCTTAGTGCTGATATTGATATCGAGGAGCTGAAAGATATTGTCCACACCTATGTAATTTAGTGTCAATAGGAATCAGGGCTTGTGGGACTATGTTAGTAAATAGAAAAGGGTTTCCAGTAAAGTTGAAAGATGTAAAACAGTGGGCACGTAAAGCTAATAGAGGGGATATGAGGTGGGAAAGGGATGGGGACCTGTTATATGTTCAATGGAATGACAACAAGCCAGTTACTCTTCTTTCAACTATTCATGATGCAAACTTGACAAATGTAGCAGAACGTAGATCTAAGGAAGGGGGCAAGTTTAGAAAATTAGAAATTAAACAACCTCAAGTTGTTAGAGATTATAATAAGTATATGAATGGGGTAGATAAATCTGACCAATTGATAGGGAAATATAATACTTTGAGGAAAACTAATAAGTGGTGGAAGACTTTATTTTTACACTTTATTGACATTGCGCGCGTAAATAGTTATATATTATTCAATGAATTTAGGAAAAGAAACCCAGATATTCCAGAACTAAAAAGACCTAATAATTATAGTCAATTAGATTTCACCTTAGAATTGAACAAACAGTTAGCAGGGATAGAAGATGATGAACCAGTACCACTAAGAAAGAAGAGGGTAGGGCAACATCCGATGAAAGTTTTTATTGTTTCGGAAGCTAAGGAGAGAAAGAACTGTAAATTATGTTATGCTAGAGGATTGAAAGAAATGAAATCTAGACATTATTGTGCTACATGTATGCAATTTTTCTGTTTGCAACCAGGGAGAAACTGTATGTATGAGGCTCACCCAGATGAAGAGTGAGTGAGTGAGTGTATTTTTGTTCTTTGCAGTATTTTTTTTTTTTTTGCGTTATTCTATTTTCACTTTTTTTTCAGTCTAGAAGTACACTATTATACCCCAGTATGTAATTTTGTTAAAAACAACCTCAATTTCATCTCTGCAGGTAAAACTGTAACAGTTTTCCTTATTTTTTTTTCACTACTAAGTGTGGAAGAGCTCATAATGCAGATTTTATTAATTTTTTAACGTTTTTTGCCTATTTGCGACGTTATTTCTTGGTCACACCAAGCAAGATGTATGTAATTTTTTTTACAACCAAATGGTTTTTTATTGTTGTAAAGAATGTTGATCTGTCATAAAATGAATAAATTACATAAATTTTGTCAAATCTGAATTTTTTTCCTTGTTTGAGACTTTGGATGCATGTATTTTTTTTTTTTAACTTCATCCATTTTTTTTTTTTGCATTCAGTACTTGTGTGTCATGTTACTCAAAAATATTGCTGCAAAACCTAGAAAATATCAAGCTCCATTCATTTCTGCACAAAATGATATGCTACAAGGCATTATTACTTACAATATCACCAAGTTAGAGGCAATCATAAAGTACAACACCCACAATTTTTTTTCAAGGGGAGATTAATGAAGATTAAAAAATAGAAATTTTATGTGAAACAGTACCTCATTATATGATGAAGAAAAAAGTAAAGTATAATTCTTTATGTGTCACCGTTAATGAACTTTATCTGAGAAATTTTACTTCAATGACAAATAAATTGAATCTTTTATTTAGCATAATTCTTTTTTTTTTGAAAGGATTGATAAGTTTTCATAGCTTTTTCCTTTCTGTATAACACACCAACATTGATTAACAAAATGTTAATATCATGGCAATGTATTTTGCATGTTATAAAGAGAAAATGCTATTTTTTTTTATCTTTACTTTTTAGAGCGGCACAAGATAATAGTCACTTGGAGAAAGGCTTCTCTGGTTTTGCCTATGGAATGTCCAAGCTAGCTATGAACGTTATGACAGCAATTCACCAGAGAGAAGTAGACAAAAAAGGAGGAGAAGACATTTTGATAAATGCTGTAAGAACGAAAAACATACCCTCTCTAATGTTTTAAAAGTCTATTCTAGAAAATATAAATTTTAAATGAAGAGTAACACATACTCCTCCTGTGCTGCCATGTAAACCGTGTCTTTTTAAAAATAGAATTCTTTTCAACAATTTATGTAGTTTCTTAGGCGTGGTGTGTTAAGTGAAGAAATTTTATAATCCCAATTCTTTGGGATTTGATATGAACTTCGAATTAAGAGGGTTCGAATTAGAGAAGGGGACTGATATACCTGAACCACAGAAGAGTTAAAATTTGTACGCAGTTTTTACCATGTATGAAAAACGGAGTTTATGTTAGTTTCCTTTTGTTTTCTTCTTCCAGCCCCAATTTCTAAAGACATGTCTGGGACAGCAATGAGAATTGAATTTTGCTCGACAGATGTTTTTTTTGTTATGCCCATTAGTAGTGTGAGCTTCGAATTAAGAGAATGAAACCAGAAAAACTTAGAATTTTAAGTCTGATTTTAATAGAGCCCCCCAAAAAAACATATCCTCTTGCAACATTTGGTTTATGAGATATTCGAATTATCAGACTTTGTTTTGCGACATTTCCACTTAGTTGTTTTAGCATAGCGTTTGATGTAAGAACAAATTATCTAGTGTCACTCATCAAATAATGTACAGTAAAACGAAGTCACAAAATGAAGTCTGATAATTTAAAAATTCTCATGAACTCACACCACCAATACGTTTTTCAAAAGCACTCTGTCAAGCAGAATTCAATTCGTATTGTTGCCTTAGACATACCTTTAAAAGAAATAGGGTTGGTAGAAGGCCTCTATAGATAGAAAGCAATAGGGAACTAGCATAAACACTGTTTTTCGTACAAGACAAGTAACTTTTTTACTTATTTTAATACCTTTATGGTTCAGATATGTCTCCTTTTGTAATTTGAATCCTCGTAATTAAAAGTTTAGATAAAATCTCAAGCAATTCGAATTATGAGGTTTCCACTGTATTAATATTATAAATAGTACATTTTCTTGTCTTTTCAGCTATTCTCTGTTATTAATGGGATCATGTTATCAGCTAATTTAGAGAGTCAAATACTTGATTCTTACCTCATCCAGACTTTTCAGAAAGCTTATATCCTTTCTTTTATGTGAACTTGATCTTATAGAGACATTCTTTAAGTATAAGTGTTATTAATATGCTTATGGACAACTCCCTACCATTAAACAATACATCTGTTTTATGGCACAGTAAAATGTATCAGCAATCTTCATAATAATTCTAATTTTGCTACAATATTTTTAAAATACGGGCAATCAGAGAAACACCAAAGGTCAGTGGTTTGGGAGACTTAGGCTTGAAAAATAGCCATCTTTCTGTAAAGTGCATTTCCTTTTTTCACTTTGACAGTGCTCACCTGGATTTGTTGCCACAGATATGACCCTCCACAGAGGTGCCTTGACTGTGGAAGAGAGTAAGTCTTATTACTTTCTTTTTATTATCAATCTTATTAGTTTTTTAAAGTTCTGCTTTATACAAAATGTGATATTTTCCAAATTTTTAATGAGACTTTTTTGTTTTAATAAGACATGAGATTATCAGTGAAATTGTATCGCTTGCTCAGTGGACCACTCATCTGAACATCGTACTCAAAGAAGTAATGGAAGACAATGGTAAGGATTGTTAGCCCCTTTTTTAACCCTATATTTGAAATGCGGTCTCAACAAAAAGAATAAAAGAAATCTCAGATATAAGGAAGTACTGCGGATATTACTACCAAAAGTGGGCTTTTTTATGTTTAATTCTCCCTTTCAATTGCATACAAATGACTTCGGATATAGCAAAGTCAGTCGGCCAGCTCCATAACTTCGTTACGTCCAAGGTTTCTACATTCGAGGTTCATTGTACTTGATATTTAATATTTTTTTCTACAAATTTAGATAAAGAGAAACCTTTCCTGAAAGTTATGGATACATTCAGTTTTATTTCTGAAACATTATTCTCATTAAATACCTATAATTTTGGCTTATTGCAACCATTTGGACATTTTAATGAGCTAATGGTATGTGACTATCCTATTTCCATGCAAAATTAAAAACTTTTTGATTCTGGTACAGGTTCTGAAAGTCCAGTTTATATTGCTCTCCTGCCACCAAATATCAACGAACCAAGAGGGAAGTTTATAAGGAATAAAGAAATTTCAAAAGAAATACAAGGCTGCTAGGCTTCCTGAATCAATATTATTACAGGCATTGAAAATTATTTATTAGAATTGTTGAATATCTTGTTTATATATTTTCCTTTTTTTTTTTTAAATTGTTTTTGGTATCTTTTTATTTAAGAGATTTAAGTAGTCTTATTATTTTAACCATGAAATTTTTTTATTCATTCTATGCCTGCAACTTAAATGAAAATGTTTTCTCTTGCTTTGTTTTAATTGTGAAATGATAATTTCTAGTCTTCAATTTTAATAATATTCGGAAAACTGAAAATCATTTTAAATGGGGGGTACTAATTTATATTGAAAAGATCCGAGGAGACTCAAAAAGACATGTTACATTCAGAGGACAATTCAATATGTTGGGGCCTGATTCATGTCTTTTCCATAGCTCCCAGTACACCTGTAATGTCTTCTCAGCTGTGTGACCTATATTAGTATGGATCTGTTTGTGACAAATAAACAGCAATTAAATAAACCATGTATGCCTTTTCAGATCATTTAGTGTTGTGTCGGTTGTGTCTCCCTGGATCTTTTCGAATCTTCTCAACATGTAAGAATATACTACGACTTTTTTGTGTTGTTTAACTATTTTCATGTTTAAAAGATCAGGTTAAGTACACTGAAGTACACTGGAGGGTTGTTTTTTTGTTTTTTTTTATTTAAGAAGAAATTTATCTTTAAATTCATTGGAAAATTAGATTTTAATAGCAGCATTTACACGAGGATAAAAACACTCTTTGTCTCTATCATTGTCTTGGTAGTTTAAAAATGTCACTACTTATACTGAAGTCAATTGAGAAGTGCCCAAATTTTGAAAGTGTAAATTTTTGAAACTTGTTAATTGTAGCAATCAATTGTATATGAATTTTTTTTTTTAATTTGGCAAATGTTGTAATATGGAATCCAATTGAATGTGTCTTTCTTGTACTGGATACATATAAGCAGTTCGATATACATGTTGGCAGGGGCATATGATGAGCTGAATGGATGGTCACATAAAGGGATGGGCTGTTGTTATTTTGAGTTTACTCAGGATATTGTGATTGAAAATCTTTCTCTAAGCATTATGATATCAAAATGCTTTTTAGTGGATTTGGCATAATTTGTATTTTTCCTATTTCAAACCATATTTTAAGACAATCTATTTTTCTTTTTTTTTTCATTTTAATGAATGCAGTTTATTTCAAACTTCCACCCAATATGTTTTGTTTTTATAAACACATTTTTCTAAAAAAAAACATTAGCTCCTTATGTAGAAAGATGGGCACATGAAAGAATTTATTATATCTCTAAGTTCTGTGACTTTAAAAATTCTATGCAAATTTATGTTTTATGGATTTTTTTCTAAGTTCATAAAATTGTTGATGAAATTTGAAATGCATGAAGTAACAGTAATACAAAGCTGTTATTCACTGAACTTTTACAAATAAAACGCCAGCTGTCCATTCTGATGTAATAAAAAGTACCTGTGACCATACAGTATATAATTATGCTTTTTTTGTGTACACATGTGTTATCAACCCTGTTCCAAATTTTATTCAATTTGCCAACTGCAGTTGAAAATAATAATAGAATTTGAAAGTGTTTTTTTTTTTTATTTTGCTTGTATTGTTCCAACTGTTTTGAACAAAACACTTTTTGACAATGGTACATGATAAAACCACCATCAGTCATTTTCGAATGTTTTAACTCAGCATGGCGGCAATGGTAGTAGGGCAAGGCCAGATGTTGAACACCGCAAGAACTGAGGCAGGGTAGGCTAACAAATCCATAGGAAAATGTTATATTTTTTAGCCTAAAAAGGGTGATTGAGTTATTTTGGAATGTCAGTTAAAGCTGTTCATAAAACCATAATTATTTGACATAAGTGTTAAGATTGTTGTTCAGGTTTATTCAAGCCATCAGAAGAGTTCTAATTGGCTTTCCTGGAACTGTCACAAATAAAAGATGCTTTAATCTGTTTTTCAACCACTTGTATCAACTGTGAGGGAAAGATAGAGACCGAAAGGGAAAGGGTTCATACATGTAATTTTTTTCGTACCATGACTTATGGAGAACTACTTGAATAATTTACAAAATGTCTGTTTATTTGTTTTTACGTCCCTTGCAAGGCAAGGATATCCCACAGAATTTCAAAATGGCTTGGGGGGTCCTCCCAACCTTGCACTGTGGTGCGTGGGTCTAGTCTAATAGTACTATTACTAGGAAGTAGCTTTATGTAATGACCCGAAAGTGTTGGTTGCCAATGTCATGTTCGATGTCTTTAAACCTGCTTGTCGACGTGATCGAGTAGCGCTGTAGTACGTCTAGATCTTAGCCACAGTTGGATACTTAGATCAGGTAGTGATTATTTTCAAAATGTGATTATGATGAATCTATTAATGATGTGTTTATCATCCCTCGAATCGTAGGCTTTTCATAAATTGTTTGGCATATTGTTAAGACACATGGTTGTGAGGTTGATCACACCGAAACATGGAAGAGTGAAGAATAATGAATAATACAATTTTGAGCGTTTGTCGAATTCCGGTGTGTGTTCATACTAACACTCTTAAAAAACCTGCAAAAGGCAATTTTCTAAACCAAACTGTGTAGAAACTAAAAACCGTTGATGTGGCCACAGATAATTGTGCTACACCTTAGGAAAAGGTAAAAGTTTGACCATCAACTAAAATTTGGTTTTCTGCTTGTTAGTCATGACTTTTGTCATCCAATAAAGTAAAATACCCTTTTCCCCCTGAATTCACAGCATATTTATGATAGCACGAATTTTAAGTGACTAGTCAAATCAAATGGGCTGGCCTCTGCCTTATCACAAGGCTGAATCTGTCTGTTTCTAATTCCTTCTTCGGGTAATACGTTTTGGAAAAGCAGAACGTTTGTAGCTTTTAAGTTTTATGGTGTATCCATACCAAATTTTGACACCATTTCATAATCTTAGTGTACAGAAACTGTCTATGGTCAAAAACGCCTGTTAGAACATTTTCCACATAATTGCTAAGGTAATGTTGTTTATTGCATTTCAGGGAATACTATTTTTGGTAAACAAAACCCACAGGTTGCTGATTGAAGATAAAGTGGTTATAAAACTAAAAAATTTCATTGGTAGCCGTAATTAACTCAGTGAAATAAACTTGTATAGTACCGGTAATGATATATTTATTAACTGTGCCGATACTTTATACATAGATGTGTCAATATTATTTTTTCTCCATTAAGTAAACGTGGCATTTTAATTGCTATGTAATAATATGATCAATAGGTTCCTACCAGCAGAACTGTAGGCCCAAATTGCTCACACTTCTAGGAGCCTTTCTGTCAGCGCGGGCAATTACAGAAAATGGTAAAGCTTTATGGACCATTAAAACTTGGGGTGAGAGTTCTGCTGGTACTTATAAAGTAACAGATCGAGTGCACACAAACCGCAGTGACTAAAACGCCATTTTGCTTTCACTGCTCTATAACGTAAAAGCAGTGTTAATTCTGACATTTTTTTCAAACCTTCATCCCAGTGCAATGTCTTAGACTGTTCAAGTTTCGTGGGCGGTTTTATCTTGATCAGTGTTACTATTGTTTCGTATTGACGATTTGGATTTAGTTTTAACATCTCATTTAGGTTAACATAGAACAGTTTTTAATTAATTGTCAACATTATAAGAACTACAATCTTTATAAGGCCGTGTGTCCTCTAATATTCTCAATTTGTAAGACTATATATTTTAATCGTAGCATTTAATTGAGGATAAAACAAGATGCTATCATTATCGTGGGAGTTTAAAAATTCCCGCTCTGTCTGTGTGACAGCACTTTAAATTATCAGACTTTTGTATTGGAACCCGTCCACAACATTGCCTTTTTATTGCTGACTTTAAATGCTAAGCAACAAAACAAACAAAATTATCTCTCTACCTATCTCCGCCCCCTCCTCCTCTTTCTCTCTCCTCTCTCTCTCTCTCTCTCTCTCTCTCTCTCTCTCTCTCTCTCTCTCCCTTTCTCGCTCTCGCTCTCTCTCTCTCTCTAACACACCAACTAAGTACTAATGTACTTGAACAGTGACAGCCGGGAAAGCGGACACAAATGGATTATTGTGAAAAAAGATGCCTTCTCTCAAAGTTTTCTGATTTCCCTCTGTAAAATAATTTTTATCTGACGCCCAAGGGTCATGTTTTATAGTATTACACCGTACTAAAAACAAGAATCTGGGGAGCAGAGAGCCCCTTCGCATTCTTGGTTTTCAGTTGTAATTGTATACACTTATTAGCAACATTTGTGAAGAATCATAAGCCTCTTAGAGTATCGTATTTCAAGTAATTTTACAAGAGAATCCTACAGGCATGCATTTTAACAACGCTGTTGTTGTTTTTTAAATTTGTTTAATTTTTTACAAATTCTTTTCATCAATTAAACAATTTCAAGATTTATTGTATATTTTAAGTTTTCTTAGAACTGTGTATAAACGTTATAATAGCAGGAATTCAAGCTTACTTTATTCTCCGTCCAAGAATGGCCACTAAAGTTGCTGTGGTGAGTACTTTTCACTAAGACTAAGAGAAAACGAATTAATATTGAAAGATATCAGCACAATTATGTCTCCCCGTTGCTTTATCACCATTTTTTAATTTTATTTAAATGTTATAAAGCGTTAAGTTTAATTTCTGTTTGTAATGATATTTCAAAAACACTTTTATAACTCGGGTTCAAAGAGGGAGCGGAATTTACATATCAAAATATTATTAACTTAAAACATGCATTTGGTCTACTGCTTATTTACCTAGTTACCTTACCTTGACTGGATTATCCACTTCTTTTAGGTGACCGGAGCCAACAAAGGCATTGGGTTTCAAATAGTGCGAGATCTCTGCAAATGTTTTAAAGGAGATGTAATCCTAACATGTGAGACATCACAATAGAAGTACTTTAGTTTTACTGTATCATTACTAAGAATTTAATATTTCTGCTGATCTAATATTTATTTAATTCTCAAATGACACATAAAATAATTATGTGTTGCATTTGAAAAAAAAAATATATACATTTTAATTAATTCTATCTTTTCAGTCGGTAGAAAACTAAAAAATTTTATTTTTCGGTTGTTTTTTTATTGTTATACTAACGCATGCAAATTTATATAGTATCATCATCATCATTATCATACTTAGTAGTAGTAGTAGTAGTAGTAGTAGTAGTAGTAGTAGTAGTAGTAGTAGTAGTAGTAGTAGTAGTAGTAGTAGTAGTAGTAGTAGAATGCAAATTTATGTCTTAACCGGCTAAACTAGCTAAGATGTATGTCTTGACCATTTAGAGGAATCACTTACGACTAATGGATACTTCATAGTCACATAGAAGTGGACATCCCTTTATAGGCTGCTCAACATGCCTAATACGAACTACAACGATTAACAACACTTGAATTACCTTCCCCTTATTTTGATTTATCTAATTCTTGAACAGTTGAAGGTTTCTATATCTTGTCCGGTTCATGTTCAAATAATAAAAAAACAACACGGGAAATGGTTAAACAGCTTTTAAAAATATTGCAGCTCTTAAGATAGTGCTTGCGACAAAACTAAGACGGACAAAGAAGGGAAAGCGTGTTTTATATGGTAAAATTAATTTTACGAGACATGATGCTTGTTTGAAAGAAAAGCTCTTTTATAAAACTGACGTGATAAAGTGTGCGCCTACTGTCTCTACAATTCTTCCTTTTCTAGGGTAAAGGTTTCTGTCCTTTGTCTGTAATATAACATTCTTTGCCCACAGTCTCTCTGTCTCTCTCTGTCTCTCTCTGTCTGTGTGTGTCTCTCTCTCTTTCTAATATAACATTCTTTTCCCACAATTTCTCTGTCTGTCTGTCTGTCTGTCTGTCTGTCTGTCTGTCTGTCTGTCTCTCTCTCTCTCTCTCTCTCTCTCTCTCTCTCTCTCTCTCTCTCTCCCCCCCCCCTAATCCCACCAAAAAAGGAAAAAAAGAAGAAGAGAAAAAGAGCCAAGATCTAGTACACTTCTTTGATTAGTCAACAGACTGTCCTCGAAGTTTCCGGGAGTTGTGATGCGCACATTGTGGCTTTGTGAGGCCGGTGCAAGGACTATAAAAGCGTAGGGATACATTGCGTTTGGAGTTT
The DNA here is from genome assembly GCA_003991915.1 of Elysia chlorotica. Taxonomy (NCBI): domain Eukaryota; kingdom Metazoa; phylum Mollusca; class Gastropoda; family Plakobranchidae; genus Elysia; species Elysia chlorotica. The sequence goes on along the minus strand of RQTK01000262.1, from coordinate 233,324 downwards.
GCGACATGATAAATGAGTGTTATAGTGGGTCTGCGGTAGTGCGGTGCGGTGCAGATAGATCCCCGAGTCGGCTGATGGAGACATTAATCCCTCTCGAAATGTCTGTCACTCTCTGCCTTTCTGTCCTTGAGTCGGCCTCACTGTGCCTCACACACACACACACACACACACTCTCTCTCTCTCTCTCTCTCTCTCTCTCTCTCTCTCACACCCTCTATCTTACTGTGCCTCACTCTCTCTCTCACCCTCTTTCTCTCACTGTGCCTCACTCTCTCTCTCTGTCTCTCTCTCTCACACACACTCTCTCTCTTCATATTCAGCTCTCTGTCTTTGTATCTCTCTGTATCTCTCATTGTAGCTTTCTCCAACATTCTTTCCTTCTTTCTTTCTCTCTCTCTACCACTGTTTCTCTGTCTTTTATAATTATGTTGTCTCTCTGTCTAGGTCTATGTCTGTTCATCTCTATTATATTTCCAGCATGTTTATCTCTCTCTCTCTCTCTCTCTCTCTCTCTCTCTCTCTCTCTCTCTCTGTCTCTCTCTCTCTCTCTCTCTCTCTCTCTCTCTCTCTCTCTCCCCTCTCTCTCTCCTCTCTCTCTCTCTCTCTCTCTCTCTCCCCTCTCTCTCTCCCCCTCTCTCTCTTTGTTTGCGTATCTGTTTTCTTTTGTTTCTTTAATTTTCATTTTTGCTTCCTCCTATTCATTGTATGCATTGTATCCTTTTTACCGTTAATCTGTCTCTTTTAAACTTTCTCCTTCTATTACCCCCACCCCCATTCCCACGCCTCACCCCTTCTCTTATCTTTTAGAGGAAGATGTGTGTGGCTCAATGGTAGGACGCGCGGGCTTTATTTTGGAGATCACCGGTTCGATCCCCGAACGAATCTCTCCGTTGTATTGGTGTCAGTGTAATGTGACCGGCTGAGATCAAAATGTTAGTATCCCCGCGTACTAAATGTCTTACCCTGAGGACCTGACATAGATGGTAACGGTGGAAGTCACGTAACCAAACTAAAGCTACTCTCTTTCTCTTCTTTTCCTCTTTATTATTTTTCTTGCTTTCTTCATCTCTCTCTATTACTCTTTCTTTCTGTCTGTCTGTCTGCCTGTCTGTCTTTCTGTCTTTTTCTCTCTGTCTCTCTCTCTAACTCTCTTGTTTCAATAAAATTATTATAGCAGACCTCATTGAAAAATTATTACGCTTGATCGAACTCTTCAACATTTGTTTTTCTTAATATTAAAATTGTAGAACAGTTCTTACTAATCTTAGACTATCTTTTTCCTTGGAAAAAAGGCTAAATATTTCGAAAAGAGAAGTTTTTGTTGTTGTGATCTTTAAAGTACGTAGATATTAACAAAACATATTTTAAGTTGAGTTAAGACGGTGATTGAGGGTACTCAGATAATTGTAGGTAAGCCATATTTATGTTCCTATTAAAAATGCATTTACAAAACGTGACTGAAAAATATACAAATTTATATAGCCTACTATTGATAAATAGTATAAAGAGACAAATGGATAAAGAGAAAAGTTAACACGATAAAGAATACATATAGGCATATTTACATACCGTATTAAGATGACACGTCGTAAACAATAGATGACATTTCTTAAACAATAGATGACACGTCGTAAACAATAGATGACACGTTGTAAACAATAGAAAGACAATTCTTATTCAAAGTCTATTCTTACCTTATATAGAATCCTGAAAGGAAAAGTAGAGATAAATACACAACTAGAATTTAAATCTAGTCGATATTGCGATCATGGACTCCTGCGAAAAAGTCCGATCCTGCATTCAAATCAGATCCGAACAATTGCCCTAAACTTGCGACAACCACCGGGTCTTTTATAGCAAACTCACCAATGATCATTGCTTTTTTCGGACCGTCCATGTAGCTTTTTTCCCTATTCTGTACCTGTAGGAACTTGCTTGAGAGAACTGAGGGATTTGAGGGGAGGGGTGGGGGCGAAGGAGAAGGAAAATTATGAAAGTATGCTGAGAGTTTCGAGAGAGAAAGAGAAAGAGAAAGAAGATAAGTAATACACACACTGCTGGAACGTTTCTAATGCCCTCCCAACCCCCCCCCCCCCACCCCAAAACCCATCTTTCACACATACACACACACAGCTCGACCATCTCCCCAGCCCTTACCCTCCCCAAATTTTCCTAAACCTGTCAGTCAATGAAAGTAACAGGAAAAACGTTATGAGGGCAGGCAATGGAAACACTGGGATCAAAACATAGTAAAGAGGGGAGGGGGGTAGATAGATAACAAAAGGTAAATAAATTGAGAAACGAAAGAAATTGAGAAGGATATAGCGAGCAAGAAAAAAACAGATACAGATAGATAGATAGATAGATAGATAGATAGATAGATAGATAGATAGATAGATAGATAGATAGATAGATAGATAGATAGATAGATAGATACAATCCCGAGTTATTTCATACTCACCGTGATAAGTGTTTTTTGCAGGATATACATTAACAAATTTCATTAAATTTCTTTCTTACCAGAACAGTTTGTAAAACATGTAAGAATAATCTTTCGCTAAAATATCAACATTTGGAGCTGAAAAACTGAAATTAATATTGCCCACTGGTGAAATAAGTATGTTTTATGTAAAAAAAAATTCTATTTATAGAGAGTTGCACGCAAAATCCAAGAGGCAAAAAAAATTCCAGCCCACTATTTAAAGAGTTCCAAATGTTGACTATGAAATATAAACGTTAATGTTTATATAATAAGCTGATGAACACCTCCTAAATTTTATGCGAAATGTTAAGCTATTATACAACATAAAGGCAAATATTAAACCTTACGTGTCCGTCATCATAAAATTGCATCTCAAATGGAAATGCCAAACTGTCAGGTATTGCAATTTAGAATCTTAACTATAGTAGTAATACTTCTATGGACAGAAAATATGCTTTTTGTGAGTGTTCGCCAACTCGGCACTTGTCTATTGAACAAATCAAACAAATTACTCTAATCACTATGGGACTGAAAGAAACATTTTGAAAGCACAAATAGACAATGGCTTATTATTATAAGTCATAAAACAAACCAATAAAAAGGGTGGTTAAGTTTAAAAAAAGCTCGATAAAGACAGAGAGACACGGTCAGGTATGGATGCAAGTATATGGAGAATTGGAGATATTAATATGAAATAGAGGATATAATGTACAAAGATATAAAAGATAGATGGTGGGGGTGGAGAGGAGACAGACACAGTAGATAAATAGATAGGTAGATAACTAGATATATAGATAGATAGAAAGGTATATAGATAGAAAGATTAAGATTTAGATACAACGAAATAGAAATAGGCACAGAGAACGAAATCGAGACAAAAATAGAGATAAGAGAGTAGAAGTCACAGTTTTCGCCGCATAGGATATCTCAGAGGAGCCCAGGTTGTAGGGTTGTCTTACTTTTCTGTGCAGAGGAATATAACATACCTTCGACGCATAGAGTGAGAGGTTGTCAGAGCGAGAGAGAGAAAGAGAGAGAGAGAGAGAGAGAGAGATTGAGAGTGAGAGAGCTTGAGAGTGAAAGAAAGTGAGAGAAAGAGAGAGAGAGAGTCAGGGAGATTGAGACTGAAAGAAAGTGAGAGAAAGAGGGAGATAGAGAGAGAGAGAGACTCCGTGAGATTGAGGGAGAGAAAGAGAGAGATTGAGATTGAGAGATAGAGAAAGATAGAGAGAGAAAGAGAGATAGAGAGAGAGAGAAAGAGAGAGACAGAGAGAGAGAGAGAGATAGAGAGAGAGAGAGACAGACGAGTAAGCAAAACGAAAGGAAAAGAAATGTTGAAAAGGTCTAAAAGACAAAGACAGAAAAGGCATTTTAATAGAGTCATGAAAATATTAACACAATACATATGTAATAAAATACACACATTTAACTAACAATATTTTTTAACGTTTATAAGGTACAGAAATATAACAGTAGCATGCAAATTTCGAAACTACTAAAGGCTCGGCGGTAAATTTAATACAAAAGTGGTTGGGCGATAGAAAGAGGGACTTTGAGGAATAGAAATACACAGATAGAGGTAAAAATAGATAGATAGATAGATAGATAGATAGATAGATAGATAGATAGATAGATAGATAGATAGATAGATAGATAGATAGATAGATAGATAGATAGATAGATAGATAGATAAATAGATATACAGATAAGTATATAGGCAAAGTATATAGGCAGGGATATAGAAGAAAAGAAGGATAAGGGCGAGAGGTGTATATGAACAGAAATATAATTAATTTGATGGTTGGAGAGAGGCATACGCAAAGAAATTTTGGAATGCGAATAAATGAGTGGTATTTTGTTTTGTTCTCACTCCCTACGTGTGAAACCCCCGCCTTTAGGATCGTGATAAACTGGTGTAGCGGGTGAAAGCTACATGGTGCTAAACTCAAAGGAAACAAATAAAGTGCCTCTTTAAAAGCGTGTGCTTAGTGTGAACAAAAATACATTTTTTGAATTTGCATTTTCATTGTTTCAAGTCCTTCAAACAAGTAACTTTAATTAATGAAATATTTCTAGCAGAACTTTTCATTTTCATTTTTTTACACACTCTAAATAACTTTTACTCCAACACACATCCAAAAAGTAATATATTATTTTGATTAAATGTACATGTTTTGTTCTTTCAGAATTCGTTTATACCGCTTGTTATGAAAATCATGAGAATAATAATGTGACAAGGAAATGCGTTTTCTGAATTTAGAAAAGCACTAAAATATTAAGAGAAAAATGATAATCATCATTTAACCCTTTCTGACACTTCCGACTGTCGGAACTCCAGCTAAAAATGTTTTTATTGCTAGAACTTTATAAGGCTTGTTAATCACTGTTATCGGTTTAATTTATTGTTTCTAAAACATATTTAATAAAATATTGATAGTTTTCCCAAACACTTTAAATTAAATTGCTTACTCTGTGTTTAAATCTTTTTGAGGTAATAAATATTATAAATATTTTGATATAAAGCAATTGTGGATACAATACTAATGGTATGAGTATCTGTTTACTGACACAAATTGGTTCATTAATACCCACAATCTATTCAAAGTGTGATAGAGATTTTGGGTATATTTACGAGAAGGAAACTAATAAATCGATAACAAATAATAAAGCACAATTTTATTCATTAATTTTTGTTACCAGTTTATTCTGTTTTTTCCCTCCTACAAAAAAAGAACAAACAAACTTCAAACAAACACAAAAAACACACACACAAAAACACGAAAGAAACATTCAAAATCCCACTTCCTCGAGACGTTATATTTATATTGGTATTGGCACTGTGGCTAAAATAAATTCTTCTATGGATTCTGTTTATCTTGTCGTCATGTCATTCTTTTGGTTTGAAAAACAAACAAAAAACAATAAACAAACAAAAAATCAAAGAAAAGACAAAGAAAAACAAAACAAAACAACATGATAGCTAAAAGACAGATAAAACTCACTCGATTAGGCCAATGTATACCAAAGAATTTTACCGTTGACTTTTGGTGAATTATGAATCGTAAGTACAACGTCGTGGTAGCTCACAACCTGTCTTTAGAATGTGACTTAGCGCAACGTTGTACGTACGATTCTATGAGTATTACTCACTCACCAACTGCTTATCTTTGTTCCATTTCTTTCTAGCTTGACTTATAGACATAATCTTTACATTACTATGCGTGGCCATACTTCGATCCTTCGGAAAAGTTTTAATACCTGATTCAGCCTTTTATTTCTTATACTTGTTTTCTTATTCCGCTAAATATATGAATTAGCGTACGTAATAACTTTATGAGTGTGACTGGGTTAAACAGAGCATAGCCTACTGGAGGTAGAAACCAACTTCACAGTGCCAGCCCATGATAAGGACAAACTATTTTATGTATATTTAGAGGTTATTGACCTCCTTTAAAGGGAGAAAACAATTTTAGACAAATTTCGTGAGACAAATTTCGTCTAACCATCTTTAATTATGAATTAAATCGACTTTCTTCAAGCATTAGAGTAGGCATATGTTTTCTAAAATAAACACGGTTAAAATTACAACTGGAGTTTGTTTTTGAATAATACCGACTTATATTATTGGACCATCTTGAGCTGTCATCGCGTCATTCTAGACTCATCATCAGAAGATAGATAATTAGTTAATATGTCTTTGTCGCGTGTCGATACACGATATTTGACAATTCGAATGGCAACCAACGGTGGTGATAATCCAAACAAGAGAAAAAACGTTCGCGAAAAACTTAATGTGCCACTTTGGCAGGTAGACAGTTGTGCTGCCAAATTGGCAAATTAAAAGTAATGAACTTGTTTGTGTGGGATAGGGAAGACAAAAACATGAGACATTTTGACGATTATGAAAAAGTTTATTTTGCTCTTTGTTCGCGGTAAATTAAAGAGGCACATTACACATTTAGATTTACGTGTTTTTTTCAATATTGACGAACGTTTTTGCGTTGGAACGAAGTTTGTACAATGTAACGATTACTATAATCCTACTTGATAGAATCCATTTTAACCAATTATTAATTGAGTTTCAAACTCAAAGGAGAGCTACAGGAAATTAAACCGTTTTACAGACTACGCTAATGAGATTGTTCGCTTCAATTTTTTATGATAAACTAATTGTAATCTTTTTTCGTAATTTTTTTTTAAATTGATCGATTTCTATTCATATAACACAGCCACAGAAAGTTTGACTTGCTGTTCTCGCTTTCGGTTAAAAACACCAGGTTTTATTCAATTTACATTTCATGCAGAAATATATATGCACTGCATAATTATCAGTTTTGCGTATGAACCAAATTTTCTAATAAGGAATGGTTGCATAATATTGTTTTAAAAGAATCTTGCAATAGCATTCTATATATCCCCAGACTGTATCCATGAAAGAGCTACTGTCGGGTTTAAACATAGGGGAAGGTCTTATAATATTAGACCAAACTGACAAGCAAGGGATTTTGACTTGCTGTTCTCGCTTTCGGTTAAAAACACCAGGTTTCATTGAAGAATAGCTTGTTTATTCAATTTACATTTCATGCAGAAATATATATGCACTGCATAATTATCAGTTTTGCGTATGAACCAAATTTTCTAATAAGGAATGGTTGCATAATATTGTTTTAAAAGAATCTTGCAATAGCATTCTATATATATCCCCAGACTGTATCCATGAAAGAGCTACTGTCGGGTTTAAACATAGGGGAAGGTCTTATAATAATTATTAGACCAAACTGACAAGCAAGGGATTATAAGGTAAAGCTGGTACCTCTCTCTCTCTCTCTGTTTTCTTCTCAAAGAAACAAAGAAAAGATTGCGGCAGTGAAACTTTTTCATAGGTTAAATGAGATCTACATGGCATAGTATACCCAAAAAGGAAACCCTCTACGAGAGCATAACAATAGTCAAAGTTATTTTGGCGCTCTGTTATCCAGATCTAAAAAAATAACTAGCGGTCTTTACATTGGCATCAATGACAAAAGGAACTGCTTGATTGTAACGATCACCAAGATGAAATACGCCGCCAACGCTACCTCATACCCCAGCCAACCACACGCAGTGATCAGTGACACGGCTCTGGCCAGCTTGGGCGTTCTCTTCAAGCTGGTTCTGAACCCGACGCTCGGCGCGTTGGGCACGTGCGCTAACACCATCAACATCGTGGTGTTCTACAAGATGGGCCTGTCTGACGGCGTCACTCAGAATTTCTTCATCCTGGCTGTCTCTGACGGCTGCATCGCCATGGGTTCCCTCGTGAGCAGCGCCGCCTACCTGCTGCAGACGACAGTCTTCCTGGGGCTGGGCGGGGCGGAGCACCAGGTCCAAGTTGTCTACTGGGCCACCCTTCTGGTCGGCACGTTCTTGCAGATGACCTCTCTGGTGACCACTGTGGTCATCGCCGTGGTCCGCTGCTGCTGTGTGGCCATGCCGCTTAAGGTCAAGTTCCTCATCACGGCGCCCCGCCAGCTGGCGGCCATCTTGGTGTTCTCTGGCGGGTCGATATCAGCCTTGATCTACTTCTTCTCTTCTGCCCGTGTTGTCATTGTCCACAACCCGGTGACCAACGGCTCGCTCGCCTTCATAGCCGAGTTGCGGTGGTACGAGTACACCGTCTTCTCAAACATCTTTTACTATGTCGGTTTCATGGTCATTATTACATGCGTTATAATTCTTTCCATCAATTTAAAAAGATCCGCCACCTTCCGCGGAGCATCAACATCCGGAGCTTACGGAACTTCCGGTTGTGCAGCAGACGGGCAAGGCAAAGATGGCCGCCGCGAGGTGCGGGTAGTGAAGACGGTGGTGTTTGTGTCCGTGGTGTTTATCCTGTGCTACATTCCCAACATGGCGTTCACGGTGACGGGCTCCCTGGTCTCTGGGTTCTCGGCAGACGGCGTCTACCGTAACGCCAACATGCTCGTTCTGATGATGACAGAGGCATCACTGTTGGTCAACGCGTCCGTGAATATCTTCATCTACTATTTCAACAACTCGCGATACCGAACTCTTTTGGACGCAATTTGGAGAAAAGAGACGAAATAACTATGTTTTCCTGTAATTAAACATTAAACTTTCATAAAACAAACTACTAAGAAATAATTTCTCAAATGAATGTTTTATCTTAACAGATACAGGAAACAATTTGTCTGCCACACTTTAAAGTCCATATTTATATTTATTTGTTCTCCCCTGTTTTCTATTATGTAATAATAATAATAATAATAATGAAGATCATTTATATAGCGCTTCTTCCAAGAACATGGCTCGAAGCGCTTTACATTGTAAAGCTTTACATTGTAATGCTTGTAGACATTCACGTAAGCCTCAGTCTTCATGGCACTCAACGATTGGGAGTTTCAGTAGCTAAGATGGTTAAAACTCACAATTTACAAGCATGAAAACCAACATTGGAATGTTTTAAATCCCAGCTGGTTCGCCTGTCTCCGTGTAGGGTTTTTGGTGTAAATAAAAAGACGTAAAACGTATCAAAGCTTACATCGCACTACTGATCATGATTATTATAACAAAAGGTAACCATCCGGACGAATATGTTTCAAGCCGTTGATGTTACTAATACAGTACAATCTGTCCATAGTCTCTATGATTGTCATGTTCTCCAATGAAAAAATTCAACGTAACTTACCAAAATTCATCAACAAAGAGAAAAACGAAATAAATAATTTAGACAAATTATATTGTATTTATATTTTTTATTACGTATTTATTTATTTGTTTAAAATAAAAATGCTTAATCCATGTTCAGGCGGGTGCAGTGATACAAGGGTAGAACCTGCGGTAACAGATCAGAAGTTTGTGTTTCTATCCCTTAGCTTTGTTAAGATAGTCCACCGTTTTCTTTCCTCCTGGTTGGGTCGGTGGGAGTATAATGTGACTTAGAGCCCTAAACGACAGAGAGCGACGCTTTCGTCGGACCCAGGCCACTGTTGAGATAAGGGAAGGTAACCGCATAGTGTGACCATAAATGAAGAAAATCCTAAATTACTAATACTATTCTTTGTAATAATTATCAGAGACAACTTCTACCGTCTATCTGGGTTCTAAATCTTATTCAATAGTATGTTCTCTAGAGGGTTTAACGTCTCCTAGGTTCCTCTAGGGAGTCATATACGGCGTAGGGCCCCACGACTTACGTCTGACAATTCTACGTGCTGCCATAAATAAACAGGGCAGGAATACCATGACTCCTGTCTCAGCCGATCACATGATACTGACACCGACCCAAATGGTTACAGGAGACGAATATCACACAAATAAATTTGCCGATCTTGGGATTAGATCCGCGGACCTCGTGATCTGAAAACCAACGCTTATACGGATAGTACCTGTTCGATCCACTATTAGTCCGTCTTGATCCCTACTTGTTAGATCAATGTCAGGCTGAGACAGATTTAAGTCTCGGTATTCCCTCGCTGTCTCTACATGGCAACAATAAAACAACGTCTATGATTTAAAAACACAGGTGAACGTTTCACTAAACAGATATACACGTACTTTTCCTCTTGTGATTAACGTAGACAGTTTTTTGTTGTTGCTTTAATGCATTTTTCCTCAAAAGACTTTTTAAAGTGCAGTGCATGTACAATTTACTCTCGGGCTTCATGTTTATAACGTTACAAAATAGTTTCAATAAAAAGCTTGCGATTGTGTTTCAACGTGTTTTTAATTCCTTGAAGCAAAGATCGTAAAAAAAATTTGAAAAAGATCTGCTATTCTTTCCTTTATGTCTTTATAAGATTCACTGTTGCTGCCCCTGACTCCCAACCCCTTAAAAAAGAAAAAAAAAGAAAAGGAAAATAAAAGAAGGATCACCCCCGCCCCCCGTCCCCTCGAAAAACAATATTTACAATAACACACCCCCTAAAAAAACAACAACAAAACCTCACAATATTCGTCACCCAGTAAATGCAAAGTTTCACACTTCATATCCCTGCTCACAGGACAGGTTATCTGTGAGCCTTATCCGCAAATACGGGCGAAAGCGTGCAAGAACCAGAACACTATCGGAGGCACAATATTGGCGGATGGTACCACCGGACGATCATGACGTTGGAAAAGATAGCGATGATCATGACTTAGCCAGCTGTCCTTGTTTACCCCGGGGCACGATCCCGTCTGATAAATTAGGGTTGGGATAGGATCATCATCATCATCATCATCATCATCATCATCATCATCATCATCATCATCATCATCATCATCATCATCATCATTATCATGATAATAATAATATTAATTCTCTAGACTGATGTATCAGTTGGCTTTCAAACATGGACGTTGTGAATGTGTGAATGTGTGAATGTGTACCTTATAAGGCACACACAAGATCGAGTTGTTGTTGTTGTTGAGTTGGTTCAACGTCCAACATCAGCACTATATAGACTATATACACAAGATGGGATAATGGGGAGGCTGATCTCTGGTGGAAGACTGTCAATAGGAAAGTTTCCACCAAGATTAGAAGTAATGGTGTAAACCACCAATATTAATAATAATAATAATAATAATTACTAATAATAATAATAATAATAATAATAATAATAATAATAATAATAATAATAATAATAATAATAATAATAATACCCATGGTGTGTAAGAAACGTTAGCTTAGAACTTGTGTTAAACTCGTCTTCTTATTCGCATATCATTTCGGCGGGTTGTAAGCTACCACGAGGATCACGTGATCGCATCTTCTCTGTTGCTACGCCACCTTTATCAGCATAGTTTTTCTTACTGCCCGGTGAACGTTGAGTTACTGATATCTAGATGTGGATGAAGTGATTCCAAGTGCTTGCGATATGAGTATGGGCGAAATTATTGGCCCTTTGATTTCCAGGGAATATCTTAACAAAGCTAAGGGACGAGCAGGTATTCTGAATGATATAAAAAGGTTGGGGGGATGGAGAGTACACACTTCGATGAGGCTAGAGATAGAGGAAGTCCAACGTGAATTGAGTCTGTAAGACTAATAGATTAATATTTTGTTTATTGTGTATATTTCTTAAACTCAATTTGGGGTTTAATACTGTTTATATTATAATACAAGAAATGAATAGACGCACAATGTAAAACAGTACCACTCTTGTATCGTGTGGTCTGCTTACCTGTTGGCCATTTCAAAAATGGTATTGTTCTTCATGAGTTTAGAAATAAACAATAAATGACCAATTTTTCCCACCAGTCGTCATGTTATCATAACCCGCTGCATTCGTTGGTTGAATAGCTGATTATAACAAAGTGGTGTTGCAAAAACAATTTGTTTTTTGGAGTCGTGAACTGTGTTTTTTTTTCTTCTTGGAATCAAGTGCTGCTCAGATAGTCACAAACACGCTTTCTTTGGTATACATCATATTATCCTTGAGAGACAAGGCGGCTCGAAGGTGACGCATCTACAAGGCGACGGTTAGTTCTAATTCCACAAGGCACAGACATTTTTTTTAAACCTTACTTAAACTGCTTCTAAACACTGTTGAGCACTACTGAAAATATTATCATAGCTTTAAACAGATATTACTTATATCCCCAGTATACGTTGAGCATGGAGTACGAGACAATCTGTTACATGTTTGTCCTTCCCATCCTATGCACTTTTGGTATCGCGGGCAACATTGTCACGCTGGTTGTTTTGTTCAAGGAAAGATTTCAAGGAGTGGCGTATTCATATCTGAAGGCAATAGCGGCTCTAGATCTACTCAGCCTCGTTTTTGTTCTGCCAACGGTCACTCGCTGTTCCGAATGCGCATTGCGCGACTCCAACTTCGGACCAATCTTTGAAGCCTATCTGCACGTCTTTATTGGGGATGTATTCGTTAAGTCAAGCTTTTGGACTGTGTTGATTTTTACCACTGAACGGTGCGTGACCTCCTGTTTCCCGACTTCTTTTCTTTCTCTTCTTTTACATAGGCAAGTGTGGCGAGGACGGGAGGGTGGAGTCCAAAGAAATTTGGTTAACCAAGGACATTCTGTTACAGCAAGTGTAACTATTGTGCTGGCGGTAGCGGCGGTAGAGAACTTGCCCACGTTCTGGAACTACAGGATCGAAAACCATAACGTAGTGAGAAGAGATATCCTTGAGCAGCACGCCTTCTTCAGGTTCTATATTTGGTTCGATGCCATTTTCTCTTGCCTCATTCCATCCGTTGCACTCATCTTCCTGAACGCAACCCTGATCAGATTTCTGAGAAGGAGGGGCAGGAGACCCGCCGCGCCATCAACATTCATAGTGAATGGTCCCGGAACTTCCGTAGAGCTCAATCCTCAGGATCCTTCCGCAGGCGCACAGAGCTCATTGACCCCGCTGGCTCGCAGGTCGGGGCGAGAGCAGACGAGAATTCTGGTCACCCTGATCTGTATCATCATCCTAATGCTGGCCACCATCCTCCCGATCTTCGTGCTCAACCTGATTGGCCAGTACGCTCCGTTCACGTCCAGGCAGTTCCTCAACTCCCGCGTGACTATCTCCATCCTGCTTGCCGTCAACTGCTCCGGGAACTTCGTCCTCTACTGCATGCTCAACCCGCGCTTCTGGGCCTTGTTTAAAACTATGTTCAGGCTGGATCGTTGTACCTTCAGCTGCAACAGTTGTCGTTGTAGTTGTAGTTGCTGCTGTTGCGCCGTTCATCCACCGACAGCGCGTATCATAGTAACACGGGTCGCCCCTGCACACTTCCACCATCACCAACAGCAGCAACAACAACAGCGTCAGGGGTTAGGACACATGACTGCAGCTCATGATGTACTTGAACTTGAGGACAGCAGGCACATAGATGATGGCCAAACCAACGCTGGTAGCACCATCCTCACCTGCTCAACATCCCGACCAACACCAACAAGCACCACCATTGTCATGTCAGTCAACGATAGCATCAAACTGAAGCCAGTAGCGCCGGTAGCCAAGAACGCCAAGGCTGAAACGTCTAAAGTCAATGCTGACAAACAATCAGTCGAGGTCCAGACTGTTTCCGGGGATCCACGGGACTCCCTGACCTTGGACAAGCCGTCTATTTCTCAGAATAACTTACCAGAAGGTGCAGGAAACTCAGAAATAATAGAACAGATAGGCGCATAAAACTGAGAAATAATATGACTAAGGAGGAGCATAACATTTAGCTATAACAGTCCTGGGAGGCGCAGAAAACTGAATTCAGCAATAACAGACAGGAGACAAAAAACATTAAAGCACATACACATTTCTAATAACGGCTTGTTGAGATCTAGGGGCAGTGTACCTTCATCCTCACTACAGTTTCCTTAGACACACATACAAAAGAAATCTTTGGTTGGTTTTATATTACTGTAGATGCATTATTGAAATTTCTTAGTAGGACCATATGACAAAATAATCTGTGCCCTGAGAAATAAAGACACAGTAAATAGTTAGAAAGATAATGAAAAGAAAAAAAAAAGCTGACATGGTTCAACTACGTCACTCTTCACAACAGCCTGGCGAAGCCGGTGTTGCAGTGTACACTTGAAGAAGGCAGAAAGCGCGGGCGACAAGAGAAGTGATGGGCAGACAACCTGAAGGAATGGACCAGACCGGACAACCCAGCCCTGACAAGATTGGCGGACGACAGACCTGCCTGGTGTTCGCTGTCATACACTGGACTGTGTCTCCCCTGAGACTACCCAGTCAAGGGACTGAACTGAACTGAACTGAGATTTATTGAAGAATCGAATGCGAGAACGTTGGCTGTGTACGTGAAACGAAATGTGGAGCGCGTACCCAGACTCTGACTTGGAGCCTCTCACTCGTAAGCACATCCTTGCAGCAGTTGATCTATCTAGTGACCACTACATTTTATTCTAATTTGACATGCCCTACCAGTACTTAATGCCTTAATTTTCATTCCAACTATATGACATACTTTCTTAAGTTAAAAAAAGAAATCAGGATATTAAATTACAATACATGTACTGTTTTTTTCTCTCCTTCTAATCGGGGTATGATATGTAAAAAAATAGAAATAAAACAAACAATAAAAACAAAACAAAACCCAACAGCAGCAGCAGCAACAACAACAATAACAACAACAACAACAACAACAACAACAACACTAATAACAACAACAACAACAATAACAACAACATGTGACCCAAATAGGATGGTGTAGTTTTAGTCATTCAGCTCAGGATTGGTCTCTTCAAGAACATTCAGAGCGGATGTGCTTTTTATGTGTAAGCACATAATATATACCACCAGTGAAAACTGCATTATGAATTATTTACTTCGTAGCCGGTTCATATAGAACATAAAATTTCCGAAAGCTAAGAAAAATAATTATGCTATACGCACTATATTTTACGTTTTTTTTTTTAATTTACCAAAGTTTGCTGTACGCACCATATTTGAGTTTTTCATTTCAAATCCAATTATTTGATCTTACCGTCGAATATACAAGGATATGGAGTTCGCAAAAGCACAAAAAGCTTTTTGGAACTATACAAAGAGCATCCATTTGCATTCCGAAAAAATAATTATACTTACGCTGTGCTATATGGCGGCGAGTTTTCAGAAACTTAAGTACCGGTATTGTAATTTGATGTAACATGAATAAAGTGCGTATTTTTGTCAAATACACAGGATATGGAGTTCGCATAAGCACAAACAGCCTTTCAGAACTGTAAAAAGAGCAACCATTTGCATTCCGAAAAAAGGTGCTCACGCTGTGCTATACGGCGGCAAGTTTCCGGAAACTTAAGTACCGGTATTGTAATTTGATGGAACATGAATAGGGTACGTATTTTTCTCGTGCGCATCGAGCTTTTTAGTATGGATTGGAGAAAATAATTTATCAATCGTGAACGCGTTCTAAGCTTGTTGCCATGGAATGGAGCGATTGTTTTGTCTTGTACATGTATATTTTTTGGATGACTATTATCATGTTTTTTTTAAGATGCTCCTAAATTTTATAATCTGCGGTCGAATGGATCTAAGGTCTCTCCTAATTTAAAGTTTCCTAAGTCTAAAGAAAAATAATATACTAGGTTAAGTAAAAAATTGCGTTTATGCCCATTATTCAGACAGAAACAGTATAATACAATATTACATAGTGCGTATAGCAACATTTGGACCAACGCTATAATTATAGACCCAGCCGTAAACATCACCCCAGCTAACTGTCGCTTTTATTAATAATTTACTCTGTATTTTAATTGTTCATGATTGTTCTTTGTTACAGAGACGCTATCTCGTAGTTTTAGGTTTCCTAGGTTGTCACAGAGAATCCAATACGCCGATAGGCCCAAATATTAACAACTTTACTTACTGCAGCGCACAAGACGGGGATACCATGTTTTATGTCTTAGCTAGTACCATTTTTTTTTTATTAACACACCCAACCAGCAGGAGACAAAATCCAACAGATGAATTTGTCGATTGTGGGTTCGAACCAGTTTCCTCTCGGTTGGGAATCCAATACCCTGTTTCTTCTGCCACCTTTAGGTGAAGCTGATATATTACCTTTACAAAACCTGTAAAGTTGAAAGATACGTCAGTGTTTTCTCTAGTCGACTAGTGTAATATACGTACTTACAGTCATCTTGGTTTATGGTCATTATCTTTAATTATTATTTATATGATGTGCATTGCTAAAGCCAAGCCACTTTCTGATTTGAGTTTGCTGCTAAGTTTTCAACATCAATATGCTGAATTGTGCACAGGTTTATGCGCTGCCACACAGACACAACACAAGGGTATCATGACTCTCGTCGGCCGGTCTCATTGAACGTTCACGGACTCAATCAACAGGGGGCGAAATCCGACATGAATTTGTCGATTGTGAGCTCGAATCGGTTACCTCCCGCTTGGGAAGTACCCGAACCCATTACTCTACTACTGTCTTCTGTCAGCTATACTTAAAAACGTTCATATTGTTACCTCTACAAGTCTGTGTAGTTGAGTTGGTTTTAACGTCCAACGTCAGTACTATATCGGCTATATTGTGGACGGATCCTCAATTTTATGTGCTGCCACACACGAGCCAGGACGGCAATACCATGACTTCTGTCTCAGCCAGTCACATTAAACTGACACCGACCCAACCGATAGGGGGCGAAATCGCCAGGGCTCGAAACACGGACCTTTTGCGTTGGAAGCCGACGTTTTATCCCAAGCCAACCATAAGTCTTGTGAAATGAAAATACGTGCGTTGCCTTGTGTACTTACAGTCAACTCGATATTAATATTAAACCATTCGATCTTTACCTTTCTTTGTTCATTACAATTTGTGTTGCTACGGTCAACGAGTTCTCTGGTCCTAAGCAGTGACTTTCACCAAATTTCACTACACATGCATTTATAAATTATTGATATGTTACATGTTATTGGTTTGAATTGCTGGAGACCAAGCTGAAGAAATAAATTTGAGTATTTTTCACTTTGTTTATATAGATTTTCGACACGTAAGGGACACGCAATTTCAATTTTAGTATTTGATGAAAATATTATCAGCTAACCATAATTGAAGGTTTTGTCTATATACAGAAACGTTTCTGCTACTCGAAAAAAAAATATGTATTTCTTGACGTGTATTAATTTAAACTTCAATCATGGTCACCTCAGATGTTTTATGTCCTATTTAATTTCTTACATGCTTTAAATATTTAGATGTTTGTAAGTGAACCAATCTTTTTTAAAATCGTACGTAAAATACTGGCATATTCACTTTTATCTCTGTTAATCACACCTTCCAATAAAGATTCCACCAGAACTATGCTATTACAAAATTGTCGATGATAAAATTTAATTAAAGATTCAAAACATCATACTCCTCCAATTACTGAGTTGAGTGTACTTTTTTCATATTGCAACTTAAAGATATGCATTATGAACATTTGACGTGTATTAATTTAAACCTTGATCATGGTCACCTCATTGTGTCCTATTCAATTTCTTACATACTTCAAACCTTTTAAATGTTTGTAAGTGAACCATTTTTTTAAAAAACCGTACCTAAAATACGGGAATATGACCTTTTATCTCTATGAATGACACATTGCAATAAAGATTCCAAAGCTATGCTCTTACAAACATGTCGATGATAAAAAAATTCGAAACACCCCACTCCTTTCAATTACCCAGTGTACTTATTTTTCATTTGCAATTTAAAGATATGCATTATGAACAAACATCAAATTGTACATAAGCCAGCTGCCCAAGCATCTCTCTCTCTCTCGGGGGGCGCAGTTGTCCTGGGTTAGAACATTGGCTTCCATGGTTCGAGCCCTGGCGATTTCTCTCCCTACTGGTTAGGTCGGTCTCAGTTTAGTAACTGGCTGAGACAGGAGTCATGGTATCCCTGCCCTGTCTTGTGAGTGGCACTGGCAGCACATACAATTGTCAGACGTCAGTCTTGGGGTTCGTCCACAATATAGCTTATATAGTGTTTACGTTGGATGTTAAACCAACTCAACAACTATCTCTATCTCGCTCTCTCAATCAGACCAAACAAGAATGATCAAAAAGCAAAATGATCTTTACTTGAATTTCTTTTTATTCCAATTTTTCTTCACATGATAATAATACATAATGCTTAGATTTAACATTAAAAAAGTAACAACTGAGAATGTAGAAGCCACTTTTTTCTTAATTTAAAAAAAAGTGTTTCAAAGAAATACCCAAACAAAACACACCTGATTTCATGATATCACCTCTCATGTCTATAACTAATGCCAAAGAGATTACACAACACAAAATTCACACATGCATTAGCGTAAGACACAAAAACCGAAAATAAGTAAAAAAGAACCTATATAATTTTGTCTGCTTCCGTTTTCTCCATCATATTGATAAGCATGTAATAAATAGATTATGAGCGAAAATTAACGCCCATTACAGCCCAATCCTACCTGGCGTATTCAGTAAAAGATCCAACTTCAACAAGAGAAATACATTTCAAATCGTTTTTTAAGTTTCTATTTTCTTTATAAACATTATTGGAAGAGAATAATTAGATTTAGAGCCAAACTTAACGCCTATTACAACAGCTTACAGCAAATAGGTGGCTTACGCCAGTAGACAATTATGTAACATTTTTTTTTTAGTCACCCGAGCGTTGAAATAAAAATAATAATAAAGAATGTAGTTTCGGTTGAGTTTGTTTTTATGGCATGTCAGCATAGTAACACTAACAGCTATATTGTGGTCAAAGACAATGACTGACTTTGAACATGAATATTATTCTTTTCCCAAAACCCATAACCATAAAAGTTGGTAACTGTTTTTATCACATCCATGTACAACCTTTCCACGCGTGTTCCATTACCCCTGCATGTGATCGCCCATTATATATACCATAGGTGGACAAAGAGAGATATGAATATTGTAACCATGACCACTATATTACCTAGTTTTCACCCCTGTCAGGTACCAGATACAGATATTAATAAAAAAAAAACAACCACATAAGTGTGTTCAATTGAGGTACAAAACTCGATAAATATGTTATAATTACCCATTTTTAGTCTGTCAATTTAAGTTAGTGAATAATCTATCATATATGAGATACAAAGAGTATTTCCTTGCACTATAACCTAACATCTATTTATCATTCAAAGAATAATAATAACATTGCTACTCTTCCAGTACAATTTGACTCCGCTGATCACTGTTTGGTTTCCAACACATTAATGTAGTAGCCTCCTCTCCTAGCCTTGGCCAGCTGGGCCCGCACAAACTCCTCTGCGTCAAACTGCTCTCCAGTCGACCTGATTCCCTCCAGCTCTTTGTTGTAGATCGTCATTCTCTTGGCCTTGCGCATCTGCTTCTGCTTCCTCCACAGAAAGTACATCCTTTTCCGCAGCTTTTTCAACTTGTGTTTCTTCATCTTCTTGTGCCTGATTCTCATGATCATCTTGGCTTCTTTGGCCTCTGGTGTTGAGCCCGGCTCGACAACCTCAGACTTTGGTAGATCTGGAGCAACATTGTCTACAACCGGCACCGCCACGGGACACTCGTAGGAAATGCTCGTCGCAGGCGCCCGATCTAGTATGGCTAGTTGGGAGAGCTGCTCCAGAATGGTTGTTGCCGGCAGTCTGTACTCTGTTATGTTGGAAGACCGTGCTAATCTGTGAGGCTGACGCGGGGGTTGAGGTAGTGAAGACAGGGGCGACCCGGCGACAGATGAGCAACGACTCTGTGAAGCATCGGCACTGAAGCACTGTGGGACAGCTACAGCCGGAGATGTTGATGGCGAGTCCGCGACAGAACTGCTCATTGGCCTCACTGAGAATATCTCTCGAGCTGATCTTCTAACACTCAGGGGCTGCGAAGCTGAAGACAAAACAAAACGAAAGAGTTAGACACAATCATGTTTAACTATTTCACATTGAATGATTCAAGGCCTATTACATGAGTGAGCATTACTTTGGGGGTATTTTTTAAAACTCATAAAGGATTAAATTTCTAATGTTTCAAGTTTTGAAATGGGTGGTTTGGAGGGGTTGGCTCAGCAAGATGGGAAGTGGTAACATGGTCATTCTCTGAAAGCAATGTGACTTGACAGTTTCCAGGAGAGAAATAGTAATTATGTTCAGAGGATAAAACTAGACAACAATGAGGGAAAACATGATTAAATATATTCTCACTAATCACAGTTCAAAGTGACATGCAATAAGTAATAACTTCTCTTGAAGTGAATTCTATGCAAAATAAAGTTAAAAGACTAATAGTTTTGTTTGAAAATACAATGTAGTGACAATTGTTAGAAATCCTGCAAAATTGTGGGAAATCATTAAAATGAAAGAAAAAAACAACGAAAAAACAAAACAAGAACAGCAAAGCAAAGTCTGTTAATTTCAGACTAGCCTTTATGTTTGAGACATTGGAAACGTCTTTTACGGTGAATATGTATCGGGTTGGTTGCTCAACATCCAATGTCAGCACAGGATAGATTATAATATTGTGGACAGCTCCAAAGACGAATGTCTGACAATTTTATGTTCTGCAATACAAAGACAGAGCTGGACTCCTGACTCAGCCGGCTTACCAATTCGGGTATTTAAATTCTAATAACCTGGACTATTATACTCACATTTAAACAATTTTAGAAATAAATCTGAAAAGGCCATCACTGTAAATTTAAGAAGCTCTCTCCTCTAGAGTTTAACTTTTCTTACGTCTCAAGAATCATCATGTATTGTAAGGCAAAGAGACCACAGAAAAGGACACTGACCCAACTATCAGGGAGGAAAAAGCAATGACAAAAGTAAGCCTTGAACATGTGACCTTCCCAATAGATAGCACCCTTTCTACCCTTCGCCAAACATGCTCCATCAGCATAGATATATAATAGGATCAGTCATTACACAAAATCAATCCTAATTTGTATGTTTAGTCAAATAAACAAATTTATATGATTTGGTATAAAGAAAGTCATAATTTTCTTTTATGAAAAGTGCCCTCGGAAAATCTGATGGGTGTTTTTATGCAGAGTAACCTCATGTAAAATGCTACATAGAACCCATTTTAATGTATGGGTGCGAGGCTTGGACGGTATCCAAACAAGCACAGAAGAAACTTGAGGCCGTAGAGATGTGATTTCTTAGGCGAATGCTTTGTATACCTTGGACATCAACTGTCTTAAATGAGTAACATTACAGGAAGGCTTAAAGGGAAAAGGAGCAGAGGAAGATTGAGAGAAAAGCTACTAGCGCCAATGCTATGAAGCACGACACATAATGATGATGATGAACCTCATGTATTCATCAAATTTAGCACACTGGTTTTTAATTGCAGTCAACATTGCCCGAGCTCATTGCAGGGGACCTAACCCACTCTCTTGACTTGTATTAAAAATTAAAATTAAATTATGTGCCCTTTTCATTTCACCGAATTAAGAACTTACAAAGGTTGTCCCAAGAAAAAGTGAAAACAGACATAGACAGCTTTGACTTTCAAATGCAGCAGTCATTATAATAAGTATTGCTTGACCTTCAAAGCCATGAAAAAGTATAGAGTTAAAAACCTACCTGATACTGAGCTGGACATTGCTGCATGCACAGATCTCAAAGCACCCAACACCATCGTCCTCTGGCAAAAAGGCATCATGAGCACTGAAAAGTGAAACAGAATAAATTACAAGCAATTAAAGACTTGCAGAGTCTTTTAAAAAGTCTTAATAAACTCATTTCAAAATCAATGTATTTGTGGAATATAAAATCTTCCATTTTAAAGCCTGATTTTTTATGCTTTTTAAAGCACAAAAATTGGAGAGCAATGTCGCTGCAGAACCGCTTTGTACTGCTACTTTCTGTTCTGCAGGAAGTCCACTAGTGTGTGAATAAGGCACCACTGACTGATGCAAGTCTGTTTTTTGGCTTATAGCGTCCAGATCAAAATATACTCTATAATGTTTATGCCTCTTTATTCCTATATATAGCTGCCAATTTAGAGAAAACAAATACATATTTTTAGCGCAATTAGTCACTGCAAAGCAAACCTAATCGATGCCCCAGCTATTTAGGTTCAGCTATCAATAATGACTTAAACACTTAAGCTTAACCATAACTTGAAAAACTACACTAGTAATTTTAAAAATGCTGCTTTTTTGTGTGTTAATTTCTTTTGTTGAGCTCATAGTGTCAGAAACATCACGTCAGCAGCATCCAAGCTTTGTGTGGACTAAATATTTTCAAAATGATTGACTATAGAGCATCACATTTGGCATTAAAATTATGAGGTAAATTTGAACTTTCTGGCATACCAAAAGCAATTGGAACTAACACCATTCTCATAAACAAACTCTCTGCTTAGCACCGGTAAGTCGGTATAAACAAAGCTAAGGGATTCCCGGATAGACAGATCGCCAGCAGCGAAGGCATAATTGCTGCTATAGTATTACACTATTTATCTCATTTCGTTCACCAAAAAGAGCCGCAAGTGAGCGTTTAATCTACAAGTCGATTAGAGACTTGGTCGATCCCAGTGCTATGACGCACAGGGGGTACTTATGAGACGTTAAAAACATGAATGGTTCCAGTAAACGGCTGGGCTATCCGGATGTTATTGCTGAAAACGGCAGCAAGTAGTACTGAGCGATCGACAAAACACCCAATTTTTAGCTGGATACTGTCAAATATGTATTCTTTCAACCAGATGCCAATTGACATACTTGGGACGTTAAATACATTATACGTACTAGTTGGCAGCAATGTATAACGGTTTTCGTCCAAATGTAGCATGGAAGCACTACATGTAGTGTTTTTGGTCTAATTTTGCTATATAGATATATTTTAGTGTTTAATTTCAAATAAAATTCTCTGATGTTATAAAATATGTTTCACTTGAGTTAATCAGTGTCACTGGACTCGTTCTGAGTCACTCACTGCAATGAACTGAATGCAGTCTGAGACCAAGTGAGAGGGCACTTTGACTTCGAGCAGGCAGCATGTCGTCCCTTGAAGTAGACCAAGTTGTTACTAGTTGAGATTTATAATATTAGAAAATATTGCTTGCAAACCATTCAGCCATTTAAGTTAAATCTTCGAGCAAGACATGCAGTGCAGCCAAAAATATGGGAAACTGTGTAGTGGAGAAGTTCGGCTTTCTGAACGCGAACTGCGTAGTGTCTACTAATGGCTTTATAAATGAGATAGTGTGTATGGGAAAATTTGGACAAAAACACTAAATCTATATAATTAGAGACTCTAGATCTGGCACATTGACTGATTGAGTTTTGTGGTCCCTAGCCTGTAGGCGATTAATGGATGGGCGGGCGCAATTCGATTATAGATTTAAAATTGAACCAAATACCAACTAGTCGTACTCCCTGTCTTTTTGTGATTTTTTCTATTAAAATTGAATAAAATATCTGCCAGCTTTACTCCCTGTCTTTTTCATGTTGTATTGTCATAGATTCAAAAAGGCAGGGAATGATTTGATTGTAATTTGTATTTAATTGTTTATAAATTTAAACAGGGGTACAATGCTGTCGGGGAAGGGGGTGGGGACAAACATACAAAAGCACATAAAATTAATATGTTAAGCAATTTAAACTTTATCTCTTTCTCTCACACTCCCTTGCTCACGCTCTTTCTTTTTCTCTCCACAGGTTGACTTACTCCGATGTAATCGAAACGTACCCACTTGTCCCTCGAATTCTGCCCACCCACCAATTTGATCGCCCACAAGTTAGGGACTACAAAACTCAAGAAGTGCCCTAGATCTAGTGCTTATAGTCCCAGCCAAGCTGCTAAGTTTGAAAGCTTTTCCTCTGTAAAATCCAGAATCTAGATTTATATCTACTCTTCTGAACATTGAATGATTGAAATAAGATATCTACATCAGTACATGTAAATTGCAATCAATGCCTTTTGGTTCGTTTAGCTTACCCAGAAATTTACCTCCTAAAAATCTAGATCAGGTCAATATCTAGATTATACGAAAGACCAATGGGCAATAACAGTGGTCAATAAGTCACAGGAATTCTTTCCAGAGGCGTTCATGCCCTTCATCAAATCAATGGTCCTGTACTTGTTTCGGACTTTCGTTTTCGGTGTTTACTTCGACTCAGTCACAGCGGTCTAAAATGTAAAAGCAAAACTCAAACAACGCCAGTAGAAGATAACTAACGGTGGCTTACACTAAACACTTTTTCCTTTGGATGAACTTTTTTCTCCCCTTTGAATGGGCCACCAAGTAAAAAATTAAAAAGAAAATTCTCTCATTCTGTAACAATGTTTATTAAAATCTTATGTTAATTGACTTTAATTAAACAATTTGCGCTTGATACACTCGCAATTAGAGAGAGAGAGAGAGAGAGAGAGAGAGAGAGAGAGAGAGATCCGAACAACAACAACACTTAACATTTACACGGTGTATTTATTAATTCATAAGAATTATTGTTAGACACGTCAACGGCTATGTTTTGTGGTAAAAGGTTCGGGAAGAAGGGGGGGGGGGTCAACATGCACGGGTGTTTTTCTAACATTTCATACGATGATGACTGTAACAAAACAATATTTTTTTAATTGATTGAACTTGTTCAACACATGAAATTATCTCTTTATTCAAGTAGTTTATTTCTATTGTATAAAATAATTTAAAAAAAATGTAAAGTATTATATTTGACCCAGTCACAAGAACTGACTAAGCAACTAGGTCAATTACAGTTACGTATAAGCTTCCGGGAAAGAACTAAAAATCATGTGACAAGTTTTGTTGTTATTTGATAGGGCCTATACAATCTATGTAGTTGTTATCACAGAGAAGATATTATGTTGTAAACAAGTTAAATAGGCTTAGAATTTAATGCATCAAAATAATTACATGGCCACCAATGCCTGATTTAGCCTATCTCACTGCGTCGGCCCTAGATTAAAAGATCCGTCTGTCTATAGAGCTCCGGTTCCTTATTCATGTACGACCAAATCCGGAGGGTGTCTCGTATTTCATTACACCATTGATCTGGAGTAAAGCTACCGGTTATACGCAAGCTGTCGCAAGTGTGTTGTTTTCATCAATATTTCTTTAGTGAGTCGCCATAACCTCTAAAGGACTGATCATCGACTGTCGCTCAGGTGCGTGTATATGTTAGATCTAGATTAAACAAAATTAGGGCCTACACCTAGAAGTCCCCAAATTTTAGTTTATATTATAATTAATTTCTCATACATATCTTATTCGATATTTTATATACAAAATGTAAGTAATCCCTGATCTTTTAAAAATTATACCCGAGAAATGTGATTTAGCATTGACAAATTGGATTCCTGAATATAGGACATTTTGATCTTGGGTTTTAATTCAAGTTTATTTCTTTTCGTCTGGGGGGATTGAAACAGGGAAGGAAATAGATTGAGGTAAAAACTACCATGCTATAGGGATACATGTTAAGGAACTAGAAATCACCTCTCTGTTTCAATGTGATACATACCGGATTTTCAACTTGCTTGCTGTAGACTCATTGTGGATACTAATTTATATAATTATATATATTTTTTTTAACTAAAAGGTTAGTATTTTAATTTATATATATAACTATTAATGCAGGAGGCCAGGACTATTTCAATTGAAAAAAAAAAACAATTCAATGTGAAGAATTATAAGTTTGCTGCTCTGTTCATATCCACAGGATACATTAACGATGGCCAGTAATCCACCAGGCATGTTGCTGAAGGTAATAAAATCGCCTGTAGATGCATGAAATAATAATCACAAAAAATAAGCTAATTATAGGTGATCTAAAAAATCACAGCCTTTATTGATTGATTAAAAGGAATTTTTAAAAACCCATTTATAACAGTCGGGCCTATAGATAACATCTCTGTTGATATTATATTTTTAGTAAGCAACTGCATGTCTTGTCCCTTACATATTTAGCAGAATGTTGTCAAACATCAGAGTTTGAGCTCCTTTACAGCGTCCAGCTATTAATAGCCTATTTATTGAAATGATAAATCTGTAGGAATGTTACAGTACGCCAGTGTAGATATACACAGCTCACTATATCTATTGGACAGCTACCAGTTTCACTGCATAAACAATATCTAGTTACTGTTACCTATCATTTGAAATTATCTCTTTGTTTAATGTATTTTTTCCCTCGCTATGTATTAGATACTTTGATTTGCTCTTGTTTGTCATTTTTATATAAATTATAGATTTTTCTGACTAATTACAAAATTCAACAATTAAATGAACTAATTCATAACTTTGAACTTTCTTTTCCTACAGATATTTGGCTAGTTCATTTTGTGCTAAGCTCTTGGTAAGTTGACTTGATTTGATTACTCTACAAATTTTTAAGAAACCAACTCTTTGCTTAAATTTGAAGGCTGGAGCAAAGTAAAGATCATGCATGCATTTTGTTATCTCTGACATAAAATATCCAACAAAACAAAAGAGACTGTTCATAATTATTTATATTTGTATGATAAATGCTGGTCAAGTGATACAGATTTTGTTTATCTCAATAAAAGTGAGAGCAAAGTGAGAGAAAAAAGAAAGAAAATAAAAAATTTACGAAAAGTATTCGGCTGTTCCAAAAGAGGTTATGATCAATTATAACTGTAATAAAAATATAGTTATAGGCCTAGGTTTTTTTTTTTCTTTGAACTGTTAATGTGATAACAATACATGAATGAAAAGCATATTTTTTATAAACCATGTATTTTATCTCATTAAGATGTAATTGAAAATTTTGTTTTGTTTCTTTCTTCTTCAAATTCAAATGAAGATTTTGTTGTGGGTCACTCTATTTGCATCTAATCTATAGTTATTTTATTTACAATTTTTACACACATCTTCTGCTTAATTTGCTTCCTTAACTGAATTTTTTTCAATGTGTTGTTATGGCCAGGGCTATGCTGAGTGGATTATTTCCAGTGACCACCTACCTGTACGTGCACCTCCTGGTGCTTGCCATTGGTCTTTGGGCGATGATCGATTCAATCAGCTCAGACGCTGTATTCATGGTGAGTGCTGCTAACATAATGCTGGCCTTCGATACACACAACAAATACATATGACACAATCAAGCCCTGAAGAGTCCATTATACAGACTATATAGATACTCTCAGGCTTGGGGTTTTCTGATCACTCCTTGGTCCCATAACTCAAAGATAAAGCTATGATGAGATGCCTATGCCTTGTAGATTCCCTAATCTTTTGTCTTTGTTTCCACTTTGGAACTTGTCATTACAAGGCGATAACATTGTCTCTAGAATCGTCTTATCTCTATATCTCTTCGGGTGAAACAAATCTTAATACTCCTACATCACTTTGCTCACCTGTTGAGCCCAATGCACTTTTGCCAATGTATAAGAAATAAGATAATATGAGATAAGATTAGCCTTTATTATTCCCTAGGGAAATTTTTCTTGGTCATGTGGGGTAGGTCCCTTTACGGTACTGCTAAAACAATGGTAATAGTATTGCAAAGTATTTAATTATTCTGAAACCCCCCAGTTCCTACGTTATTTCCCTCAGTACTTCATATATTCACGTAACAAGTCTTAAAACACAGTCTTAGCGTTGCACTCAGCGATCCCGTACATTCATGATTCACCGTGCGCAATTCATGTAACGGAAATTCTTAGTGTTAGTGACCCCAGAGCCCAATGAGTCAGCCAGGTAGATCGGAAAATCCGGGAGACAATGCCAAAACGGTCCCCTTTCCCATCCTTTCATCTGAGTCACGAATGCTACCCAAAAATAACTATAGTATTATATCCTAATTTTAGAATGAAACCCATTACATAGTGGTCCTTTCGAATGGCATAAAAAGCGCATCCCCTAAACTAATTTCACATTCGATCATCTAACGAACGCCCGTCTACTTGACTAACGTCTTGATTACATCGGCTGGGGGTATGTACAACAGGACTTAAGTATGCTAGTGATGTAGAGCCCTCCAGTTTGAATTACCTCATGATAAGTTTTAATCAGATGGATCAATCTAAGCTAGGGGGGAAAGCCTCTTTGGCATACGCGTAATGTTTGTTTTAATTATAACTGTAACATTTCTTTATTGTTATGTTTGAGAACTGTTGATGAAGTTAAGTCTGCGCCGTTTAGCCTTTAACGCTGACTTATGTAACTCCAGGACCTTAAATGCCAAGGAAACATATGATCTGACTGAAAGGTGGAATGGGACTAGGAACCTTATTCCTGAACCTTGAGAGTTTTGTATTTTGTGTATGAAATGCAGGCATGGCAACTGCGTGTTTTACAGCACGAGAGAAAGAGATATAAAGAGGAGAGAGGCTTGTTTAGTTTTGTAGTTTATTGGTTCACTTACCAATTGGCGCCCATCTGTTAACTTGTTTCATCATCATCATCATCATCGGTATTTTGATTAACGTGCAGGTACTGGGGCAACATCCACATCAGTGGAACCCCTTCCAGGTAGCTGGCTTGCTGCACGCATGGCTGATCTCACACCAGATCTCCAGGTGTTTCTGTCATGAGGGTCAGTTGTTGAGAGTTTCCAGTCTTTCCGATCCCTCTCTGTCACCTGCTTCCATGTCATTCTGGGTCTCCCTTTTCCACGACTTCCTGTTACTTGCATGTCCAATGCTGTCTTGATAGCTCCTCTTGATAGTTCCGCTTAAATGGGTATTATAGTCATTGCATTATAGGCAAGAAGCGTCAACAGCTCATTTGACCTAGTGGTGGCCACATCTTCTGGCTTCACATTGCAGATCTGTCTTATCATTGCCCTGTCGTTTCTCTGCAGGCGTTGAAGGTTTGGCTTGGTCAAGGGCCATGTCTCGCTCGCATGGAGCATTGCACTCCGCACACAAGTGCTGTACACATGACCCCTCGTCTTGTATGAGAGGTGGCGAGACAAAAGAACTGGTAGTAGTTCTTTAAACTTCTTCCAAGCTGTCTTCACACGTGTTGTGGTTGCAAGGTCACAGCCACCAGCTGCCGAGAGCATATCTCCCAGGTAGCAGAAAGAAGCTACGACATCGAGCTTGTCGGATCCCACCTGGACTTCACTCTGTGGTCTGCCATCGATTGGTCTCGCAGTTCCCTGGCATCGACTGCACTGGAAATCTGAGTCCTTCGTCAGGCGTTTCAGCCCGCTGCATTTCTTGTGTACCCACTTCTTGCAGCCTTTGCAGAAAATGCTGTTGCTACCTACACCAGGGCAGCAGACAGCACAGGGGAACTCGCCTGAGTTCTGGAGAAGATCCAGGTTATTACCGCAGATCATGATCTTGGTCTTCCTTGCATTCACTCTCAGACCCTTTTCCTCCATACCTTCCTTCCACGTCAACAGCCTACTGACACATTCCTCAAGTGACTCCGCTATGATGACTAGGTCGTCAGCATAAAGGTCCTCCCAGGGGACACCAGATCGGAATTCACGAGAAAGGGCTACAAGAACGACGATAAACAGCAGTGGACTGAGTACAGAACCTTGGTGGACTCCAACTTTCACCTCGAACTCTTCACTGTAACCGTCACCTACCCGGACCTGACTCCGTGCATTTGCATACATGCCCTGGACCAGACGCACAGTCCACTCCTCTACACCAAGTTTCCTCAGTGCCCACCAGATGACTTTCCTAGGTACTCGATCGAATGCTTTCTCCAGGTCCACAAAAGCCATGTAAAGTCTTTTGTTGGCTGCTAGGTATTTTTCCTGCAGTTGTCTGACAACGAAGATTGCATCAATTGGCGCCCATCTGTTAACTTGTTTACTATCCATATTAATTGAGGAGAATATAACATGCATTTTGTAATCCATTGTATCCTAAGCCTATATCCTGTAGTTTAAAAGAATTGTCTATTGTTGAATATATGTAAACCTGGCTTCCACGAAGAATATAGTTATGTTGTAGATGATAATAAACATGTTTATAGCTTTGAATATAAGTTGATTACTTATACCTGTATACAATATATTTCAGGAGCCTACGGGACACAATAAATTGAGCCATCTAGACCATTAAAAGAATTAAGGCTATGTTAGCCTTTAGGGCGGAAAACAAGATTGATGTATCACTGTGAACCTTTGTGAGCCGCAAGCTCTACTGATAAGAATTATTATACTTGTGTTGTACACTTCATCTAACTTTGAGACACTGCATCGGTGTATATTTTGTGAGATGACTGAGAGAGTGAGATATAGACAACTAATTGACGAACCCAACGCTTTAGGTGCTGAGCTCTTTTAAGCCACCGGGCTAACCAAATAGAGAAAAGGGCTTTACAGTCGTACTATAATACATTTGATTCAGTATCACAACATCAGCTATACATAATGTGAGATTAAAAAAAGAGTGATAAAAAAATAAAATAAGCATTTCACATTCACGTGTAACATTGTTGAAATTATTAAAGAATTAAGGCTATGTTAGCCTTTAGGGCGGAAAACAAGATTGATATATCACTGTGAACCTTTGTGAGCCGCAAGCTCTACTGATAAGAATTATTATACTTGTGTTGTACACTTCATCTAACTTTGAGACACTGCATCGGTGTATATTTTGTGAGATGACTGAGAGAGTGAGATATAGACAACTAATTGACGAACCCAACGCTTTAGGTGCTGAGCTCTTTTAAGCCACCGGGCTAACCAAATAGAGAAAAGGGCTTTACAGTCGTACTATAATACATTTGATTCAGTATCACAACATCAGCTATACATAATGTGAGATTAAAAAAAGAGTGATAAAAAAATAAAATAAGCATTTCACATTCACGTGTAACATTGTTGAAATTATGCACTATCAGGCATACGTGATTATTATATAGAAACACATTCTTCTTACAAGAATCACATACCCCTACAAAAACAAGTCTGTTTATTATAGCAATTTTGTAACAATCTGATTGAGGCTGGTACAAAAAAGTTTTTATATCTGTCTGCTCTGGTCCTTTTTTATATGAATATTATAGGCACGCATTTCTGCATTCATCTCAATTTTAAAACAATAAATATCAAATTAAAAAACATTCTTTTATAAATGTTCTAAAATTTCCAGAAATGGTGAACGCATGGAAATGCCCTCAATTCCTTGTCCCCCCCTCCCCTGCAAAAAAAAAAAAAAATAAAATAATTGAAATGCCTACCTAAATGATGGTAAATGGTTAATGCATAGCCTAAACTGCTGTCTATGAAACACCAAAGCTAGGTATAGATCATGAGTTAAAAAGCACAGCTCACTATGAACTACTGTTATAGTTATAAGAGAATAAAATGTTTTCATCTGAGCTTAGCAGAGGACACAAAGAACTTTTTTTATTTTTCATTTCAATTGATCACCCTGTAACCTTATGTTCATCAGTCAATGAAACTTTTATGACTGTGATTACATTCAATATAGGTGTAGGGATAACTTCCATACTACATGTATATGCATAAATCAACTTCATATAGCTTGTACATTACAACTCGGGTTCAAGAAACTAGCTTGTTAATTTTCAATGTTTGTTGGATGCATGATTTGTTGAAGCCATATGTAGCTCGCTGCTGCCAATACCGTACCTCCATTAAATGATGGTACCTAGTTGTGTTGAACCAACCACACACACATCTCATGTTATAAACTGGTGGCTTTAACTCTTTGATCTCCTTTCTTGCTTGGCGATCGTCCTTCAGCTGCCACTCCTCCCCCCCCCTTCTCTCTGCTTATCATTTTTTATTGTGACCCAACCCTTTTACTGTACACTACACTACATGATGTAATTTTGGGATTATGTGAGAAGTATTTATTTTTACGAAAGAGCCCGGCAGATCTTTGGCTATCTAATTTTAAACTAGATTTAGAGTGTCTGGTATGCAACTTAATAAGCTTTCCGGCACTTCTGGTTTGTTGGATCCGAGGATGGATATGATATTATTTGGTTGAATCCAGGATAGTTTTGTAAAGGCAAATGAGAAGAAAAATCGGGGATTTTTATCTGTCATTTGAATGTAGAGTGTTCTTTGGGTCAAAGTTAGTTGTATTCGAGTTCTATTGTAATACTTTGGAACAGTTGGTTATAATAAAGTTATTATTTGAGAGAAAGGAAGAATCTGATTTCACTGAATAATTACTGTTGAAACAGAGAA
Source organism: Elysia chlorotica (assembly GCA_003991915.1). Lineage (NCBI taxonomy): Eukaryota > Metazoa > Mollusca > Gastropoda > Plakobranchidae > Elysia > Elysia chlorotica. Next base: position 201,272 of record RQTK01000262.1, on the reverse strand, counting down.
GTAAAAACATATTTTTAAATTGCAAAACAGTCTTTTTCGTTTATTTGGAAATGAAATATCTAATTACATACAGAAACTTAACTATGTATATCACGCCCCTGAATGGCAGAAAAGACAGCCATATATCATATCAAAACATCTAGTGAATTAAAGCAAACAGCTTGACTGTGTATTAGCACATGAAATTACTCTTGTCGCAATAACATCTTAAATATTTGATGCTCCCCCATATTTCTAGTGATGGGACCAATGCTATTGATATTTCAGTTCATTGCAACACTGGCTGTGAGTATTGTTAATGACATCATACTGCTCGGCATCTACGAGCCCAGAGGTCACGACAACTATGAACGAGGTACGTTTTTTTGGCTGGCAAAAGATATCTCCTTGAACATAGGGTATCCATTGTCTATGATAAAAGTTGGTGCAGTACTTCATTTGTTGCCAAAATTCATTATTTAAGAAAAAAAGCTTTTTTTTTTGTGCTTTGCTCCTCCCCTCTTACTTACCATGTCATTTTTAGTAAGAAATTGTGAATACACTTTATTTGTAAAATCCTATAACACAACTATATATATTCATTTCTATTTTTTATTCATATTTGTAACACCCTGCAACATAATTATTCTATTTCTTTTTTTTTTTAAACCTATATTCTCAGGAAATGTCTCTAGTGGTCGACGAAACGAGTACAGATTTGCTCTCGGGTATCCTTTTAAAGTCAAGTGCTGGACTCTTTACAGTCACATTCTCTATCTGTTTCTCTTTCTCAGTCTCTTTCCCACTCCCCTCTCTGTATGTCGTTTTCTATCTTTGTCTCTCTGTGCCAATTTGGTCTTCCTGTTCACCCCCACCCCCCTCTCTCTCTATCTCTCTCTCTCTCTCTCTCTCTCTCTCTCTCTCTCTCTCTCTCTCCTCCCGTCTCTCTCGTCTCTGTCTCTCTCTCTCTCTCTCTATTCTCTCCTTTCTCTCTTCTCTCTTCTCTCTCTCTCAATTTCTCTTTCTCTCCTTCTCTTCCCACCTGTCTCCCCCTCTTCCCACCCCCTTTTTTCTATCCCTCTGTTTTGTGTTACAGCTAGTTTGAACTGCGACAAGATCTTTAGGAATCACACACTATAGAAGAGATATTATGGATTTACAGGGATACAATATAACCCTACACACTGTCATCATAACCCCTGAAGATGTCACATATCATGTTACATGAAGAGGCATCACATTCTCTCTGAGCCTTAATAGTCAACTTTCCACCTCAAGTGAGACTGGCAAAGGTGAAAAAAATATTTGTTTATAAATATATATGTTATGTACACACTACTTTAAAAAGCCCTTTAGGTGATAGACTGACTTAGGGGACATCAGTAACATATAAATATATGCACACACCAATTGTAAGAATCTCATAGTTGATAGACTGATTTAGGGGACAATATTAAGTTATAAATACATGTAATGATAATGAGGCCACCTATATTCTGTCGCTTCTAGTGTGAAGTCAGTATAGTGTGACTGAGACAGGAGTTTTGGTATCTCGGCACTGTCTCTCTGTGTGGCAGCAGATAAAATTGTCAGATGTTAGTCTTGGTACCAATCCACCATACAACCTTGCTGGTGATTTTTGAACTTAAGAAACTAACTCGCTAACTGGTGTGAATTGAGTGGATTGACTTTAGGGACAGTAATAATTCACACTATTTTAAGGCTAACTTTCATTTTATGGGTCTTGTATCTATCAGTTACTTCAGTATGAGGAATGTGTACTTAGTGGACAGTGACAATTAAAAAATATATGTACACATTACTGTGAGGTGAATGGACTGACTTAGGGGATAACAGTAATTTACAAATACAATTGCCTTTGGTCATATGTGTCTACTGGTGTGAGGTGAGTGGTGAAATAATGTTCGTCTAGTAGCAGTGACTATTCTAAAATTTGTGTGATGCACTGGATGTGTGTGGGTTTATATACAGGTCATATCACCTTCCTTCATAGCACAGAGCTAGAGGTAAAATGATCCTGCCTGATCTATGATGACACACTGGTGGTACACAGTCATACAGGCAGAGAGACATCAGGTCTACCACCCCCCTTCCCTCCCCTCCTACCCTTTGTTATCTGTGACTGAATAACACTATCAGCTGATAGCAATGATCTATATGGCCAGCTGTTACTTCTCTCCACTTATGGTTTATTCTAAACAAGTTGTGCAATAATACAGGGTCTCAGCCACCACTCAATGCTCTGATCAATGCTGACAACAATAGACAAATTTGACAATCCATTTACTGGAGTTTACATACATGCATGTTTAATAAATCAATAAAATTAGGAATAGGAATTATTCAGAGCTATAGTTTCAGTTAGTACACAAGGGTGGTTAGAAATAGGGTTTAATTGAAAACTCATAGAAAACAATGGTAAAGTTTGTTAGGACTAAATAATCTGTCAGTCTCTCTACTCTTAATAATTTATATTTATATTAAAAAAAATTGTAAACTTGTTTGTAAGCTATATTTTCCCTGTCTGGTTGTTAACCTTTTCCCATCACCCCGCGCACATCTTATGCAGGTTGAATGGCTCTTATGCTAGCACCTATTTGTATTGATCAGCACACCTTCGATTTCAAAATAATAAATATCAAAGCTTTTGCCTTTTCAATTTTAAAAAAATTCCAACAAAAGGAATAGGCCTAGAATCGTGTTATGTGACAAATGTTTTCAGATGAGCAAGCCCTTAGGAAAAAATTTAAAAAAAAATAAAGGTCTTAGCTCTCATGCTCTCAACATGTGAAGATCGGATGTATAATTTTTGTGTGTGCTAAAAAACAGCATTTTTGTGGGTATTTGTTAGACTTAATTTTTTGGATAACAATAGTGTAGCAATGTCCCAATACAATAGTTTAATGATCTCCTAATAGAATAGTTTAATAATCTCCCAATACAATAGATTAGCGATCTCCCAGTACAATAGTTTTGCGATGTCCCAACACACTAGTTTAGCAATGTCCCAATTAACAATAGTTTAGACAACCTGCCAACAAAGAGCCTCCTTAACCACGCCTCCCCCCAGTATGTGCATCACCAACCTCCTGCTGAAGCCGATCTCCATGTTTCTGCTGTTTAGAATCTACCAGAGTCGCTCGGACGGCTCCGACTTCAACTCTGGAATCCCAGGACTCGGTGAGTGGAACTAATAGAGTTAATAATTGAAGAGCATTTCTTTTTTTTGTCAGCACAGGGTTTAGTCTAACTTTGCAAAAAAATGAGCAATAGTTTGTGTTGTTAAACTTTCCTCCTTCTCAAATGTCTGTTTAACTGTTATAATTGAAGCCATATAGTTAATGGGGATGTTACACATAGAGCTGGAATTTTTAGGATGGTGTTATTGTCGCCGCATAGGATCCTCCAGGGGAACCTTTGAGACGTTAAATCCTGAGAGAGGGAGATAACTCTCTCCCTCACTCTGTAGAGAACAGGATGGTGTTTAGAAATATGCTTGTAGTGATAATGGCTGACATACAATTGCACGTTGTAGGATTTTAAGCCTCGACTTGTAGATGCACTGACACCAAATCTCTTTGAGATTAGATAATGCATTAAAACCAACAAATGCTCCTTTTCACATGATGGATCAAGTGGTAGAGCACTAATTGGGTGGTCTGCTGTCTAAAACCCGTGAGTGGTAAAAAAATGTATTTCTCCGATTCCTTCCCCTACTGGTTGAGTTGGTGTCAGTATAATATGATGGGCTGAGACAGGAGTCCATGTCTCCCTACAATGTCTCGTGTGGGCCAGGGGCATAATAGGTAGCATATAAAAATGTCAGATGTTAGTCTAAGAGCCTTTTCATCGATTTAGTCTATAAAGTGCTGACGTTGGACGTTAAGCAACCAACTCAACTCAACTCAACTCTGCCTCTATCCAGGTGGCGCTAGTGGTGGCGGCCCCCGTGGAGGCTACGACGATCTCGCCGGCCCACCCAAAGAGCCTCCGACTTACAGTGAGCCAGGCTACCAACAGCCACCCCCCTCCAACCTGCCGTGAGCCAATCGAGAGATGCACGGGGAATCCCAGCACAGAGACTATCGCCCTACTAAAGAAACTGCTGGGATTTTGTTTTGTTTTTGTTTTTCGTAATGTCACACCCATCTCACAGAAACTGATTTTTTCTTGAGTGGATTGAGAGATGGGCAAGGAAACTCAGGGCAATGATGATCGTCCTGCAGAAACTGCTTTATGTTTTGTTTTGTTTTCTGTAAAGTCATGGGGTGACATTAAAAAGGTTCTATCAAAAGTTCAGGTCAAATTAGAGATTACATCATGGAAAGGTTCTATCTCAATTAAAGAAACTTTTAAAAATTTATGAAATAAAAGAAACATTATGACTAATGATATAGTCATAAATATGTTGTAGTGATAACTTTTGAATGCATTTTTCTTAAAAGCCCAAAAAGTATACACAGAACCTTTTCAATGTGATGAGTTGAAGCCAGTATTTGCAATATATGGAATTTGTTAATATTGGCTGATTATTCCTATGCAGTGTGGCATATATGGCCTGGATATTAATGTAGCCTACCATTTTTTGGTCTGCAGTTGCTTGAAGTGCTGCATTAAGTATATACTCATAATTTGGATTGCAATTTGTACTCGAAGGGACACATAATTTTTTGTCAAACTATTGGCATAGAAATTGTGGATCTATACTTTAAGAAAATATATAATTTTAATTGCATACTAATTTTTGTAATAAATATTAGGTACCAAATGAGAAACCTTATTATGAGTTGGTGGACTCTCTTTAGCATTAATGTCAACCAAAGACTGTGATATTGAGACCTAACTTATTGCTGAGTATAAGTTCTTTTCTTACAGTCATAAAAAATAATTTAATTATATGTGTCACAATTCTTAAACTATCAAGAAATGTTTTAAACAAAAGAGACAGGAGAAGAACAATTAGTAAGTCCCAAGTTGCCTTGTGCCAGTTGAATTTTCTCCAAGGAAGAAGGAGTTACATGTAATTTTATCAACATTTGTTTGTACTCGCATGAAAAGCAAAATATACTGAAAGGGCAATATCACTGCAAACCATGCAAACTTTGTGTCATAATCATCTCTTGGAATTCTTGGAATTTCATTTTGTTTCATGCATAAATTGGTAAAGTCTAATATATCTGATGCTGTGCGTTTTTCTTTTTTTGTTTATGAGTTGTTTCTGATAATCTTGTGCTCTCTTTGTCTCTTCTTCATTTCTTTTCTAAGTCCTTGGCTAAAGCTCAAATATGACACTTCTTGAGAGTCAAAGCTTGTTTCTCTTGCTCTAGGCCTACAACATGCGCTTGAGTCTATTTGTGTAGAAATGTTTGTTGGATGTCACTTGGGTAGAGTGCAATGCTAGGCAACCCTGTGGGCTAACACGGTAGATATTATTTCGAATGATTATGGTATTTGTCACTTTTATTGCATGACGTTGGAAGATAATTTGAACTTGATATAAAAAATGATAAATTTAAGCAGCCTATTGGCATACATGTTTTGTTCTCAGTTTTAGTTCCCGATGAGGGGGGCAGAGGATTGGCAATGACGTGCGAGGGGAATGTGGTTTAAAATCATATTAGTATTTTACTATTTTTTTCCCTGGCTGAACAGTCCACATTTTATCCCCCCACCCCCTCCGCCCTCTAATTTTTGAAGACCTTGCCCTAGAACTTAAAGTTCTGGGTGTGAAGAAACACTTCGTTACCCTTAACTTGTGCGGGGGAGTGTCTGTCCAATCACCGAGGAATAGGGTGGATCCGACCCATAGTTGCAAATATTCACATATATTATTCTTTTACATCTGCTGAACATGCCATCTGCTCAGGATGGCTTTATTCTATCTCCATTGAAAATAAGAAGAAGGTACACCAATACAGTTCTCAACTGAAGACATGTCAATCATTGCTCTTGATCCGTTTATATCTTTAAGTGTATGTTTTTTTTTTCACAAATTCTAGCATTCTTATGACTGATTGTCAGCTCCTATATCAGTTAATGCACCAGAGTAGAAGAAAATGGGTACATATTTTGTGACAGCAAAAAAGAGAGAGAGTGGAAGTTGCTTATTAGAATTGGACGCCTTTGATGCGAGAGCAGTTTAGGAAGGGAAATGGTGGTGTAAAGTAACCCATGGACTTTCAACTACATGTATAATAACTAACAAAATTTAAGTAAATTCCATGCTGTAAAGAAAAGTCCTTCCAAACTATTGGCCTATTTCATATGATTGGTTTTGCGATTGCTTGGACTAATGCAGTCAGGAAACATACTATTTAACTTGTTTTTTATTCGTCTTCCCGCCCCCCTTCCCCTTTCATTTTTATTGTTCATCATGGGCTTTTTCTAAGTAAGTTGATGTGGGGAATAAGAGGTGTAAAAATGTGGAAACTGGTATTTACTCTGTAGAAACACACTAGGAATAGCAAAGGTAATCAAATGACTGTTTCAGAAATTGAGCATTCTCAAATAAATGTTGAGGAATTGTAGACAAAACAACAAATAATTCCCAGTATTAAAAAAGTTCTTACAACACCCCTCTTTTCACTATGCAAATCGATCTTGATCTAACACTGTATATTGTCTGCTCAGATGTACACATTCCCGCACATGAACCGGCCTTTTTGTGCAATTGGTTTTGCCTTATATCAAAATGCTCTCTTAACTTGGAACTAAAACCAAAGGTTTTTGCTTGCATTTGACTTAGCCAGATTTTTTCAACACTAGATTTATCTCTCTAAATTTGTTTAACGAGGTGAACTTTTTTTTTATTATCCTTGTCTCTTTTAATGATAAAACAGTAACTATCCACTGTGAATCTGCTGCTTTGTAATTTTTCTATCCAAGGATGTCAGCCATGACTAGAAATATTTTCTCTTTGTAGTCACACTTTATGAAAAACCTTTTAATGTTATCGTGCATGTTGTAATTTTTTTTTATACACATGTTATTGGTAGTCATAGCAACCATAGCTCATCATGATTTTTTACAGGCATGCTTTTTTTTTTTTTACCTCATAGCATAGGAAACATGAGTTCTTTTTTTTTTGTCATGATACAAAAGATAATATGTGTAGAAGGAGAGGAAAAGAAGGAATTGATGCCATTATATAATTTGTTAATTTTTTAATGATTTTTGTTAAAAGTAGTTTTGTATGTTTTGAAGTTTATATCATTGGTATCTAAGGCTTCAAGAGAAAATGGCAATATATATACAAATAAATACTCCAGAAATTTTAAAGTTTCTTACATAATGTCTTCGAGTTGTGCTTACTCCAATTGAGCTCCGCTGAAACTTAGTTCCCTGTTATAGTCTACAAATGTACATTTCTATTTTCATTACTGTATGCAATACATTTCAATGGAGATGTTAACTGGATATGAGATGATTCATTTATATGTGAAGAGAGGTGATGCACAAAACTTTCAAAATGAGACACAACTGCCTCTGTCTTTGCATACAAAGAGCAATGTACACGATCCTACAAACCGTTCATCAGCCAACATTTCTCATAAAACATGTTAAGTATGTCAGCATAGAAATTTTCAGATCTTTGACAGCCTGAAAGTTTACAAGGCATACCACATAACTACATGAACAGGAGATCCGAGGGTTTGAGTACAATTGATTTTGAAATTTTCGGATATTATTGTAAAACTAATTGTAATTTTATCTTTTGGTACCTCTTTTTTCATTAATATTTTTTTGTTTTATCATTTCCCAACTACCGCATTTTTTCTTCTTCTAAAAAAAACAACATTATTTTTATGCATTGTGAGAAATTTATGTGAAAGATGACAAATCGTTGATACAACTTATGTTTACTTTAGGCGTGATCTGTTTCTGTTATACCGGGTTCTGCTTCAAAGATATATTCAAGTTTGTGTGTTCACTTTAATGAAAAATACAATTGCAAAACCAGATATATTAAGACTTTTATTTAATTTTTTAATGATTTTTGTTAAAAGTAGTTTTGTATGTTTTGAAGTTTATATCATTGGTATCTAAGGCTTCAAGAGAAAATGGCAATATATACAAATAAATACTCCAGAATTTTTAAAGTTTCTTACATAATGTCTTCGGGTTGTGCTTACTCCAATTGAGCTCCGCTGAAATTTAGTTCTCTGTTATAGTCTACACATGTACATTTCTATTTTCATTACTGTATGCAATACATTTCAATGGAGATGTTAACTGGATATGAGATGATTCATTTATATCTGAAGAGAGGTGATGCACAAAACTTTTAAAATGAGACACAACTGCCTCTGTCTTTGCATACAAAGAGCAATGTACACGATCCTACAAACCGTTCACCAGCCAACATTTCTCCTACAACATGTTAAGTATGTCAATATAGAAATTTTCAGTTCTTTGATAGTCTGAAAGTTTACAAGGCAGACCACATAACTACATAAACAGAACTAATTGTAATTTATCTTTTGGTACCTCTTTTTTCATTAATATTTTTTTGTTTTATTATTTCCCAGCTACCGCATTTTTTTTTTTAACTCTTAAAAAACAACATCTGAACATTATTTTTATGCATTGTGAGAAATGTATATGAAAGGATAACAAATCGTTGATACAACTTATGTTTACTTTAGGCATAATGTGTTTCTGTTATACCGGGTCCTGCTTCAGAAGATATATTCAAGTTTGTGTGTTCACTTTAATGAAAAATACAATTGCAAAACCAGATATATAAGACTTTTTATATTTGTTTTTTACTCTTACACTCTTCCCAATCCAACTTGTTAATTTTTACAAAATTGTGTTTCAACTAGAATTGAAAATGGAAGGTCTTTGCATCTAGCTTTTAATATTTATACTCCTGTTGCTATAATTTGCCTTTGCATAGGTATTGTTTAATTCATTTTGTATGTCAATTTTATTTATAATTTAGTTTAAGTTGTTATGTATACCACTGATGATTGCATTGATATATGAAAATTATTCCAGGAAGTTTTTGTGGCAAAGAAGGCTCTTGATACTTGCACTTTCAAATCAATGTGTATGTTTTCATATGTGATGACACATGCTTTCTTTATTAAAAAAAATAAGAAAGGTTACAATCAAAGTCACATTGTCTCTTTTGGTTTTAAGAACATTTTAGAACATGTTTAGAATTCACTGATAATTTACTTTGAAATGAAACCTGTACATGTTATAAACCTGACATGCACATTTTTCAATAGTGGATTTGCCTAGATAATTTGAAAGCACAATAATATGATTGGATATCGTGGGATAATGTGATTTTAGCATTTCTTACAGACCTCACGGATATGTTTGATAATGTCCTATACCTAACCGTGTTATATTTGTGCTGTTTTACTGAGCTTATGTGAAATTTTGGTGCCATTCGTTTTAAGGGTCACGATGGCGTAATTATATCTACAAGATGTTTTGTTTTCCATTTATTTCACTTTACTCTCATATAAAGAAGTCACAATTACAGGTTCTTGAGTTTAAGAAATGGAACATTTTTTAAGGCTGATTTATATTAAATGTAGTTGCACTGCAATAAGAGAAAAATGCAGAAATAAATTTTAAATAAAGGTAATAAAGTGAAAGAATCTATATTATATTGTTAGAACAAAGAACAGTAGAACTTGTGATGGAAAATAAAAGAATTGTGTTGAGGATAAAATTTTATTCATAAAAGGATGATGATGGTGACGTTAAACATCATCTTCATTCTAAAAACTTAAAATAATAATAATAATAATAATAATAATAATAATAATAATAATAATAAATAATATTAATAATAATGATGATGATACTCATAATATGATGATGATGATGATGATGATGATGATGATGATGATGATGATGATGATGATGATGATGATGATGATAATGGTATTACATGTATTAGTAATAGGTGTAGTGTTCTTAATAATCAATAGCAGCAGAAAGTTAGCCTGATAAATGCATCAATCATTCTAATAAATTGTTTATACACATCATCATATATAATATAATAATAATACATGACAGGATTTAAGTAATACGCACATGACCCAAAAAAAAAAAAAAAAAAAACTGCAACAAATTCGTTGAAAGTTCAATCGCGGAAGGGGGAAACCCGCAAAGCACAGAGGTAACACCTGCAAAAGAAAAGTCACCTTGTCCTCAAACCAGGGCTTCCACCCCCGCCCCCCTTTCCCAAGTGATTTTGGTGATGTATAATTAGAAAATAAATCTATTTTTGCGCATGTACCTTTTTGGCAATTCCAGCGACTATAATCTCTATTATTGAAGCCTTGCTAAAACCTATAGGATGTCGCACCGCTGTTTTCCTTCTTGTACAGTCAGGCATGTTTCAGACATTTTCCGCTAAGCTCTAGTTTTCAATAAGAGGGGCGGGCTGGTTCAAGTGGTAGAGCGTTCGTCTCCCTATCCGATGTTGTCTCCCACTGGTTGGGTCGGTGTCAGTATAATTGCGACTGGCTGAGGCATGCGTCATGCTGCCCCCGGACTATCTCTGTGTGGCAGCTCGTAAATTGTCAGACTTTAATCTTGGGACCTGTGAACGATATAGCCTTGCTGGTGATGAGCGATAAAAAAAAAAAAATGACTGACTCTATATTAATCATTCTTAACTATCGGTACTATACATTTGTGCAAACACAGATTATGTTCACAGCGCAAATAAGTCGAGATCTAAATTTTCGTTAGCGAACCGTCTGGTTCTAAATACATGTACATGTATAATTATCATTCTAGAGCGCAATTAAGCCTAGTGCATTAAGATCATATTACATAATGTTAGAATTATTAAAAAAAAATCTTTTTGAGTTTTACTAACCTTGATGAGTTAAATCGCTTCCATGATTATCATTCAATTTACTGATTCGGACTGCGCATATTTTCAGTTGACTATTACAATTGCACATAAAATACTACATCACCGGTCCCAAAACGTTTCAATAAGTTCGTTTATTTCAGTTCTATGGTATTAAATTCAACTTTGTAGTAATCTAACGACTCGTCCTAAGATATGAAAATTAGAAGGCTGACGACGAGTTGTAGGCTACCGCGCGGTGTTGTACTTACGGTCCCTAAACTTCATCCTAAGCCAACGCAAGTTACTCGTATATTCTAAAAAAAAGAAACATAAAAATGTTTTAAAATTGGACACAAAAATAATAAAATAAATAAAGATTTAAAAAAAGGGAAAAAGTCAGCTGTTAGGGCCGTTATGTATTTTAGTTTCAGATCCCTTGTAAGTAGATTTCTGTATAATGCGGTAAAGATTTCAAACAGGGACGCCATGATGATTGTAGCACACATGTCATTAAAATTACGAAAGTTTTAGGATGATGCTTATCACAATGCATTATTTACATTTGTGGCGGACAAAAAAAAAAAAAAAAGACCACTTGAGAGAAATTGTTTACGGACCCTGATAACAAAAAAATGCGATACCGGTAACAAAGATATTGCTGGTTCAATAAAATTAAAAATATGTGCAAAATGCATTATCTAAGCCTGATAATCAATGTTTATCTCTGACAATAGATAATGTTTCTGCTTAAAAAAACAACATCTGAAAACATATAAGGGCCAATAACAAATACATTTATCATTTTTCAAAATCTTGGATTATATAAAGGATCTTAAAAACGAAATTTAAGGTCACAACAATCCCAAAGATTTATCAACATAAATAAGCATAATATTATGTATCTTGGAGTGAAAGCTGATTGGTACAAGTTTATTCAAGGGACACGCGTCATTTAGTTGTGAGTAATGCCCCTTGTGTTTGCAGGGCAATTATCTTTATGGAGTGACGTAGTAACGTGCAGGACTCAAATGTAAAGGTGACTGAGTAAACCCAGGATCGAAAGTTTCAATAACATTAAAAGATGAAAGATGATGGGTTACAGAATTGGGTAAAAGGGGGGGGGGGGAATTACTGCTCTGGATTGTGGGCAAGACGTCCGATAATTTAAGGTCCGAACCTCATCCCGGTCTACGCATAGGATACTTGGGGAAACTCTTGAAACTGCATAACCTTGGAGTAGTGTTGGACGTGACATCGCAGATAAAAAAAATCAAAGATTGTTATTATGGTAGGGTGTTTTCTATGATTGAACGGACTGTCAAGGCTGTAAATGTTTTGTGCCCGAGTGGGCTGTAGGAAATGGCGATAACTACTTTTGTACCCCCCCCCCCTCCACACGTTTGCCAGGACTACCAGATAGAAGGTGGGCTCTGGTGAAGCTGCGTCTGGAGTGGAGTAGTACTAGGAACATTCAGAGCCTTCTCTGTTGTTTCTGGTCAGGAGTTTTGGATGTATGTCCCTGGGATCATCGTGAAGGTCCCTGTGCTGACGCTCGCTTTGCGTTTTTGGATCTTTGGCCAGACGGTCCGAGTCCAGGTTTTGGTAGCCCCGACCTGGGGAATAGTGAGCAGATAGTGAGTAAGAGATTGTATAGAGTGAATATATATAATAGTTATAGAGACAGTGCGGAGAGACCTGAGACTCCGGTCTCTGCCGGGTACATTATACTAACACCGACACAAACAGTTTGGGGCGAAATCGGACAAATAAAATCTCGACCGATCTTGGGATTCGAATCAGTGATCTCTGATTGACAGACCAATGCTCTACCACTTGTTCCGATGGAGAGACTGAGTGATAGGTGGACAGGTAGAAAATTTAGAGGCAGACCCATGGTCTGTCTCGGTATGGGATAGAATGGAATCATGATAAATTCAAACTTAGGGGCTGGTAGAAAGTATTGACATGAAGGATTAAGAAAGACTTAAATTTATCTATTTAAAAGATACTTTAACAAACAAGAACAAAATGGGAAAATAGGACGTGATTTTGACTTTAAGGTGTATTTCAATGTACTAATTTAGAGATGACAAGCTTTTTGTTTTTATTTTTCTTTCCTCCCTCCCTCTCTCTCTCTCTCTCTCTCTCTCTCTCTCTCTCTCACTCGCCCTCTCCTGTTTCTAGCGTTCACGCTGTTTGTCTGCCTGTCTGTCTGTCTGTCTGTCTGTCTATCTGCCTGCCTCTCTCTCCTTTCTTTATCTCCCTCCCTCCCTCTCTTTTCAAGCAACATCTTTCCTCTATCACTCACACAAGTACTCCCACAAACACACTTGCACACGTTAATTCTCAAGAATTTAGTGTATGTAACGACGTACCATAATTAAGAATGTCTTACTTGAATCAACTGCGCCATAGCTACTGTCACTTCTGACACCATTTGTGTCACTGCTGTTGGCAGTGTTGGTGCTCCAGATGAACTCTCCCCCACTGTCCTGGTATTTCTTCAGCACCAGAAACGCAGTGAATGGTTTCAGCATCAGATTGGCGATGGCCATGCTAAAGGTACAAGGTCAAGGACGAAAAAAGCCACTGCGTGAAATACATGTATTGTGAAGCAGATAGATAGATAGATAGATAGATGGATAGATAGATAGATAGATAGATAGATAGATAGATAGATGGATAGATAGATAGATAGATAGATAGATAGATAGATAGATAGATAGATAGATAGATAGATAGATAGATAGATAGATAGATAGCAGTAGTCTGCTGGGTCGAGGGTGCAGCGTTTATACTACCGTAATCAAAGGTTGCGGTTCCAGTCCTTACTCTGGACACCGCGTTTTTTCTCTACAGGTTGGGTCGGTGTCAGTACAATGTGACTGGGTAAGTATCAGATATCCCGGTGTGTTGTCCAGTCTCCGTATCGGATCTTCCTTCACTTTGTCCAAAATACAATATTTATAATTCTTTTGTAGACCACGCGCAGACCGTATGGTACTAGTGTGCGTTAAGTGAGTTGATGTTAACATCCAACGTCAACAGGAAGAACATAATTATCGTGAACGAGTCCCAAAAAATAACGTCTGACAATTTGAACATGCGGCGGCACATAGACATTGCGTTGATAGCAAGTCACAGTTGGTCAACTTTTACTGACACCGACTCAACCAGTAGGGGACGAAATCAGACAAATAAATCCTGTCCGATCTAGGGTTTCGAACCTCGTGCGCTAATCCTCCCTCACCCCCCCATCCCCCCTCGCAGGTTAACAAAAAGTGGTAATTTGAGATAAGCTTTTTTCATCATAGAAGAAACTGTATAGTGACAAAACAAAACACAATAATTCATTGACACAAATACATGAACACTGCAAAGAAAAACAAACAAACAAACAACAACAACAACAACAACAAAAACAACAACAACAACAACAACAACAACTAGTGCCAAAACAAAACACAATTTTATTGACACAAATACATGCATACTGCAAAACAACAACAACAATAAAAACAACAATAACAGCAAAAACAACAACAACAGCACCACCACCAACAACAACAAAATAATAGTCTTTTATAGACCTATGGAAAGGATACATAAGGGCAAACCGAAACGAATTCCTTTGTTCCTGATCTGCATGGGTATCTGCATAATTATAGAAACATGGTTACAGAAAAAAAGAAGTTAGAAAAAAGGGTTATTTAACATGTGTTCATGTGTTCATAATTATAGTTCATAATATTTTCATAGAAATCAACTTCAGTCACGGGCTGTTGTTTAAAATAGAATGACTGACCAAAACCAAAGTAGATTTACAAAACGAATTTAAAACAGTTTTTACTGCTATTTTTTATCATACTGTCTTATAATAGTGATTTAATATTGTCTAAAAGTTGTATAAGTTAAATTGAAATTGGGCATTCACAGTTTTGTGCATTATCTTTCTTTGCATATCAACAACTAGCCTTTTTTTTCTAGCCTATAGGTAGCCTATGGAATGCGTTCTTTTGTAAATATTGGTAACCCCAGAACAAGTACTTTGCATAAATAACATTACTGTGACTAATTGGTTAGTTTCGCCAAGGCTCAAGACCTTGGCTACGACACAAAGGAAACAAAACGTCACAGTGCTATGATTATGGAATGAGGGAAATTATGTTAAAATACAAGTGATATAACTATCGTTGTAAAGTGTAAAATGAGATCCATATAACTAAACTTTCAGATTACAAATAAACTACTAGGTTTTTGCTTCTTTTTCAAAACTTGTGTCGAATATAAGGCGGGAATAAGGAAATACAACGTTATGTGCATTTTTGTATATGCGTGAAGAGGTGTGTGCCTTTAAATAAGAATTATGTATGTTTGGCAGCGACAATTTCAATAATTTTACATGTGAACATAAAACGCTCATTTTATTTTATTATCATTATTATTATTATTATCATCACTATTTTGTATGTCACACATGTACAACTGGTGTATTTATGTATGTACGACCAAGAAAAATTTCCAATAGAATAATAAGGGGTTATCTTATCCTATCTTATCTTTTTTATTGATTATCTCAAAATTAGCGAAAATTTATTATTGGACAATCGTAGCACAATGACCAAAGAGGGAGAAGTGAATGTTCTTACCATCTTCGATGGTGGAGTAGCCCCGGGGTGTATAGATAGACAGAACGACAACGTCATTCAGTATAGTGATAAGAATGGTGAAGAAGAACTGAAATAAATAATAAAAAAAAAAGAATAAAATTAAACAAATAATTATAATAAGGTCCCAGTAGTATTATCATATAGCTACATTTTCAAATTTAGCCTGTCAATCCAAGATGTAAGTTTGTCATCGACAGCCTGAACTGTATCATATCCTCCATCAAGTTTTGCTATAGGCCAGTGTAGGTAGTTTGTCTCAGGACTTCCCTTACATCGGGTACACGTGAGTGACTCCCTGAGTTGCCATTCATGTTGAAGGTACTGACAAAAGAACTAGTTTGAGCTTTTATTCTATTTTCGGGCTAAATAGAAAAATGGCTTGTTTTTTTCTCAAACGCCGGTCTTCGGAACCGTTGCCGGGAAGGATTCAACTTAAG
>RQTK01000262.1:147579-185317 GCA_003991915.1 Elysia chlorotica | reverse complement strand
ACCTGAGCACCTAGCAAAAATGTGCCCACGCATGGCGACACTTTGTTTATGTGCCCAATTCATCTGATTATCCTTTTCTTCTTTTCCATCTCGGGGAACGATGTAGCTCTACGGGAGCGCAACCCTCTCTTACTACTCTACCTTTTCTCCCTGCCTTCTCCCCCCTCTTGGGCGTGGTAGCCCTGGGGTAGAACATCGGCTTCCGACGCGGGAGGTACATGGTTCAAGCCCTGGCGATTTCGCCCCCTACTGGTTGGGTAGGTGTCAGCGGTGACCAGCTGAGACAGGAGTCATGGTATCCCCGATTGGTCTCGTGTGTGGCTGCACATAAAATTGTCAGACGTCAGTCTTGGGGCCCCTCCACAATATAGCCTATATAGTGCTGACGTTAGACGTTAAACCTACTCAACTACAACCCCCCCCTCTCTCTCCTCCGGAATATACCCCTCACCAGGAAAGCAGCATCCACACTGTCCCCGTCCAGAATGAGCCACAGGCCCAGGGTCAGGAACACGACCTGGTCTGTCTGTCTATCACTCTATCTCATTATGTATGTCTCTCTGTCTGTTTGTCTGTCGCTTTGCCTGTCCTCCCCCCCTCCCCTTTCTCCCTCACCAGGAAAGCAGCATCCACACTGTCCCCGTCCAGGATGAGCCACAGGCCCAGGGTCAGGAACACGACCTGGGAGTAGATGTACGTCTCGGCCGTGATGAATGGACTCAGCATAGACCTGGGGAGGAGGGGTGGGAGAGGAGGTGGCAATGGGAGGGTAAGTAAGAGCAGCAAGGGGACATTAGCTACAGGTAAGGATTAAAACTTGAATATCATTTCAGGGTAGGAGTGTGTCATATTTAATTACGCTCGATCTAGAGGAAAGGTTTAAGACTTGAACGTTTAGGGATAAAGTGAGGGGTAACGGTACAATTTTGACATAAGCTAGAAGTAAAGATATCATTGTGGCATGGGAGGTAAGAGTTTTATAACGTTTGAAGTAGAAGGGGTAAGGGAATAATTATCGATTAGGGTGAAGAAATGAGAGAGAGAGAGAGAGAGAGAGAGAGAGAGAGAGAGAGAGAGAGAGAGAGAGAGAGAGTAAAGAATGATAGGCCTTCTGGAACGATAGTAAGGTGAGAGCTAGAGGCTGGGATGATGAGCGAATGGATTACGACTACGACATTAGTCACTATAACTACGTGTAATGCGATGAGATAGGCGAATGTTGAGAGGCCAAGGGTAGGTTGTGTGTTAGAAAAATGCCAGATAAGGGTTGAGTGTTATGAGTGGTGAAAAAAGCTTTATCGAGAGCGGGTTTAAAATAAGAGACAGCACGTCGGGCGTTAGAATTAAGATTCGCACGTGATTGTCATCCTAATCGCTAATTATGAGCGCTATGAAACCAACCAACCAAACTGCACATTAAGCATACAGAGTCACGTAGTAAAGTTCGGTGGACAGGGACACAACACTTTTCTTAAAAATACGACGTTGTGGTAAGCTTGCGACTAGTCATAAGGTATAAGAATAAAAAGGCTTACGACGAGTCTAAAGTTATCACAGCGTTGCACCTACGACCCAAGATGTTATAAAATGATTTCCAAAACTTACCAGCTTGTGAGTGTAAAATGCACTATCCAGCAGGCCTGGGGGTGGAATATATCGAAATAAAATATAAGACAGTGTGTTTTGTTATTACGCTAAGTCTTCTTTTAGCTTGAAAGATGTGAGGGTAAAGCGAAAACAGACGCTAGAAAATATTTACCGCACAAGAAAGATAGATGGGAAGAGAACTGACACTCCGAGAACAGATAAATGTATGCAGCCGCGAAGAAAAAGAAGGAAAACGATAGAAAAATAGAAAGACGCAGGAAGGAATGATGAGAAAGATCTTTAGCTAGATGGGGTGAGAGAGGTAAAGAGTGAGAGTTTATGAGTGTGAGAGTAAGTGAGAGATGGAGAGAGAGAGAAAGGGGAGAGAGAGAGAGAGAGAGAGAGAGAGAGAGAGAGGAAGAGAAAGAGTCAGGGGATGCAGAGAGAAAGTACAGAAATAATATAAAATAATTGAGAAACAAGTATAGGCAACGATAAAGCGGCAACAACAACAACAACAAAAAGATGGAAATAAATACCTACTTCACTATTTAAAGCGATTAATTTGATAATTATTCTTACTATATGACGGTTAATAAATAACAATGATTTTTCCCCTCAAACTCACAATTTAGCGTTGTTAAAAAAGCAAAGGTGACAATATGCCTTCTTCTCCTCCTCCTCCTCCTCTTCCTCCTCCTCCTTCTTTTCCTTATTCTTCTCGTCCTCCACCTCCTCCCATTGTGCTTACCTTAGGCGCCCATTTCGGCACCTGGAAGTCCATGCTGGACTTTCCGCGGGACAGGAGGTTCTTGGTTCTCTGAGTGAGAGAGTGGTCACCCTGAGGGGGGAGGGGGAGGGAGGGCAGCATATTAGATCACCAGTTTGTCATACATTTAGCTTTTAGGGGCTTAAAAAACAACAACATTAAAACAAGAAACAAAACAAAAACAAAAACAAAACAAAAACAACCACAAAAACAAACAAACAAACAAACAAAACTTACATACATATACAGACATAGATGGTTGGGGATCGTGATAGCGCTGGTGTTTGTTAGTGTATCGACTTCCGACGCAGGGGACCATGTATCGAGCCCCGCTCTTTCTCTAACTGTTGAGGTTTGTATCAGTATAATGTGACTAAGTCGTCTCTGGTTTAAAAAAATGTTGGTTTAACGTCCAACGTCAGTACTACAAAGGGTATATTGTGGAAGAGACCCACGACTGACGTCTGGCAATTTTATCTGCTGCCACACACGTAACAGGGACCATGACTTTTGTCTGAGCTGGTCACATTACACTGAAACGGAACCAACCTGTGGCTGTAACAGGGGGAATAAATAGGACAAATAGATCTGCCGTTTGGATCTGGAAGCCAACGCTCTATCACTTGAGCCAATTGCCCCCCCTCCCCCCCCTCCCCTGAGTCGTAGCTCCGTGGTTCTGTCACTGAATTGGACTTTCATTGAGACTGAGCAGACGTTAAACTTCAACAGTTAAAGCCTACATATGGCACACTTCGGACACTATGTGCCCAAAATTATCAGTAAACTAATGTAACTGTAGGCAATATCTGGACTCATTTATAAGATGTTTATAGTTCTCATTATGAAATTTGAGTTTTTTTGAGTGATATAATATTATTAAGTATAGTTTTTTTTTATTTATTGATCAATTATTTAGTAATTTGATATTATCAAGCGTTATATAACTTCTAATGAATCATGCTAAAAAGGAGAATAAACACACAAGCGCAAAAATGTTACTAAACTCCATCACGCTTCTACTTGTTGAGCACGAGTCATGTCTTCCAACAAACTAGAATGAATCACTCGAGGTGACGATGTTTTCAATATTATTATGATCATGCTTTTAAAAATAAATAATGTTTCAATAGACTTTTAAAACTATTTATTTTGTCCGTGTCTCGAAGTTCCTTTGGAAGTGAATTCCATATGGTTGGGCCATAGCAAGAAAAAGCTCTGTCACCAAAAATTTTAAGTTGCCTTTTGTTAACGTCAATGTGTCGTTTGACGACTGTAACGCTCGTCTTGGCTGGTACAAATTTAATGTTAACTTTCTTTCATATACTCAGGTGCAGAACCATGTAGACATTTGTGGCACAGAACTGCACATTTGTAATCAACATGTTGTGCTATGGGTAGTCAATGCAATTCCTTCAGGAGGGGAGTCGCATTGGTGGACTTTTTGTTTATAAAGATAAGGAGTGCTGAATTATTTTGTATTACATGTACTTGCAGCCGTGAAATGTATTTACTCGAAACTCCTGCGAGCACAGTATTGCAGTAGCCAAGTCGTGCCAAAGGTTTTGGTTACATTGAGGTTAAAAAAAAATTAATTATTCGAAGTTATACATACGAATTTTTGCAAAGATAACTAATGAAAAATGTCATGGAAAGATTTCTGTCAAAGGTCACCCCGAGATTTTTTTACTTTTTCAACTGCATCAATGAAACTCCTTCAAGCAAAGTATTGCAGTAGTCAAGTCGTGACAAGACAAGGGACATTATCAAGGGTTTGGTTACACTGAGCGTCAAAAATGTCTGATACTTGCGATTTCTCGAAGCTGTACATAAGAATTTCGCAAAGAGATTTAATGAAAAATGTCATGGAAAGAGTTCAGTCAATAGTGACACCGAGATTTATTTTTACTTGTTTTACAGCATCAACAATGATGCCGTTAACTTGTAGAGAAATATGTGGGATTTTATTTTCGTCATTGAACTTCAATATGTATGTTGTCACCCATGACTTGACTTCTGCAATGCAATGCTGCAAAATAACTACAGCTTTATACACTTAACAGGGAAATACAAACATGTACAACTGAGTATCGTCAGCATACAAGTGGTATAGAATACTGAAGTTTGTAATAATACTAACGAGAGTTTGGGTATAGAGAGAAAACAATAGATGGCCTTGCCCTGAGCCCTCATGAACACCGACATAAACGGAGCTTTTATAGGATCGAAACTCAACTTTGACAGAATGAATTCTATTAACTTTGCTAGATTCAAGAAACCACTTAATCACCGTGCCCTTTAATCTAAAAGAAGATTTTTAGACGTCTAATAAGAATATCGTGATCCATTGAATCAAAAACATCCGAAAGGACTAGCAATGCCTAAAATGAATTTTTTCTTTTCATCCGCACCCTTTAAAAGATCATTACAAACACGCAGAAAATCAGTTTCAGTGCCATAATGGTTTTTAATAGCCGACTGGATTTTTTCATTCGAATTGTTACTTCACTATCAATCTTTACGTCCTTTCGGTCTGCCTGCCACTTTGTCTCTTACACCATCACTGTCTATTTGTATGGCTGTGTGTCTTTTTTCCCCTCTTCTCTCTCTCTCTCTCTCTCTCTCTCTCTCTCTCTCTCTCTCTCTCTCTCTCTCCCTCTCTCTCTCCCTCTATCCCCTTCTCATTTCATTTCAGTTTTAACTCTGTACTATTAACTTAAAACCGGCGTTAAGTATAACAGGGCTAAGCGATTGAAGTTTTAAAAAATGATTTAGGCGCAACAATTATTAAAAGGTGTTGTTATATAGAACAAGTGTTTACTTAGTGCTCCGGCTTACGAGTGAGAGATCCACGGTTCGAATCTCCACTGCTGCCCCTGCCTCAGTACATGCGTTAATAATTCGTGTGATCAGAGAATAATCACCAATTAGGTGTCATTCTGAAAGCTATAAACCATTGCGTAGCTCTCAACCCTGCGTCATAATGTTTAATTATAAATGTATTATCCGATGGATTAAAACTTGCTCCCCAATCACTTTGAGCTTGAGTTTCGGGCCGAATCATAAGCACTGACAGCTTGACAAACGAGGCCACCCATTATCACTTTCTCCGTGAAAGGATGACAAATGGCATGGTTTGAATTTTTAATGTCCAGCCTCGGGTTTAAACCACAACAACAACAAAAAAAAACGAAGTTATTAATGTCATCTAAAATACTAAAATAATACACTGAACAATATTAAGTCAGAGAATCACCAAACACAATTACAAAACCACAAGTTGTATTTATTAATTTTTCAGAAGTGATGGATTATCTCTCTTGCAATCCTATACTCTTCATAACATTTAGGTCTGAAGTCTAAAGTTATTTTGTCTCGGTAAATGACTTATGTGTTCTAAAAACCTGGTTAGAGTAACATATCATCTAAGTTGATATATTACACCGTGAGATGACAAAGATAAGAACACATCAGAGAGGAAGAGGAAACACAATCTAATGAATTTTTGGATACAGACAAGTCTGTTGAAAAAGATTGTAAAATATCCGTTCACTCAATATAATTGATGATTGTCTTGTATTTTAATTTTTTTTTCTCGTCTGGACTAGAAATGAAGATTGAAACCTATCTGTTGTGAATTGCGTGAAAAATATTGTGTGCTAACAAAATCCGGTATGTCGTCAATGAATTAGTAAAGGCGCTCCGATGTTAGAATCGCAGATGTTGACCCGTCTTCGAATAGAATTCATAGGGAAGTTATCAAAAATCGGAGATAGCTGTCACAGAAGTTAGACAGTTATTTTTGTACTTCACTAAAACACGGTGATTGCTTCTCTTTGCATATTTTTGCTGCTTAAATATACTTGGTATTATATTTTTAATGCTGCTATTGCGACACATTTCTTTCTGTTTAAAACACAAAAAATTGTTAAAGAATAATAAAGAGAAATAATTACACCCGCTATACTTTCATTAGGTATATTTATTGTGAGCGATGAGAGAATTCAAGTTTCAACTCCATAGAGAGATGCTGATGTGGATGACCTGGTGATTACTTGTCTCGGCATGACGAGTGGCATCTGTTGCATCGGATTTGAACCCAATACATACAAGGAGTAATTTCTTAACGCCTCACCCATACTGAGCTCGGGTTAAAGACAATATATTATGGAGGATTGAAAAATACAAACAAACAAATTAAAAACAGCAACAAGCAAAGAGAAAAGTTAAAGAGTACATGGACGTTCTGTTAATGTTATATCCCGCTTGAAAATTGAAGTCGTGTGTCCAGTGACAGCCAGATTAAAGTGTTGCGTGCGGCTGTGTCAAATGAGGCCAGACTGCCTTGTGTGATCAGCGTTTACTCATAACATCATGAAAGCGACACATTGAAAGGCGCAGGATTTCTGCGTTTTTAAATCCTTCAACCGACCCCGATTAGCAGACAACGAATATCCGAGCTAAGTATATCTGAGCCCTAAGTCGTCTAGTCTCTTGTCCGAGGAGACTCGTCTTCAGCTATGCCCAGATTTGTCATTTGTTTATAATTATTAATTATTTTTTGTTAAAGTAGTAGTTAGAAAATGTTAGGGCAAGTTTTAGAGGATGCAGAAATCTTCAAAATAATGATACAAGATGTAAATAACAACAACAAATTTAGATTTGAACTTCGGCATGCATGTCTATATTTTGCCTTATCTTTATTCACCATAAAGTTATTTAGTTCGTTAAGTAAAGAAAATAAATACAAAAAGTAAGATGGTCAGGGTACTGGGAATTAAATATTAGGGTATAATCTCTTTATTTAAAAATTGAGCCTATTCAAAAACCATAAAACATAGACTTACCAAAAAAAAAAAAACAACAACAAAGGCTGCAGATTTTTTTTAAATTTCATATTTATTTTCAAATCAACTGTACAGCGTCATATGGCATGGAGGAAATGGAAAGAATAAACCCCACAGACAATGCTGGATTCTGAGCAAGGACAGAGACACACCCCTTGTTCACTTTCTTCACATACACATTTGCACAGAAATACAAGCAGTGACATTAAATAGCAAACAAACATAGGCACAAATAGAATGTCATAATAAGGTTGAGAGCTCCTCAAACAAAACAGATGCAAAATTGGCACGGATAGTCATAAAACTATGCACTGGAGAAAGTTATATAAAACAAATTCCCAGCACATTAAATTCTACAAGCCCCAGTTGTAAAGAAAGTTGTGGAGAAGTGTTGGCCATGGTATAGGTTGTATTGATACAATACTGGTTAACTTGAATCCTCTTGGGTATTCCTGCAAACCTTGGTTATGTACGAAATTACGGTATAATATCTTTTTTAAGACTAAAAA
This sequence comes from Elysia chlorotica, assembly GCA_003991915.1. Classification (NCBI taxonomy): domain Eukaryota; kingdom Metazoa; phylum Mollusca; class Gastropoda; family Plakobranchidae; genus Elysia; species Elysia chlorotica. The sequence continues at coordinate 177,608 of RQTK01000262.1, read as the reverse complement.
TATTTAAGTCATAAGAGGTGTAACTTAACGTTACAAGTCCCATGTTGCCCAAAATTTTACTTTAAAAACCCGGACCTGTAGCCTGTACATTGTGGTCCGGCTGTGAAATTGGGGGGGGGTTACCCTAAGTCCCAATACATGGGACCTCTCAGGGGGAACCTAACGTATGTTTAAGTAGCTTTGCCGGCTTTGTATCAACACGGATGTTTATAACGATGTGCCATAATAAGATCTACCGTGGCAAGGGGAAGTAACTAGCTCTTCAAGGCAAGGCGAGGGCAAGCATCTACAATCATCTTCCAAATAGCTTGAGTACACGAGCACTGGTTGGCTATGAGCTTTACAGCCTTAAACATTATATCATCACCACCTACGTACAGCTTTATCAATTCTACTTACTGAGACTTAAAACAACAATTACAATAAAACTCACAGACTCGGTTTCTTCTATTTACTGTAAATCCTGAATATGGTAACGATTTTGGTTGATTTACATAAATATGGGCACAAGTGAAATTTAATTGCATGAAATTATATGATATTATGTTAAAAATTAACTACAAAGACAGTTAAGAGAAACAAACATTGGTCTCAATGTATTCCCGATCAGCACTAAATTTCAGCTGTATAATTTCCCGTTTCATTTCTTGAAATGTTTAAATCTTTAGTATTAAAAAGTGAGACAGAACACTCTACAACTGAGGTGATGACTATCAATTATACAAATTGTCATTCACCATTCTAAGATCAACATGTGTTAGATATGGGAGGATTCCATTTTATGTCCGCTTGGAAACGGAACAATAGTCTAATCTTTACTTAACAGCTGACGAAGCCCCGTCTTTTCTGTTTAAACTTTCAGAGGGTGGCTATATATTGACTTTCACAGGTGACGAATGGTCCAAACAATAGGTGAGGAATCTGGACTCTGTCACATCTCAACCAGAAACAAACAAAGCTTTCTGACCTTGTTGTGGCATGACATGACGCGTCTGTCATCAACAAGTTCACACTGGGTTTGAAAAGTTGCTAATTAGCTAATGAATGACGAATAAGCTACATGTCAGTCTAAATTGATAAGGTAATAATATACAATTCCCAATTAAATGCACCTCAATCGTTTTGATCTAAAAAAAATATGTATGTCGGTAATCATGAAAAAAATTACTGTCTTTATGGCCTTTCTCAAACAAAGATATTCAATGTTCGAGTTTATGTGACCAGAAGTACAAAAAATGTATTCTCATTTTTCAAAACTCAAAAATAATTCACAAGGATAATTTTACCAATACCGTTACCCCCCAAAAGACAACATTACCAAGAGCAAGGACAGCACCAACAATGGCATGTCAAGAGCAGTATAGTAGTGATGATGATGATGATGATTATGATGTAAATAATAATATTGGAATGATGATGATGATAATAATAATAATAATAATAATAATAATAATAATCTCTCTCTCTTTCTCTCCCTCTTTTATTTACTTCCATGTCTTCTGTCAATCTCTCGCAGTCTCTCTGCATCCCGTACTTCTTTCCTCTCTCGAAATGTCTCTCTCTACTCATAGTCTTTGAATCCTCACACTTTACTCTCCCTGTCTATATCTGTTCTGTCTCTCATCCGTTTCAAACAAGGCTATGAATGTTATCACGATCAATGTAATCCCACTAAAACAGGAGAAGAAATACAAACGACAGCGAAAGTCTATGTACATGGCAGAAATAAGATCAACTTCTGGCATCCCAGAACCATTATGTACAGTTTGTCTTTACATGTGGCATACCATCACACAGTTCTGTACATACATAATCCCTTCCCCAACTTCATTAAACAATTAAAGTACATTGATGGTTCTATTTTTTCGTCTGCAATTTTATCAAACTATTCTTTATTGTCTTTTGCTTTTCTCCCTTCTGTTTAAGTTTCTTGCAATGAAATGACCATGGAAATGTGACACTAACTGTATAGAAGCTCCAACCTCGTGCTGATAGGCACTGCGCTCTATCGTTTGACCACTCGCCCTTTTCTGCTATATAGGTGATTTCTTCTATTATCTCCTTGTCGAGACAGTTTTTTCCTGTGTTCAGTTACTCTCGATTTCTCTTGTTAGCTTTATAAATAAATACAATCGTCATGTTGCTTTACGCTCCTTTACCCCACTGGGTTTCCCCATTTTAGCTCCAGTAACATCTGCTTTTTCGCTTTTTTTCGTTAATTTCGTTATATTGCATCCTTATCACTTACTGTTTTATCTCACTCGCTAGAGCTGCAAATAGAACTGGACTCCATTAGGGCGTGGCGAGTTTCTGTGTGTGAGAGGGGCGAGGTATTAGAGTTTTTATCGTGTAGAAACTTCCTTCTCCCTGACTCTCTGCCCCTATATCTTTCTCTTTATCTCTGTCTGTACTTTTTTTTATCGTTTGTGACATTTACTTCTAGATTCCGTAGGAATCAAATTATAAATGGAAGGATTTGAAGAAAAAGAAACAACAGCTCATTAAAGAGTTACGTTTCATGTGTGCATAGTAAAATCTACATGTACTACATTTTCGTACAATGAAAAAACAATATCCATTTTTTAACGTATGTTTTCCCCTCAAAAGAAAGGAAAAAAGATATAATTCACAATAATATTTTTTATTCATGTTTAGTGAACATTTACATCTAAACTATTTAAGAAATCTCCCCTACCCAAAAAAAAATACAAAATTAAAAAAAAAAAAAACTAAATTTGGTTGATGAAACCAACCACTTATTTTAATTGCCAAAGCGACACTGGTAAGCCTAAAGAGCGAGCCTCCTTTTTGGCACCTAACCAAATCTCATAAGTGTAAGAGAGAAAATGAGTTCTAACACTAAGACAAGTAGCCAGATAGCTCTACAGTAAAATGCTAAAACAATAGAGTGTAGATCTGTAGAAGCGCACAGTCAACCCGAAAGGCGCTACAATATCAGCCCGGGTTTTTATAACTTCAGAACCTCTCTAGCTTCTTCTACTCGTTAATCGCCAAAAGCTGGTGAGGAATCAGGACTAGTCTGCTAGATTTACGTTTCTATAGGTAGATTTTAGGAAAATAAAACCAATCAACAATCATGCTGTCAGACACAGGTACCTCGGTGTGGCACCCCATCCCCGTTCATCACTACTCGAAATATCTCAAGTCACCAAGGTTGCCACCAAAAACAACAAGGAAAGGAAAAAAAAACAAGCGCAGCGTGAAACATCAAACATTTTTGAATTCATACAAACATATTAACATGACAATCACAACAAGCATGACAACGATAACAAATGACAAGCATGTCACCAACATTGTCAATAATAACCACATCAACATCAACATCAACAACAACAACAACACAACAACAACAACAACAACAACAACAACAACAACAGCAACAACAACAACAACAACAACAACAACAACAACAACAACAACAACAACCACGACCACGGTTAGACGTTGGCTAGCTGCGCGCGCACCGATTGTCACAAGGAGCTGGGCGAGGGGCTCCCGTAGCCGCTGGACACGTCATCACTCAGGCTCTGCGTCTGCTTCTTGATCTGGCTCAGCGCGTTGTAGCCGCTGCCGTAGCCGTACGGGTTCAAACCCCCGCCTGTCGCCATGCTGTTCATGTTGCTACCGAGATGGCCGCCCATGTTTCCGCCCATGTTTCCGCCCATCATTCCGTTGCCCATCATACCTCCACCACCTCCACCTCCTCCTCCACCGCCTCCACCAGACGAGGGTGGCATGCCGTTAGAGAGTCCATTGGGCATGCTGTTGGTCTGGTGGTTAGAGCTGCCGCCTAGGTTGGCGAACATCATGCGCTCTTCGTAATCGAACTCACATAGAATCTTGTTGTCGACCAGGTAGAAACGGTCGCCCACACAGAATCTAGGGTGAAAAAAATAAACGGTTATGAAATCATTCAATAGTGTTTGGGAAAAAACAAGTTGTGCTAATTATATTGTTTAAAAAAATTGGGCAATACCGTTTATATCATTTCCCCTTGACAAGCATGGATCAGATGGTGCGATATCGCAAGCGACTGACTGTAAACGTAATATTTTTAACGATAGTATGACAAACTTACCACTATGAAAATAATGTTATACCAAGCAACGCCTATGTGCTGAATATTACATATTAAACTTCATATAAGCTTGTAGTACATTAGAGTAGAACTTGGTATATTCATATACTGTTTGTTTAAACGTAATTTGCTGCCTTATGAAAAATACAGATCGCTAACCAAAGGTAGTGTGATTAAGTTAGTAAATGTGTACAATATTGCTAATGTGTAAGTTAACAAAGAAAACTCCGTTTTGATAACCATTTAAATTTGAGGCATTAGATAAAGCTACTTTAAATCAACATCAAATCAGTAAAGGAAATTAAAAAGCAAGAAATTGTCGGTGTCAGAATCATGTTATCGGCTGAGACTCAAGTCTTGGAATCCCCGGTTGGTCTCTCTGACTGAGGCAATGGACGACCAATCTATACCCCATTAAAATCTTCATTTTAGATGGAACAGAAGACGGTAATCCGAATAAGAATTTTACTCCCACAAGAGGGACTAGACCAGTTCTGAGCCCACCTGTGCATGCACTGCTGGCAAGCGAAGCACTCCAGGTGGTAGACGTTGTTCTTGGCCCTCATCACCATCTCGAAGGCTGGAATCATCTTCTTGCAGGCTGCACAGTATCCTGTCGTGCCAAACAGCCTGCGGGAACAGATGGACAGTGTGGCTGTTACAGTCGTCACTTTCTATTGAAGACTATTAAGGGATGACAGCTTTTTCTTCTTTTAATACAGCCATTGTTTCGTATACGTATTGCATTATGTTTCAAGAGAAATCTTCCAAGGTTCTGTAACAATCACCACCATCCAGCATTAGCACAAAAACAATAACAAACGTCACTATCAACATCACCACCTACTACTACAACTACACCAAAGAAACATCATTACATACATCATCACTGCCTTCGCTAGCACCACCAATGAAACCACTATCACCTCAACCATCACCACAACAATCACCATAACAACAACCGCCATCACAAACAAACATAACAACCACACAATCACTACTGCTACTACTACTACTACTACTACTACTACTACTACTACTACTACTACTACTACTACTACTACTACTACTACTACTACTACTACTACTACTACTACTACTACTACTACTACTACTACTACTACTACTACACCCATCACCAGCTGAGTGTTACCTGAGGTAGTCCCTGCGACACAACAGCAGGTTGGCCTTGCTGAAGAGCGTGGAGCCGACCTCCCCCAGGCGGCAGTCGCAGCAGGAGCACTTGAGGCAGTCCTCGTGCCAGTACTGGTCCATCGTCTGCAACACACACACACACACACATTAACAATCTGGTTAGGCTTGTTTGTTTTTTTAAAATATTTCTTAAACAGTATAAATAGGCGTTTTTTGTGCTTGATGAGAGTGTAGGCGCATATGTGTTTCATACAAATAAAGAGGACGAGAGAAATGGAGAGAGACACACAGAGAACGAGAGAGAGAAGGAGAGAGAGATAGAGAGAGAGAGAGAGGCAGACATACATACAGAGTGCTGAAAGAGAGAAAGAGAGAGATAGAGAGAGAGAGAGAAAGAGAGTGAGTTTGTTGCTTTAGCGTCCAACGTCAGCATTGAATAGGCTATATTGTGGACGGGACCAAAAGTGACGTCTGACAAAATTAATTATAAAGTGCTGCTAGACAAAGACAGTTCGGGGAGACCTGGACTCCTATCTCAGCCGGTCACATTTAAACATATTCAGGCTTGCACTCTCCCTAATCTCTCGTGGAAGAGGATTCCAAACATTGCAGTCCATGACAATGAGTTTGAATTAGTAATAGGCGTAAAAAGTAAAGTTTTATCTTAGGCAGCGAGGTGCCTTCCTGAGCTTAAAGTGCAAAAGTTCTTGTTAATATTGACGGGCCAAATTATTCAAGCATTTAAAACACTTATAATAATACCGTATAATGTTTATTATGTTATTTATTGAACATTATTAAATTTATTTCTATACTATAACGTGACATACCTTGAGAAAGAAACGGTCTGTGATTGGTTTCTTGCAGGCCATACACTCTTGCTGATTGGCTGGCTTCATCAGCGCTGGACTCATCTCCTCGCCAGACATCGGAACAGGACCTGCGGGGCGGGACAAGGAAAATAAACAATCATGATGTGACATCCTCTATAGAGCAGTCAGTGCCTGCATAGTAAGAAAAAAATCATTGAAATACAAGTTCAACAGCATCAAATTTCCGAATAACTTTTAGTCCCCAGCAACTGGGATATATCTCTAATGTGTCCAAAGACAAACATCTGATAACTGTATGTACCGCCACAAACATGTCAATGGACGACGCGAAAAGTGGCGTGTCAGTCGACCACAGCGTTCCATTGTTCACAGTATTGCTCTACTAAAACGATCTTTATGATCATGCTATGTGTTTGGAAGATGCACGTTGAAGATCTTGAAGGACATAATGTTATAACACTGCTATCCAGTTATCTTGAACTCCTTTTTGTCACTGTTACGCACAATACGAAATTCATTAACAGAAGCCGAGCAAACATTGCTTACTTTGTCAAATCTTGACAAGATCAGAAAAAAATCCCAGTGCAGTTGGAGAATAGAAAGCTGGAAATAATGTCATGAGGAACAACTACAACAAAGTTAAGACTCTCAAAGAATGGGTCAATTTAGAATGAGAGAGGTGGAGTCAGTTTTTAAGACTAGTAGAGAACTTTGTTCACCAACATTCTCTCAGTGAGGTTAAAACGTTACTTTGCCAAATGTCTATGTTTTTGCTTTTGTTTCAGAGCGACAAGGAGTTGGTTATTGAGGCCTTCCAAACATAGGCCGGTAGATTAATGAAAACAGTTCTTCGCATGTCAAAGTGTGTCTACTGCGTTTATTATTTTCGCAGAGTTAGATCAAAACGGCCCTAAGTAAACAGTTTTTTGACTAACACACCCACCCAAAAGAACACTTGTTATTTTGACTGTGGTACATTTTATTTTCATACTCAATGTAAAGTTGTGTATATTTTCGTGCTCCAGTGTGAACCTAGAAAGACTCGGGCAACAAACACAGCTTTCTACTGTTTGAGTCCATAACAATGACTTACCATAATATAGCTCAGACCATAATATAAACAAAGTAACGATACCAGTCAATAGCACATTAAAAGCTCTCATTTAGTTCATAACAAAACAAAATCTCCGGGACTAGAGGGCGTACACGGGAATCTAGAGATATGACCAGTCTTAGTTACAAAGGAACACACTCAAGTAGCAATACAGAAACTGCCACCCCACCACCAAAGTTGGCCAAAATATAAGTAAATGAATTCTGTTTGCCTGGGCTTCCTGAAGAACCACAATGCAGACCATCTATTTGTCGGCCAAGAGCTAAAGGCACAGACTGAAAACTGTTTTTAAATAATGGTCTGGGCATTTTGTGAAACGGCGCACGCACGCGAACGGTTTACAGCTACAGTTAATGTGGGGAAGAATTATTTTAAATGTGATGGTTGTTCCGCCCCTGTGAGGAGTCCTCTGGGATCGGGGTCTGAACACCCAACTCTGCAGATCGCCGTCTGGGGAGTTGTACATCTGCAAAACAAAACCCACTCAACACTCTACTGCGCGCGGTACAGTGGGGAAGTTGGTTCTAAATTTGCATTTCGAGGGAAGTCGCCAGTGCTAATTTTTAAACTTAGATTTGTTAATTTATGCAAATTGAGTAATTTGATGTAGGTTGGAATCGTAGCCATGGTTTATTTCATCACTGCGTGGGGCGCCTCTGTTTCTCGTTTTTTCACTCCGAGAGAGAGAGAATGAAAGAGAGAGTGACACACAGACAGGCAGAGAGGGGTAGAAAGGAAGGGATGAGAGAGAGAGGGATAGAGAGGAGAGAAAGAGAGAGAGAGAGAGAGAGAGAGAGAGAGAGAGAGAGAGAGAGAGAGAGGTGGGAGAACGAAGCCCATGCAGAGACATCTTGATTTATCTGACGTGCGCTCCTCAAAGTGGAATACATTCCAAAGGTTGTTTGTCAACAGATCTCGGGATCGCGCAAATACAACCAACAAGGGCACTCGGGGTAGAGTGGAGGGGTTAGTCTGCAAGCTTCGTATCATAAGTGCAAGCTAGGTTCGCCATTTTGACAGATAGAAAGGAGATGGGCGTGCATATAGGCAGCCAACGGTCTTTGTCCCTTTGAGGTGTAAGTTTGGCGTCAAATCGGGTACCATTTGTGATATAAAACAAACGGGCGTAAAATAAAGTCGTTCAGAGAATAAAAGGGTTGGTTGGTTGGTTGGTTGGTTGGGTTTTAACGTCCAACATCAGCAACTTATAGGCTATATCGTGGACGGACCCTAAGACGGACGTCTGACAATTTTATGTGCTACCACACACGAGACAGGGTGGAGATACCATGACTCCTGTCTCAGCCGGTCACATTATACTGACACCGACCCAACCAGTAGGGATCAGAGAAACAGGCAGACAGGCATACAGAGAGAACGATATGGAAACAGAACTAAAATACAAAATGAGACAAAGTAAAGAGGAAAACCGAGGTAAAGCGATAAAGAGGGAGTGACCTTTTATTTTCTCTCTTTCATTCTCACTCATTCTCTCTCCCTCATTCTCCCTCTATCCCTCTTTCACCCTCTTCCTTCCTCTCTCATTTTCTCTGCTTGTCTGAATTTCTTTACGTGTTTTACAATCAGAGAAAAGGATCTTTTCTAAATTTCCGGCTATGTTTACAAACTCTAACCAACTTTTCATGGGTGTTTTGACGTTAGAGAAACAAACTGCCCCATTCAAACTTTACTCGAACTTTTGGCTTCAATTAAACGGTAAACATCTTTATCGATACTCAATGAAACTGGACATAGTCAAAAGATTGCACTCAGTCACACACCTAGCAAGCGAATTAAAGTTCAGCCAACATACTGTTGTTTGGATATTAACTTAAACTTAGTTTTGGGTCCGCCTTTTTTCTCATTGCACCTTGCAACACTTCTAACATTTTCAATATTGTTTTTTATTTCTCCTCATAACTGCACTATTAACATGGTAGTACATCTGCTATCAGTTTCGATTTCTTACTGGAATGGACTTTAGGTAGGTTTCAGTTCCTTTGAACAATGAAATATGATGTCTAACGGCGTCAAAAGAAAAAAAAAAGTCCTTGAGAAATTACTTACATAGTCAATGTTCTGTTTACCAGTGGTACAGTCTAATAGACAGTTACTGAAAAATAACTTGTCCGAGTTGCATCACGGTGTAAAGATTATCTTTAAAATATCTCTCTTATCTCCGCCTCATTTTCTCTCTCTCTCTCTCTCTCTCTCTCTCTCTCTCTCTCTCTCTTTCTCTCTCTCCGCCTCATTCTGTCTCTCACTGTCTCTTCCTCCCTATTTTCCTCCATCCCCTCAGAATCATGGCCTAATGTGATGTTCATGTATATATCATGTTCATCGGTTTCTAAAAAACACAAAGACAGTCGTGAGGTTACGTGATGTTTGTTTTCCAGAAACGCGAAATTATGTTGGTGTTTTGTTGTTGTTTTTAACTCTTGGATAGAATGATTGAATGTGAACGCTGGTGGTTCAGGAGGTAGGGCACCTGACTGACGAGCAAGCGATCCATGGCTCTGGTCTCAACAGGTAAACTCGTCTACTTCTAGCGCTCTTTGGGGAGTTTGAACGACGTACAACAAAGAAGTGATTACATTCAGAAAGATTGTAACAGAGAGAACTAAGCTGCCCAATCATGCTTGAACCAGGCACGCCCTGAGTTGAAGCTAGGTGCTCTATAATTGATCAAACTCGTTCTTTGCACAATTACGTGTCTAGGATTGAGCAAAGATTGTCGCTATTGCGTGTCTAGGATTGAGCAAAGATTGCCGCTATTGCGTGTCTAGGATTGAGCAAAGATTGCCGCTATTGCGTGTCTAGGATTGAGCAAAGATTGTCGCTATTGCGTGTCTAGGATTGAGCAAAGATTGCCGCTATTGCGTGTCTAGGATTGAGCAAAGATTGCCGCTATTGCGTGTCTAGGATTGAGCAAAGATTGCCGCTATTGCGTGTCTAGGATTGAGCAAAGATTGCCGCTATTGCGTGTCTAGGATTGAGCAAAGATTGCCGCTATTGCGTGTCTAGGATTGAGCAAAGATTGCCGCTATTGCGTGTCTAGGATTGAGCAAAGATTGCCGCTATTGCGTGTCTAGGATTGAGCAAAGATTGCCGCTATTGCGTGTCTAGGATTGAGCAAAGATTACAGGTGCATACATTTTTGAAAATCCCTAGATTTGATTGACTTTAGCTTTAGAAAAGAGTTGAATGTTTTGGCTCTTAATAAACAGTTCTTTGTTATTTGCGACAGTTGTTTGATTAAGTTTAGAATCCTTTCCATTTACAAGGAGCACAATTCAAAATAATTGTTCAACAATTTCTTGGGGTGTCATAAGATGCTAGTATTTAATATGGTTAGATATTTTTGTATTGTTGAAATTAACATAAAAAGGATTCAGTTAGTCTTCTATAAAATGATGAAGTTATGTTCACCTCTTTTTTCCAGGCCAGTTTTGAGTCAAACAGTGCATACTGATTGACAACCTACTGGCGAGGCTGAAGAGATGCTTTCCTACTGACATCCGACTGGCGACGTTGAATGGAACGAGTGCTTAGGAAAGGCCAACCTGCGGGTCTTTATTTTGTAGATAAAGGTATGATTTAATATTTGGTATGTGTTTTTCCATTAGTTATTTTTTTTAGATGTTTTTCCTATTTCAGACCATGATGATATGTTTTTCTCTCTCACAAAAAACACAACAAAAACCCCCCCCCCCCCCCCCCCCCTTATCCCCACCCTCACGAAAAGTCACCCACTGTTCACCATCTGTTTGACAAAAACCGGAAGACAAACGATGCTATGACAATCACACACACACACCCGCACACACACACAGACACACACACACACACACACAGACACCCGCCGGGTGAGCCAACAAGGCCAGACACACTCCGACCATCTGTGAATCAGAGCGAGTGCTCTACTCCCGCAGCCAGCTCTGTTTACCGAGTGTGGTGAGCACATCCTCGCGACATGCCTGGCCCTCGCCTTGAGGGGTGAGGGGGGAGGGGGGAGGGGGGCAACTGATAACGGTATACAATCAGTGTGCGCAGGGCGCATTGACCTAGAATAATATCACTGGTAGGGCGTGACCTGGGCGTCAGGCAGCTCAGTCAGTAGCGCTCTTGCCTGACAAACAGGGTGTCTGACGTTCAAATCTTTTAGATGGTATCCCCAGTCTTCGTACACGGTTGATTCTTCTAGAAACCCAAAGAACGTAAAACTAACCGAAAAGTGCGTTGGAGGCAGATCGCGCAGCTTCAAACCGGAAGATTTTTTAGGAAGATATTAAGTGTCTGTTAGCTTCAGTTTAGGAAATAAAATTATACTGGTATTGTTAACAAATTTAGTTTTCAACATTCAAATTCGAAACAATGCCTCACGGAACAAACAGGAGACCTAGCCAATGAGCTCTAAAGTAGCTTAATGTTTGTTTGTTTCTTGTTTTTTGTTTTATTTTTTTTTTTGTTTAACAGATCTAAGGACTGGTGGTAATTCGTTTGCAGCGCTTTCAGTGGCAGTTGTTCAACTCAGAACGAAAAATAAGAGAAGAGAAAAAAAAATCCAACTCGGACTACAATCTAACGTAGAAAAACAGACAACTGATAAGCTGATAACTTCGGAAAGCCGTATTTCCTGCTGGCTACGCTTGCAAACAATAAAGTGAGCAGACGCATCACTTTGCGGAACTCCCCGAAAAAAGCACCAGCGCAGACCTTGGCGAGTGCGCGTGCGCAGCTCTGCAGACGGCCTTCCTGTGCAGGAACACCAGGACTTCCCGGACCATCTGTTTTCGTGTATTTTCCCGGCGGTTGGCGCTGTGGCTGAGTGTGGCTGAGTGTGGCTGGCTGTGGCTCAGTGTGGCGTGCTGAGAGTGTGTGTGGCTGTCACCAAACAGACGTTTGTTTACAGTGAACCAGAGATTACAACCCGGGAGTTCTCTGTTAGCTATTCAACCACCACCACCCCCCTCTTACACCCAAACACCCACACAGGCACACACATACCTTTGCCACCCAATCCAAACAACAGATTGCACTAGCAGAAAGAGAGCAACATTCCACCGACTTCATCCTAGGGTGAAAATATGAGGAAAGCACGAGGAAAATGTAGCAACAACAAAAACAACGACATAGAACAAACAACAAGAAAAACAACAACTAGCAAAGTCTTTACCTCCTGCCACACATATACAGACCAGGATATCAGGATTTCTTCTTCAATCGCTCTCAACGTACTGTACATAATGTACTGTTTTTTTCCATAAATCTACGCAGCCAATAGGGGGCATGTCAGTTCTATCCGTGTACTGAACCAAGAACCTCTGATTTGAAGGCGTGCGCTCTAACACTACGCTTTCAGGTCGTCCTATATAGCTATAGATATTGATAAACCACACACTCATCAGGTAGATGGGCAAGCGCAATACCTGATAGAAAATCCAATCAAGATGTAAAGTATGTTCGATTGATGACTTACACCCGGTATGGCTTTGATAAGGATTACTTGCAGCTTACATTTAATGCAAAAGACAGTGTGTACACTTCAGTAGTTTAGTCTGGTGTTATTTAAGGAAGCCCTAATCAGCAAATCAGTTGTGTAGTCAAAATGGCATGTATCTTTTATGCCCAGCCATCAGTAAATCTCAGCACATTAGCTTTACTGTGCAACGAAATTAATGTTCCCTCAGCCATCAGTAAATCTCAGCATAATAATTATTTGTTTTACTGTAGGCCTACTTAGAAATGAATGTACCATCAGCCATCAGTAAATCTCAGCCTATTTGTTTTACTGTAGGCCTACTTAGAAATGAATGTACCCCCCCCCATAGTCAATCTCACCAGATTAGTTTTACTGTAGGCCTACTTAGAAATGAATGTACCCCCCCAGCCATCCAAACACTCAAACAGCGCAAACAGGGCGTCTAGGCGAGTTAACAAGACCCCCCGTTGTTGTTGCTGACTTAAAACAACAATCTCCCGCTCGCGGGGTGAGTAAATACAACCACGCACGTGCATTGCTGAGCACTATTCATTACAAGCACCAAGATTCCATCTGGGAAGTTTTATACTGTTTCCACTCAGCCCCTCCCCCGCCTTCTCTATGTTGTGGCGTCGTATGCCCATTAATTTTGTACTGCGTGAAGGCACTTCTTAGTATTTAGCGCACTAAACCCAAGATAACTATAGTTTCTTGCTATTTTTTAAATTGTCTCTTGATATGTTCATTTCTTCCTATTTTCTCTACAGAATTTCTTTGTCTCACTCTTTCTCTCATTGTCTCAGTCTCCTTTTCTTGCTCTGTCTGTCTGTTTGTCTGTCTGTCTGTTTGTCTGTCTGTCTGTTTGTCTGTCTGTCTGTTTGTCTGTCTGTCTGTTTGTCTGTCTGTCTGTTTGTCTGTCTGTCTGTTTGTCTGTCTGTCTGTTTGTCTGTCTGTCTGTTTGTCTGTCTGTCTGTTTGTCTGTCTGTCTGTTTGTCTGTCTGTCTGTTTGTCTGTCTGTCTGTTTGTCTGTCTGTCTGTCTGCCTCTCTCTCTATCTCTATCTCTCTGTGTGTCTCTCTCTATCTCTATCTCTTTCTTCTCTCTCTCTATCTCTCTATCTCTATCTCTATCTCTCTGTCTCTCTCTCTCTATTTTATTCTCTATCTCTCTGTCTCTCTGTCTGTCTGTCTGTCTCTCTCTCTCTCTCTCTCTCTCTTCTCTCTCCCTGACTCTGTTCCTGTCTGTTTTTACACAATTACTTTGTGCGTCTATTGGTTCTTTTTCTCAGCCTCTCACCATTTTCATGTCCGTGATTCGCATTTAAGATTACATTTTTAAATCACTCTCTACCAGTCTGACTCTCTGTCCCTCTGTTTGTCTCTGTCTGTATGTTTGTCTATCATTCTGTCTGCCTGTCTATCTATCTTTACACAGACAGTTTTTTCACTTTTTTTGTCTAGCTTTACATTCTAAATTCTCACTACTGCGTGTGTCAGTCGGTATGTCTACCTCTCTGACTCAAATGATTTTACAATTAAAATATTATATATGACCTTACAATTATCCTCCTCCCATTCTTTTCCTCTCACACAGACACAATTCACTTCGGAACTCTGTCTCTCTCTCTCTCTCTCTCTCTCTCTCTCCCTCTCTCTCTCTCCCCCTCTCTCTCTCTCTCTCCCTTTCTCTCTCTCCCTCTCTCCTTGCATCACAAACTGATTGTTATCGGGCGCGAGGCCGTCGCGTCACACTATAATCTAATCCATCTAACTGCTGTCTTACTTTCTCCCTCTCCTCTCTGATCTAGATTTCCCATTCTCAAGCGCCGCTCTAAACCCGTGAAAACCCCGGAAAACCCCGAAAAAGCCCGGAAAAGCCCGGAAAAGCCTGCAGTTTGCAGGGACCAGCTGTTAGTGGTAGTAGTGCCTTGATAGCAGTCGTCTGGGTCGACTTTTCTTAACACGCCTTACCCTGCTCGGCTGATTTTTGTGTCCGGCCGAGGAGAGAAATCAACTTGATAGGTTTAAATATCGTCTGCCAATTACTATAATTAGGTCTTCTACTATGTGTAACCAGTAGAAAGATAGATTGCTGAACAGATAGATAAATGGATTGAAAGAAAAACTATCTGGAAATAGAGACAGAGAAAGAGTATAGGCATATAATACATAAGGATCTAGATTCATGCATTCATACAGATCGACAGATGTTCAGAGAGACAGGCAAACAGACAGACATAAACAAATGTGATATATACAGACAGGCACAGATAGAAAAAAAATATGTGGCTGTGGTTGTCTGTCGGTTTAAGGGAGGGGGGGGGAGGAGGAGGGGAGGCGAGTAGTCTTACATTACAGAATACATAAACCTGAAAACTGCTAAAACAGCCGCCACTGACTTATACTTGCTGGTCGGTGACTTGTCACTGATCCACATATTACACTTAGTGATCACGTTGATACTTTTATCTATGTTAGTGAGATTAGCATTAAATTAGCCTTGCGACATAAGACATAAATATTTTAATTCCAATCAGACTTTGAAACTACTACGCACAAGATTGAAACGTGTTCAAAAGCTAAGATCCGAACCTGAATCCTTATTGCGCTTCAATCAGACAACCTAACTCAGGTACCTGACGCCCCCGCTGCCACACTTCCAGGACTACCGGCTTTCCAAGAATCCATCTTGTCCTGTCTGCTCTGAGAAGTCACATCTGTTCACACTAATGACACGATCAGTCTCTCCTAACAGCCGGTACGTCACCGTATCTCTCTAAACACCCACGTCCATGGAGAGAGATTGCACAGGAAACACACACTCGCACACACACACACACACACACACACAACAGAAACTCCAACAATTCGAAAGAAAAAAAAAGGGCTTAAAATTTGTGGCTGTGAGTGAAAAACAACAAACAACAATATTTATGTTACATCATTCATAATTATACTTAAACTTGCACTTTTGCTTTAAGATTCGCGAAAAAATGGATTTTATTTTAACCACCAAAAGCGATTTTATCGGTACTTTAGAATCCAAGACTGATGCACTGTGCATGTGGCATAACAATATTGTAAACTTATAGTGCCTGTGTAGGCTTCAATATCTTCAATATTGTTAGCACTCCAGATCCTTATTAAACGGCTTGCTAGTCGCTAACGCATTGCTGTATAGGCGTTAATTAGCAAATTACGTCCATGTACTTTTTTTAAAACGCAACGCTTGGATAATACTACTCAAACAGATTGCGAGTGGCGAATACGGGCAGATAAAGCCGTGTTGGCACCGCTTGCTCACTGCTCATTAATAAAGCGGGATGCTTATCGTTGCTTATCGGCACGTAGGGGCAGATAAGCCTAGAGCTGTCACCCTCCATCTTCTGCCATTGCAATTATCATAATCTCTGCACTGATGGGTTTTTTTTAAATTTATATTCCGTCCTGTAGAGATAAGCATAGATAAAGCCAGGTGCAGTGTCTCTAGACACAGGAGGTTCTAAGAGCTGGAGAAAAGGGAGAGAAAGAGGGAGATAGAGGGAGTTAGAGGAGGTGAATTCAAATAATGAGAGTGCAGAGAAGGGATATTTAGAGGACAAGAGAGTGTCTATGTATGGCGTTGTGTGTGTGTGTGTGAGAGAGAGAGACCAAGAGAGAAAGATAAAGAGAGAAAGAGAGAGAAATGGAGAAAAGGAGAGAAAGAGTGGGAAAGAGGGATACTAGAATGAGGAATTCGATAGAGAGAGAGTGCAGGGAAGGGATAATTAGAGGACAAGAGAGTGTCTATGTGTGAGGTTGTGTGTTTGAGAGAGAAACCAAGAGAGAAAGATAGAGAGAGAAAGAGAGAGAAAGGGAGAAAAATTACAAACGGTGATAACACTTAGGTAAAGAGATAGAGGTAGAAAGAAAAAGACAGGGATGGAAAGAGAGACAAGAGACAGATACAGAAGGGAGAATGAAGAGATACAATATATGGGGATAAAATAAAATAGACACAGAGAAGGAGAATGCACGTCGAGCAAAATAATAATAGAATTAGATGTGTCACTCCAACATCTTTTATTTCTCACGAGGTCGGATTTCCTTCTTAACATCATCATCATCGTCATCATCCCCATAATCATCATCACAATATTAATAAGAAAATTATGGTAGATATTTTAATATAGGAAAAAAGAGAATTTGGTGCACAGAGA
Source organism: Elysia chlorotica (assembly GCA_003991915.1). Classification (NCBI taxonomy): domain Eukaryota; kingdom Metazoa; phylum Mollusca; class Gastropoda; family Plakobranchidae; genus Elysia; species Elysia chlorotica. Next base: position 160,725 of record RQTK01000262.1, on the reverse strand, counting down.
GACAGACAGAGACAGTGAGAGAGGCGCACATGCCTAGGAAAGGATGATATTAGGAGGGAGAAGATCTAGGCAATTTTCTTTCATCAACTAATATGATCACTGAATGCAATAACATGATCAAGCTAAAGTTTCAAAATCTAGTTTTGCAATACAATATGCCATATCCTGTATATCGCTCCTATTAACATGGCTTTTAAATTCTCGAGGAATATTCTCTACTGATACTGCTACCAAGACAAAAGTCTAACAATTTGAACGCGATGCCACACAGAGACAACACCGAGACCGTTGTTCTAAAGTCTATTAAATGCAGCCCATCTCATTATACTGACACTGATCAGCAGAAAGCAAGGCGGCCTAGTCGTAGATTTGAACCCGACACATCTGATTTAAAGGCGTTATCTCTACCACCTATTTACCTTATCGACCCAGAGTAACATAAAATTGGATTAAGAATGTCCGCATTCTATAATAAATATTCTAATCAGTATGGCCATATACACTAGTGAATCGCCATAAACACATAAGTAGAGAGTCACACAGATACACACACACACACACGCAAACATTCACGCGCATACAAACAAACTTAGACTCAATCTCACACAGGAGGCAATAAGCTAAGCAAATTAAACGCACGCCAAACACGTATCAATAGGAAAAAAATATCTCTTATTCCCTGATAAATATTTAAACACTTGATCATCTTAAAGCATACAGAATTTCGCAGAATATTAATATTCTTTCATGTTGCATTTAGGAGATTAAATATTGTATGCGCGTTTTTTTGTAATAATTAATTTCAAATAACATTATTATTATTAAAGGTCTTATGATATTAGCCACGTTATTAAAAGTTTTGGTTTAATTACATGCAATTTGTCGTTCGTTACGCTGTTTCCAAAAAGTAATAGTATGTGTGTGAGAGAGAAACAGTAAGAGAAGAGAGAGAGAGAGGAAGAGAGAGGAAGAGAGAGTGAAAGAGAGAGAAAGAGGAAAGATAGATAGATAGACAGATAGACAGATAGATAGATAGATAGATAGATAGATAGATAGATAGATAGATAGATAGATAGAAAGAGAGAGACTGAAGAAGATAGAGAGAGAGTGAGGGAGAGAGAGACAGACAGACAGACAGACAGACATTCAGACACAAAGAGACAGACAGACAGACAGACAGACAGGCAGACAGACCAGACAGACAGACAGACAGACAGACAGACACACAGACAGACAAACAGACAGACAGACGTAAATAGACACACATACATGCAGGGAGACAGACACACACACATACATACATACATACATACAGACAGAGAGATAGATAGATAGATAGAGAGATAGATAGATAGATAGATAGATAGATAGATAGATAGATAGATAGATAGATAGATAGATAGATAGATAGATAGATAGATAGATAGATAGATAGATAGATAGATAGATAGATAGAGAAAAGAGGAGGAGTAAAAAGAAAATGAAATTAATCTATTAAGCTTTGCAAGAGCTTTAAGTCTTAGCAACTTGAAAAAGGCTTTTGATGAATTAAATTTTGCCAGATTCTAATTTATGAAGCTTCTTTTGTCTCAGCCTTTTTAAGAATCAAGATTCCAGTTACATTTCTAGTTCTCGATTGATTATTGTTGTTCTTGGCAGAATTAAAGAGCTCCATAATCAAATGTTTAATTATAAATTGTTGGCCTTTTAAAATGAAAGGCGCATAAATGAAATGTGTTTGATTAAGTATGCAGTATGGTGCAATGGTATGGGCGTTGCGCCACCTTTACGAAGGTACTGGGTTCGATTCCTTGCAAGTACGAAACTTTTTTCTGTGGTCCCTGTTTCAAACCAGCACGGTTCTTCTTTTACATTCGACAAACATAATTGCAAGTTATATTCTTGGGTTGTAGTGTTATTTAATCATACATAAATACGTTAATTTTTTCACGTCTTAATTATAATTACATATATAACAAAAATTAACAGCATGTCTTGTTAAAAAATGTTCCATTAAAGATCCGTTTGAAATGATAAACACGCACGTTAGCTCCTTATGTTTACATTCTGTTAGCAACAAATAAAATCAACAACAGTATCATTAATTACAACAACAACGAAACATACAGCAGTCTGGGAAAAGCCTCACAGATCAGCAAAACGGGTGATTGATAAACAAAATTAACAGCTAAACGTGCCCATACAAAAGCACGTAAAAAAACCCTTATAACGGAAAAAAAGTTTAATCTAATGCTCGACACAACAGATTCACATTACGAGAATTTTCATTTTGTTTTTTGCCTTCAGTAATTAAAATCTATCTGCTTTAACAGTTGAGGATTTGCCACCAAAATGTTGCTTTTAATTGAAATTGCTTTTAATTAACACGCCGAAAAAAGTAGCAAAAGGATACATCATTTATTGAGCAATTTTCTCTGATAATTAAATCTAACATCAGATACATGTAACTTAATGATAGGTAGAGAAGCAAGATATTTTAAGTAAAAATGAAGGGATGAAAATACACACAGCGATTTTTATTTGTCATAATTGCTTTTCATGCTAATCATTAAAAATAACGGCATGAGAAATGAAAGCTTACGAAGTCTAGTAGACGATTAGTATAGCAAGTAAATGCAAACATAATGAGACTGGTATTTTTTTTACATATATATTGCTTTTTTTTCTCACCTTTTTGTTTTTCCATGAATTATTTGGGCAAAGATCAAAAAGAATCACAGTAAGCATTACTTTGGCAAAGGTAAAAAAGACACACAGCTTGATACCAGTTAATGTAGTGAAGTTAACAATCAGATCAGGAACCAAGTTAGGATGGACAAAAGCTGTGTCTGCGCTTTATATTTTGTTGGTATGTGAGTGTATTGATAAGTGTGTGTGTGTGTGTGTGTGTGGGGGGGGGTTATTGGTACATCATCACATTAATTCACTGCATTTTTTTCCTTGCATAACCCGCAGCCACTTAAACATGTAGGTCGAAGTTATTTAAAATATCTTGCTCCCTATTAGGAATCAAACCCACACTATGTCTGCAATAGGGCGCGGTATCTACCATCAAGCCCACCGGACTGATCGTGACTTGCAGAGGAGAGCCAGTAGAGAGAGAGAAATAAACATAAAACACAGACAGAGGGAGGGCTGAATTCTTCCCTAGCTCCCAGCAAAGAAAATAAATAAACCTTCAATTCAATTTTAATCTAAAATCTAATTAAGAGTTGAGTTTCTCACTTTAATCTCTTTTTGTTTCCTTCATTAACTTTAGAGGGAAAAAAGAAGTTCTTTAAATTTGAATTTTGCTATTCCTTTTGCGTCCGTCTACCTGTTACGTTTTAGTTTTAAAATGTTTCTACATGATTTTGTCTGTCTGTCTGTATGTTTGTTTTCTTTAATCTGCCTCTTATTTGATCAGATAGACACAGTCATTGTTTTTGCATTTTCTGCGATTCTAGCGCCTGCACACTCTTTTAAGTGAGCAAGTCATTTACTTTTACATTCTTGTTTGTTCTTCAACTCATTTAAAATGCAATAGTTTTAGTTTTTTCTCCCAATAATACCGCTCTAAAAAAACTTTTTTGGGTCTTTTACGTATTGATTAATAATTATGTGATTTCTTCTGTACATGCACATAGTCAGAAGTTCTTTTTTAAATTTAGGCTGTTTTTTTTTTTTGTTTTTTTTTTTGGTTAAATTAAATTTTGTTCGATGTTGGATATCGCGTTTCTTTTTCAAGTATTTGCCAATAGATGTTGTAATTTATTTTGTTGCCTTTTTAATGTCCAAATGTGCTCACTCAGGGTCGTCTTTAATATAGAGATATATGGTTTTGCGTGTTCGTTGAATTTTTTTTCCATTTGAGAAGTTCAAAGACTGGCATATTTCAATCCCTTTGCAAAGGTTCCTCATAGTGTTTTTGGTTGGTTACTCTTACTATGGATATATTAATAGTATCATTAGGCTTTTTGAATTGTTTGTGCAGTCCTGTTTTTGTATGTATACATATGGGAAGAATAAAGCCTAATCTAGAAAATAACTTGAATAGTTAGGGAGAGATAGAGAGAGAGATAGATAGAGAGAGAGAGGGGGAGAGAGAGAGGGACAGAGAGGGAGAGATCGGGGAGAGAGATCGGCTGTGGTAGATAATATCATTAAATAAAATAGGACAGTGAAAGAGTGAATGCGGCGAGAAGAGAGAAAATGCAACGATCGGTAAAAAAAACTAAATATCTAAAGAAAATATGGAGAGAGATTGATACATTTCTTTTAATAAAAGAATGAGGGAAAACTATTGAGAGATACGCAGATATACAGAAATGCAGGAACGAAAAAGACTAAAACATAGTAAAAAACAAAACAAAAAAACGAGATAGACTGAGAAGGACAGTAGAGAGAGATAGATAGTGAACTAGAAGTAGACAGAGAGAAAAAGACAGAGAGAGACAAAGATAGCGGGAGAGAAAGCAGGAGAGAGAATGGGGGAGCGGGTGTGAGAGACAAAGCCTAAAAGGCCTCTTCCTGTAACAATGGCCAATCTCTTTGCCTTTATCCTCTTCCTCTATCGATCAGGACCATTAATGGATTGTTTCACCGCCTTTGTCTTTCTCGTTCACTATTAGTTTCCCTATTACCTTATTTCCCCCCATTCTCTTTTTCTCCACACATAATTCGAACTAATTACTTCCAACCTTCACTTCTGACATCTATCTCCCGGCCACTTAGTCACATACACAGACACACGTACCACTACCCTCCCTCCCTTTCTACCTAGGTCCTCTCTCCTCAGACAAAACATACTCTCTCCTCTCCTTCTAAGTGCCTCTTCTCAATCCCCATAACTCGTCACCTCTTGCCAATTTGCATGGGGCGGCGGAGGGCGCGCGGAGTTCTGGCCCTTGATTTGGGACCAGCAGGCCGAGCTTCCGGACGGGCCCTTATCGAAACTAGGCAAAAAGCCCTTGCTAATGAGCAGGCGGCCGTTAATGAAGATGTATTCCTCCGCCAGGCGGGCGAGAGCGGCAATCCAGCCCTAGGGAGGACACGGAACCAAAAGGGAACTATAAGCACCTGACCTCTGACCTCTCCCCTACCCCTCCAGTCACTAGCGGAGAGTTCCTATCGAGCTCCTGAGCCGAGGCAATTAGGGGCTGAGCAAGAAAGAGCTTCAATCACGCACTTCTTCAGCTCTCACTCTTTTCTACTGCTTTATTTTTCTTTCTATCCTTCCGCCAGATTTGCCTACAACCGTCCTCACTTCTCTTCCTTTCGCCTTTTCCATAATCATCAGCGTATCTTTTCCACAGGAACCATGAGCATAAACAGGACTCACAAATTGTGTGCGCAAATAAACATAATATTAAGGAGTGTCATTTCTGTTGAAAAAGACAGACAGGCACAGAGAGAGAGAGAGAGAGAGAGAGAGAGAGAGAGAGACACACACAGACATTACAAGCTTACCCTTCTATTCATATCACACATCTTGAACTGACCTTCCCCTCCTCCTCGCCACCCACCCACGCGTAAATATAACAACGTTTCGCAGTGTCTCAAATTGTTTTTAACATTTTGTCTGATATTTCCTCTAGTGATGAGATTTCTGACACATCTGCCTCTGTTTTCGTACTTTTTGTGATGGCCCGACTCTCCTATCTATGACTTCTGTCTCACTCTATGTGCTTCTTTCTTACTTCCTACAAGCCTTCCATTTTTCGTTCCCTCAGAAATTCGCGCAGTTTATTTTAAACAGTTTTTTTTCCCTCTGTACTGCAACCACTCACATCTATGTCTCTGTCTGTTATCATTTTCTTCGTATCTATGTCTTTCTGTCTGTTTTCCTCTCTTTGTCTCACAATATACTCCCTCTTTATCTATTCCACCTCTTCACACTCTGTGTTCTTTTCTCCTTCAATATTTCTCTACACTTTATATCACTCAACTTTTCTAAAACAATCACTTGATTTCTCCCTTTATGTTTCTCTCTTTCTCTCTCTCTCTCTCTCTCTCTCTCTCTCTCTCTCTCTCTCTCTCTCTGTCTGTCTATGTCTCTTTCTATCTCTGTACCTCCACCTCTACTCGCCCACTCCCCCTCTGCTCCCCTCTATCATGAAGCCAGAACATGGTTACCTTAATCTCCTCGGATGCAAACGAAGCCTGATTGTCCGGCTGGCGATCCATACCATACTCCCGGCACCAATTAGTCTCTCCCTCTCCCCCCCCCCTCTCTCCCAACTCTCTCTCTCTCTCTCCATTTCTCTCTTTCTCCCACTTCCTCTCCAGTCCTCTATCTCTCCCTCTCAATCTCCTTCGCTATCTCCCTGCCTATCTTCTCCCGATACCCCTCGCTCTCTCCCCCTCCCTCCATGCTTCTGTCTCTATTTCGTTTTGTCTGTCCGTCTGTCTGTCAGCCTGTCTGCCTGTCTGTTGTCGGTCTTTCGTTTTGTCTGTCCGTCTGTCTGTCAGCCTGTCTGCCTGTCTGTTGTCGGTCTTTCTGTCTGTCTGCTGCTTCTCTCTCTCTCTCTCTCTCTCTCTCTCTCTCTCTCTCTCTCTCTCTCTCTCTCTCTATCTCTCTCCCCCCACCTCCCGCTTGCCATATGATTACTTACAGGCTTGAGTGTAGCATCTTTGTATTTCCCTTTCTTGAAGTGCCAGTCATTCCAAGTTTAAAATTCGCCTTGTTCAGTGTCTCCCTCATTGCCCTGTTGCTCCCAATGAATATGCGGAATCTATTTTTGCAATGTTCACGCAGTTTTTTTTTAGCCAAAAGGGTTTCTTTAAAGTAAAGAACTTCTCTATAGAATGGACTTCATTCTGAAAATCATTCATACGACCAAAACTATTAGTTGAAGTGAAAGCAATTTAGTATTAGATATACCGATTACATATTTCTACAGCCCTCAAGCCCATTAAACGGATTAAGACATACTTTCCACTCTATGTGCACATTAGTTTTTACTAAAGTCTTTCTCTTTTTGAACACATAATTATCTTCCGTATGGAGCTGCGTGATGACTATAAGTATATTCTACTATTTCCCTTAAGGTACCAGACTATAGACAATAAGTAAGGCTTAATTTCGTCCAAGAATTCTACGATTAAGAAAAAATTGCATCCCATCCTTTGGCCATCAAAGAAAATCAAGAGGAAACAATGCACATTACCATGCTACCTGGTAGAAACTGTATACTTGTTTTCTTCCATTTTCCGAAGAGAAAGAAAAAGAAACAAAATGGGTTTTTACTGTTTGGCTTAATTGAAGCAGATAAAGCGATTATTTCTTTCAACCTGCCTGTCTGGTGAATCACAGCAAAGGGGAGCAACTGCTCCTGGGATATTCAGCCTGGAGTTTGGGTTAGAGATTAAAGTAAAAGACAGCTTTATAGATCTTTAATGAAAAAAAATTGACCTGGATTTGTTGCGTGTTGCCAGCTTGCAGACTAAATAATAATCCAGGCCCTGTGATGAATGCAATATGGGGTGGCGAAAGACATTGGCACCGTAAGTACAATGCTGCGGTATGCTTACGACTAGACTTAAGATATACATGTATTATAAGAACTAGATTCTACGGGGTCTACGGGGGATTGTAAGCTATTGGAGCGTTGTACGTACTGCTCAAGATCTTGGTAGGATTATTTACTTTTGTATTTTGACGGTTATTTCGTTTAGTTTTGTGTTTTGCAAAATTGGAATATGGGAAAGTGATCTGGACCACAGAGTTCCGTCTACGTAACAAGTTTCTTTCCTGGAAACCTACAGGACATAATTAATTTTCTCCTGTAAAGGATGGGAAAAACCCGTTAAACCCGCTAAACAAGGCCATATTGCGTATTTATTATTTTGTCATTGTGTTTTCAACTCGATCCTTCCCACTGGCGGTCCAGTTTAGTTTGGGGTCAGGGTACTTTGAAAGACTAACCACTAATTTAGTTTTTCTTAATGTTCGTTGTGTGGCTGGGAGCGCCAATCTTACTTTTCTTAGTCAACAGTGTAAGAAAACCGAAAAATATAAAACATTTTGTTCGAAAACTAAAGCGTTACACTGTTATTTGCCACCAGTAGAATGCTCTCTCTTGTGTGACTATTTCACGTTTCATGGCTTTTTTCGTCCCCCATCCTTCTCTCTGTCTGTACATCTGTCTCAGTCTAAGTCATTCTCTGTCTCTGTCTTTATCGGTTTATGTTTTTTCTCTGCCTTTGTCTGCCTGTCTGTTTGCCTGTAATCTGTATGTATGTCTATCTGCCTGTCTATTGTCTGTCTCTGTCTCTCTGTCTCTGTCTCTCCCTCCCTTTACAATCACCCGAAGACTTGTTACTCGTTACAAGTGCATGTGTCTTGAAAAAAATACGCTGATTCACAACGTTTCCCTCTTTTCACCCAAAATTTCTTCGCACATACATAGACACATACCCACACACACACACACATCCACACACACACAAACTTTCTCACATACACACAAACTTACGCGCACCCAACCTTCCCAGAATCATTATTTCTCCTTCCCCCCTCTGCCCATCAATTTATTAGACGTGCGAATCGCGGGGAGGAAAAGTCGGCCCGGCTCAGCACATAATGAAACGAAATGGAGACGAGTCGGCAAAGCTATCTTGGCCGGCTTAATAGGAAATTGCCTCTTGTAGTGGCTGTCTAAAGCCCACCCGTTATTTGTCTCTGCCGCTCTCTCGTTTGTCCGATCTAGTGTCCTCCAGTGTGGCGACTTGATCTTCACTGTGCCCTGGTAGTCGGCAACAGTCCTGTTCTATTTGAACCAGCATATTATACAACACGTTTTGTTATTGTAACATCAATCTGTATTGTTTCGTTGTCAAATAACCTATGACAGTCTTCAAAAAACATGTTTCTTTATTCTATAGTTGTCGTCCATTTATATTGATGCATTGATTCTACTATCCCTCTTAGGTTTACACACCCTGATGCTTGTTCTATTCTTTATTTATTGCAATGTCTCTGTCTCTCTTCTCTCTCTCTCTCTCTCTCTCTCTCTCTCTCTCTCTTTCTCTCTCTCTCCCACTCTCTCTCTTTTCCTTTTTCTCTCTCACAAGTTCCCAGTTTACTTAAAGAAATGATCATTGCCAAATAATCTTTTAACCCGAGTTTCCTGAATCATGCCCAACGTCTCTCTCCTCCGCCCCCCCCCCCCCCCCCCCTCCCCAACACATCTGCCTATACTCTCCCCTGCCACACACTACCAGTCCTGTTAGAATGTCTTCCTCAACAAAAAATCAACCATCTCCTGTCAACCCTTTGGCCACTTAAAATTAACCAAGGGCTAGCAAGGTTTTAATTGTATAACCATGTCCACTGTTGGTTGCCAGGTGATTGACAGTCGACGTGCAGTGCTTTTTTTAATCGTTTTCACTAAAGAGCTAAAACCGTAAGTACAAAGTCACGTTAGCTTACAACACGTTGTCAGCATTCTTATTCACATAGTTATCTAACGACTTGTTGTAAACTATCGCGATATTGTACTTACAGCCCATACACACTGTTTCTGACTGCTGTTGACAACTCAGAGCAATATTGTCCAGGCCGTCTGGTAGTCTTCTACATCTTAGTCATACCGGCGTCCTTCCGCTACACAAAATAGTTCAAACACACCGGGTGATGTTGTGGTGACAGTGTTGCTGTGATTTTGGATGATACTGGTTGTTGTCATGGGTACCATAATATGATAAAGGGACTCTGGGTTGTGAATCAACGGTTCCAAATATTCATCATAGATTATATTCAAGAGTTTTATAAGGAGCATGGATCTCACGAGGGAAATATGTATGGAGAACCTTGAGGTATACTACTGTAGAGAAATATACTACATGTGTTTTTGATTGGTAAAATAAGTGAAGAACTTGACGCAAATAACGACATGAGTTTTTAATTAGAGCTCATAGATTAACGGGGAGAGGGGAGAGAGACAGAGAGACAGAAAAAGGGAGAGAGAGAGAGAGAGAGAGAGAGAGAGAGAGAGAGAGAGAGAGAGAGAGAGAGAGAGAGAGAGAGAGAGAGAGAGAGAGAGAGAGAGAGAGAGAGACAGACAGACAGACAGACAGAGAGACAGAGACAAGCGAGAGAAAGGGGAGATCGACAGAGAAACAGAGAGAAACGAGAGAAACGAGAGAGAGGGGAGAGCGACAGAGAGAGAGAGAGAAACAGGAAATAGGGGAGAGAGACAGAGAAACAGAGAGAGGAGAGAGAGACAGAGAGACAGAGGGAGAAACGGGAGAGAGAGAGAAAGAGAGACAGAGAGAGAGAAACAGGAAATAGGGGAGAGAGACAGAGAAACAGAGAGAGGAGAGAGAGACAGAGAGACAGAGGGAGAAACGGGAGAGAGAGAGAAAGAGAGACAGAGAGAGAGAAACAGGAAATAGGGGAGAGAGACAGAGAAACAGAGAGAGGAGAGAGAGACAGAGAGACAGAGGGAGAAACGGGAGAGAGAGAGAAAGAGAGACAGAGAGAGAGAAACAGGAAATAGGGGAGAGAGACAGAGAAACAGAGAGAGGAGAGAGAGACAGAGAGACAGAGGGAGAAACGGGAGAGAGAGAGAAAGAGAGACAGAGAGAGAGAAACAGGAAATAGGGGAGAGAGACAGAGAAACAGAGAGAGGAGAGAGAGACAGAGAGACAGAGGGAGAAACGGGAGAGAGAGAGAAAGAGAGACAGAGAGAGAGAAACAGGAAATAGGGGAGAGAGACAGAGAAACAGAGAGAGGAGAGAGAGACAGAGAGACAGAGGGAGAAACGGGAGAGAGAGAGAAAGAGAGACAGAGAGAGAGAAACAGGAAATAGGGGAGAGAGACAGAGAAACAGAGAGAGGAGAGAGAGACAGAGAGACAGAGGGAGAAACGGGAGAGAGAGAGAGAGAGAGAGAGAGAAAGAGAGAGAGAGAGAAAGAGGGAGAGAGAGAGAGAAGGAAAGAGAGAAGGAGAGAGACAGAGACAAAGAGTTTCGATACTAACACTCTTTTTAAACTTGTTTTTTATTATTAATTTGCCCTCTTCTTTCATCCAGTCTTTAATCGTATTTTATATGATCCATAGTTCGAGCACCAATCCTGGGCCAAGATTTTTTTTTCTCATTTTTTTCTCTTTGAAACCAGAATTGTGTGATTATGTACACGAGAAGTTTGATGCTCAACCAACAAGTCGGTCCGGCTGATGGCTCGAGCCAAAGCTTGATAGTTTGGAGCTAATCAGCGGCCTGTCTCGGTCGGTCTTTAATCGGAAAGAAGCCGCGAGGGGACAGGAGATGAACGCAAGGAGAGGCAGCATAGAGTTGGGTTGGGGGGGGGGGGGGCAGTGATCAACACCTGGGAGAAGAGAGGAGAGGTGTTAAGCAGAATAGAGAATCATTTTTAAGAAAAATACGGAGGGGCCCAGGAGTTACAAGAGGGAAATGAGTGAAGAAGAGACAGCGGGTCAGGTTAGATAGAAAGAAAAGGAAAAGAACGAAAGAAATCTATGGATAGAAACATACATACGTTTAAACTTATATATTTTATGATTGTCTAGAAGACCCATTACCTTTTCTATATTATTGTCTTTATTCGAAACTAGTTTACGCGACTATAAATTGACTGAAACTGCAAGTATTATGGTTACTTTATATCAGACCCCCCACCCCCACCCCTCGGCCCCGACAAAAAAAAAATGTGGAAAAAGCCTAACGCATTGCTACATTTTAGTGTGTTTTTGTTTTGTTAGTTTCGCACTAGCTGTCTGGTGACGAGGTGTCCATATTGTGCGGCAACTCACAGCGCGCGACAGACCTCTATGAATGTGATAGCGTTAACCTTTGACGTCTGTTGATACAACCAAATAAACCATATGCCGTGGGGAAATTTGGCCTGGAATGGGATATAGACCCACTCCACGCACTCACATAATGAAATGAAAAGGAGCCAAATTAGATTTCTGCCCCTTCTGGCTGTCTTCTCCCTCCCTCAGCACTATTCCATTTGGCGGAATCCGACCGCCTGTCTCGATAAGAAATGGTATTTCGCCCGTTTGGGGAGGACGTGGAGGAGAGGGACTGGTAACTAGTAGGGAAAATCTGAATCCATGATAGAAAGAAACTATGTGGTAGCAGGACTGAAAAACTATTTGGTGGTAAGAACTCAGAATCAGTAATGGAGGCAAGAACTGAAAAACTATGTGTAGGCAATAGCTGAGACAAGTAGTAAGTAAATTTTTTAGTGGCAAGAAGTGAGAGACAAATTGCTGGCAAAAACTGAGACACAGAACGCGAAGAAAATTTAGAAAAGGAATAGTGAAACGTAGAGGAATGTAGCGATAAAACATGTCTTGTGTTAAAAAAAACCCAACTTATTAACTTCGCTTTTGTGGGATTCGCATTGAATACAGACATGACCTGCCATGGGCAGCCTTATCTTGACCAACACCTATTAGATAAATAATTATTGTCTTCTTTCATCGTCTAGATGTCTAACTCTTTTTTTATAAAGAAAAAAGGTCCTTTTTCTCTGTGTCCCTATGTCTCTTCAACTCATTTAATCACGACATCGACCTCTGTCTTCAGGCGGAAATAGGGGAGAGAGACAGAGAAACAGAGAGAGGAGAGAGAGACAGAGAGACAGAGAGAGAAAGGGTGAGACAGAAGGTGAAAGAGAGTGAGAGAGGGGGGTGGGGGAGAGGGAAAGAGAGAGAGGGGAGGAGAGGAAAGAGAGTGAGAGAGGGGGGGAAGGAATGCATACCTAAGCACCCTGCCCACACATAAGTAAACACACACGTGCGTGCGCATATACTCACGCACTGACAATTAGTAAAGCCTGTAACAAGATGGCAGATTAGGGTGCGCTGGTGGCATCATTTGTTGACATAGGAAGATTTACCTGTGCAAACTGAGGAGGCGCGCGCCCGTACGCTCCGCTATCGCTATATCTATGCAGATTAGCCGGAACGGTTTTAGCACTAATTCTCCTCCAGGCGGCTTGGGCACTTTCACTGGGGGTAGGGGGCGTAGTGAGGGGGATGCATGGAGGCTGGCATGCAATTAGATCTGTTTCAATCAGCCCACTGGGTTGTCTCTGTCACTGATTGGGAAAAATGATTAGTTTCAGGTGAGAGAGGAGAGAGAGAGAGAGAGAGAGAGAGAGAGAGAG
>RQTK01000262.1:126166-138090 GCA_003991915.1 Elysia chlorotica | reverse complement strand
TAGATAGATAGATAGATAGATAGATAGATAGATAGATAGATAGATAGATAGATAGATAGATAGATAGATAGATAGATAGATAGATAGACAGATAGATAGACAGATCTATAAATAGATAGAGAGAGTGTGTTAAAATCACAAATTAGACAGGTATATTGCTAAAATACAATGTAGTCTAAAGGTGGCTATGTATAATAATGAATCCAAAGAAAGGGAAAATGTAGAGGAAAGTAGAGGTCACAGGGTAGGGGATGGGAAGGTGAAGAAAGTAATTCGCGGAGCAGCAGTAATTGCCATATGGACAGTTTAACCAGCATCCAAACTGATTCCATCGCAGGGCCAACTAATTGGCTTCCCAAAACTGTTTTCTCGCCATCTTTTAATTAGCGAAACGTCCCGGGTGCTGCCTGCTTCATTTCCACCGGAGCGGCAGAGATATTTGCTCACCCTGCCTCCCGTAATGAGCCGGGGGGGACAGAGAGGGAGCGAGATGGAGAGGGAGAGATACAGAGAGAGAGAGAAAGGATAGAAAAAGAGAGGGAGGAAGGAATACATACCTAAACACCCTGCCCACACATGAGAGAGAGAGAGAGAGAGAGAGAGAGAGAGAGAGAGAGAGGAAGAGAGAGAGAGAGAAGGAGAGGAGAGAGAGAGAGAGAGAGAGAGAGAGAGAGGGAGAGAGAGAGAGAGAGGGGGAGGGAGAGAGAGAGGCGGAAGAGAGGGGGGAGGAATACATACCTAAACACCCTGCCCACACATAAATAAACACACACGTGCGCGCGCATATACTCACGCACTGACAATTAGTAAAGCCTGTAACAAGATGGCAGATTAGGGTGCGCTGGTGGCATCATTTGTTGACATAGGAAGATTTACCGCGGCCTACTATCTCTCTCTCTCTCCTTCTCTCTCTCTCGCTCTCTCTCTATCCCTCTCCCCCTCTCTCTTTCTCAATTAATTCCGCCATAGTTCTGCAGGGAAGTCGGTACAGGAATAAATCATTGGCGCTAGTAATACTACTGTCCGTGAGATAGAGGGACACATATCGACAGCGAAGATGGTCGGGAGTATATCTGTACTGGTGGAGCCATACGCAGCCAATAAATGATGAGGAAACCCATACCTAACTGTCGTTATTATGTCATCCTTCATCTCAGTGCGGATAACAAAGCATGTAACGTACGCTTGATGCAGAGAAATCTTCGTACAATAGCTGTGTGTATACATAGTATCTATTGAAAAAAAATATGTAGGAAATCGTTCACACATATAAACCAAAAAGTAACATAAACTATTATACATAATAGCCAAAAGGGTAAGAAAAGTGTGTACATATAAAGGCAAAAGAGTCTCATAATATAATTATGGACTCATTACACTATTTGGAGTTAAGGTTGAGAGCTCTAACTCTATGTACATGAACAAACTTTGACAGTCCCGCATCCTGTGTACCTGGGCGCATATGCAACTGTACATTGACTTAGTAAGTTTTATCGTAAAAAGCACTTAACGCGCTAAGTTGCATGCAACCGGTACCTTCACTTACTAAGTTCGTCGTAACTGCTAAGCTAGAAAAACCCTGTGGTACAACAGTTTAGACAAAAACGTAGCCAATCAGATCTGTGAGTCGGACGCCCCGGGCAGCGGGCTGGGACTGGGCATGCGCAGACGGCGGGTTCCATAAGGGCGGTAAGTTAATTACGCTGAAGACGCTACCGGATGTCAGGTTGCCGCACCCAAGTGACAAATTGGGCGAGGATCAAATGAGGATCCAGATGATTGGGTCTGGGTGCAATCTGAGATGGTAGCGATGTGGTATCGTTACGAATGGCTTAATTGGAAACATCCATCTTAGTTAGTTCAAGACTGTAATGTCAAGTTTTCATAATTCTATGATAAACTTGATAGAAGTAACGATGTGAACAAAGGGCGCCAACGAGCTCAGTAAGTAGGGCTCTTTTCTTTAAAGCAGGGGGACCGATGTTCAAATCTCAGCTGACGCCGGGATGCTTTGGGGAACCTTGAGAACCACATAATTTTTTTATGTAGATCGGCTGATATGGCGCTTTCTAGTGAACTGTTCTCGTCTCTTTCGCCTTGCGCCGTACCTGCTAGCCTTGGCTTTAATTATCGACTTTCGTGATTACTCCCCACTTCCCACCCCGTCAGAGACATGTCATGATGTATTTCCAGTTGAAATTGGTTGGGTGAAGTGAGAGTGTGTGTTTCTGTGTAAATGCCAGTTGCGTGTTAGGATCGTGAGCTTCCCCAACGCTTGCCAATTAAGTCCACATGTAGTGATGATCCTGCCCCAGCCTTGCCCTGCCAGCTCTATTGACATGGATCATGGACGGGTTAACCAAGCAAAGTTGATCGGGCTGCCGGCATACCGAGTAATGAGTGATGTCATTAGCCAAGGTTGCATAATGAACTTAATAACGATCGCATGAATACACCATTCAGAAAATACATGCTTTACGACCCACAAGACTAGAACGGATGGCATAATGTATACACCAGGCGAAACTTACTGGTAAGGTGAAATATAACTATGATTCTGTCGTCCTGAGTAATTCATAGAATTCAGCTGAGATGTAAAATACGCCTGTGAGTGTGAGACGTTGAATTTTCTGGTCGTTCATTGGCTCCCTGGGTCCAAGATAGAGCTATGATTGGACGCTGGTACAAATTCCCAAACCTGTCGTCTTCGTATGGACCTCGTTATCACGTGATATTTAGTATCTTTACGGCGAAACTCCGCCAAAAGGTAATGAAGTACAGGGATAACTTAATGTGTGCCGCGTAGAACGAACCGTTAAGTGCAATTCAGCTCATCAAGGTTGGTTCTGTCATGTCAGACAGAGCTCACTCTTCACGTTGTATCGGCGCGCGATGCAGTAGGACCTCAGGTAAGCAGTGTGAGCAATCACTGACAGTACATATACATGGGTTACTGGTAACATCAGAGAGCCTGCACAGACTTTGCGATCGACACGGTGGTAGCGGAATACATAATCACACCCTTAGACATGCAATTTTCTGCTGGCGCATTGGCTCCGTTAGTCTCGGGTAAGGCTATGGTTGGACACGGTGCAGATTCCCTCACTATTATATCGTCTCCGTTCTTGCTATGGGTTGAGTTGATGTTGGGTTGTTTTAACGTCCAACATTAGCACTATAAAGGCTATATTGTTGACGAGCCCCAAGACTGACATCTGACAATTGTATGTGATACCACACACGAGGCAGGGCGGAGATACCATGACTTCTGTCTCATCCGGTCACATTAAACTGACACCGACCTAATCAGTAGGGAGCACAAACCTTTTGCGTCGGAAGCCTATGTTCTACACCAGGGCCACAGGGGAGGCAACTCATACCCTGTGCTATGTGAGAGTGTCTTCGCAAGTTTGTTGGTGTGATTGGCTATCAGTCCGTCTATGTGGCGGTGTCTAGAGGAGCTGTAGTGGGGCGACACGTTTTAAGACCCCTAGATTTTACCTGGAGTTCTATGCGCAGAAAGGGCTCATAATTTCATTAAGACTTGAACCTCATACCCATTTAAATCAATCACGACTAGTACTAACATGCTATTTGGCGTTCCTTGTACCTTGTATAACTAACTAAAGTCAAGCATACACTTGCGGTGACCTCAATCAACAATTACATCATACGTTCTTCCGAAAGACGGTTAGTTTTACTGGTCCATCTTCAGGGGTTAATCTGTGAACTGGTCGTGGCACTAACGTGAGAAATGTATGGGCTGCCGCGCAGAGGAAAAAAAAAGTTATATGCACTTACATTCCCTCAGTTACAACATGAAAATTAACCCAAACAGAAAAAAGCGACCAGGTAGGGCTTGCGCCTAGCAACTCCTATTTAGAAGCTGGTCACTCCACCCAGAGAACAACTTGCTTGATGTTGTTGTTGTTGTTTTTTGTGTGTATGTTTTTTATTGGTCAGTAGATAATCTGTCTCTTTTAAAAAATTAAATATTTCTCAGCATGAAGAGAAGTAACAAGATGTGAGCATGAGAGGCGGCGGTTTTGTCATTACAATCAGTAGAACCTGTCGTTACATCCCCCAGACCTGCACTCAGCACCGGAGCATTCAGTTTGACGGTGGGTGCTGAGTTAAATAAGTCAGTGGATACAACACGGAACTAGGCAGCGGAGAGGGAGGACAGGAGAGAGAGAGAGGGAGAGAGAGAGAGAGAGAGAGAGAGAGAGAGAGAGAGAGAGAGGCCCCACAATTAGAAGAGAAGGTGAGAGAGAGAGAGAGGTGGGTTGAGAGATATGGTATATAGACAGATAGAGAGAGGGGAAGGAGAGAGAAAGTGAGAGAAAGAGAGAGAGAGAAAGAGAGAGAGGTGAGAGAGGGAGAAAGAGCCAAGAGTAAGAGAACACAAAGCTAGACAGGGAAATTTGGAGGATGACAGAAATACACAGTCTGAAACTAAAATTTGATGTTTAAAAATAGCAATCATTTTATATTACGGGATAAAGAGTAAAAAAAAGGAAAACAAAAAGAGATAAAAACAAAGAGAAGAGGGGCATCGCGAGTTGATTTTTTTTCTAAGAACGATTTACGTGGTGTCTACAAAAAGGCAGCTCAATGTAACTTCATCATCTCGCCAGAGTGACTAGCAAAGTCTTCCTGCCTCGTTTACCAAGACACCAATTAGGCTCTGGCCGGAGCGATATAGCAGCGAGCGAGGGGTTGGGATAACTGGAGGGGGTGGAGGGCGCTGTAAGTATGAGTGAGTGAGCACCACAGCATAGATAACGGATAGCGGTGGGCAGTGAATGGACGAAGGTAGTGCTCACGTTCACACTTGGTGATTTAGCAAGTCAAGCGACTCGGCGCAGTCATGTACCTACCTACATGCGCATGTATCACCAGCTCACGCCGTAACTGAACGGTGTAACACCCCAGCGGTTGGAAAGGGAATGGTTAAAACAGTTTCAAAATAGTCGGAGAGGATCGGAACACTGTGTTTATCATTATGGGGATTAACGTATACCTGAAAAGGTAGTCACTGAAGCCCAATTGTTTCATAAAAACAACGGACACAACAGAAACATCACCAAAATCAACATGATCATCATGAAATAAAAACAACAACGACAAACATTTTCAACGACGACAACTACAACAACTATACCAACATAAAAATTAAGAAAAATAAAAAAAATAAATAAAATCCCAAATCGAGCCTCCTGTTCATTGGCTCAGTATTACATCGACGATTAAGGCAGACAAATAAGCATCCGAAGCCAGGGGCAAAAACAAGAAAGAAAAATATTTAATTTCTATAACTTGCTTCCTAAAATCTTTCTCAACATCTGCGAGCAAAAGAAAAGTGATCAATCACATTTAACATGGAGACGATGGACGTTCAACTTGAACATAATTATCTCCTGCGATGTATTCTTGCCTTGCATTCCCCCAGCAACAATAGTTGTGAAATTTAAAAACCAGCCGAGAAAAACTAATTAAAGCTAAAGCTCGACATTTCTCGTAAAAAAACATGCAGACAATTAAAGCCAATCAGGAACATTAACTCTGAGCTAATCCTTGTTAATTAATAACGCTAATTTCCTGGGAATCTGTTTGGTTTATAAGATGGAGTGTTGCATTGTCTGACCCAACAAAAACCTTCACCATTGCATCGCTCGCCCAGGTTTGATGGAAGAGCATAAAGACAAATGCAAACAAAATTAACACAAACTATAGAATAGAATAAAAACGATAACAAAAGAGGCAGCAACAAAAAATATAAAATGGATGCAATTAGCTTAATCCAACAATCTGGACAACGGCTGTGAGATTAAGTGGTTTCTAAAAATATTTGAGGGGGAAAAAATAGACAAAAAAGCGGGTAGCTTGTGTTCTTGTTAGACAATGGAGTGAGAGCATTGTGACTGGTAGCCCTTAAAGGTCAGAAATAAATCGTTCAGATAATGTTGTTTTCTTAAATTTTTTAAAACTTTTTTAGTCTAATTATATCATTGAACAATATAAAAAGTGAGTTTGTATTGTGTCATTTTATGAGCGCCAAATCAAGACTTCGCAATTGTGTAGAGAGTTTGCAGAGGGTTGGAGTGAATACATGTACAGTGCTATAGAGCCAATGACAGACAGAGACTAAATAAACAGATGAATTATACTTACAAGGTAACATAAGCTTCACGGTCGGGTGTAACGGTGAGAGCCCACCTGTGCTACTATAGTCCTCTTGGGTCGGCGTTGACAGTGGGTGAGGAATCGCAGCAGTGCCAGTGGATTCCAGGAATTATACAGATAAATGTATCTCCTGCCTCTACTTCCACAGAGCAATGACAATTTGTGACTGTGTTTGTGCTCACTTAAAAATAATAGAGTATAGATCTAGTTACATGAGCAGAGAGTGAGTTACTGAGTAACGTAAAGCATCATTGGCTGTGTAATTCTTTCCTCCCTCCACAGAGCAATGACAGTTTGCGACTGTTTTTGTGCTCACTTGCACTGGACACTCAGGTGATAGTGCTGGCCGCGGACATCTTGGCGATCCTTCAGTGGGCCTCGTCTCCGAATAGTGTTCCGTTAAAGCCTCGTCCCCGAACAGTGTGCAGTTGAAGTCCGCCTGGTTAAAGCCTCCCCCAGGTGTCAGGATGGTGTGACAGTTAAAGCTTTCGGCGGATTCGGCAGCAGGACGGGTGGTCATCCACTAGAACGGGTCAATGTATGGGGAATCCCGTTGCTTATTGTTTAGTGTTTTGTGCAAAAACAAACGTATCCTTATAATTATGGATTTTGCTGAACTGCTGGAGATAATAAAATAATTATCTGAAGAACTCGAGTTTATCGCTCAAACAAAATGCCGCACGGGACGAACGAATCATATAAATCTTTTTTTTTTTTTTTTAAGAAAACAGTGAAACTATATGCAATCTAAGATATAATATAAGATGGAGTGTTGCATTGTCTGACCCAACAAAAACCTTCACCATTGCATCGCTCGCCCAAGTTTGATGGAAGAGCATAAAGACAAATGCAAACAAAATTAACACAAACTATAGAATAGAATAAAAACGATAACAAAAGAGGCAGCAACAAAAAATATAAAATGGATGCAATTAGCTTAATCCAACAATCTGGACAACGGCTGTGAGATTAAGTGGTTTCTAAAAATATTTGAGGGGGAAAAAATAGACAAAAAAGCGGGTAGCTTGTGTTCTTGTTAGACAATGGAGTGAGAGCATTGTGACTGGGGGGGGGGGCATGTTCATTACGGGCTAGTTTTGTGAGTAACCGATAGACCAATAGAAACCGTTGCTAGGGGGATACACCAGACAATTAGCGGTGATCTGTTACGGCGCTGATCAAATTGCCCCTTGCTGTTAATTGTGTGTTCACTGTAATTAACTCATAAAGAAATTATGTTCACAGAGGCGAAAGTAAAACTAAAAAGTGCGACTTGTTGTAGCTTTTTGAAAGATAGAGCGCGCAAACGCAAACTGCTACGAACTGTTATGCACCATGACGCTTCGGTTTGTTGGGCTCGACTCAGGTTCTCCATCAAAGCGGGATAACTCTCAGTGAAATCTCATGCCTAAAATGGTTTAATCAGTGTCAAGTTGAATGAAACAGATTAGGACTTAAAGTGTGTTCTGATACCCCCGCTCTGCTTCTGTGTAGCGGCAAGCACAATTCTCATATCTTAACCTTGGGACCCGTTCGCTAGCTGCTGAATTCCAGAAAAAAACTTAACTTTATTCGTTCGTGAGCATAAGACTCGTATCGCATGCTGCATTGTAACAAAAGCGTCGGGGAAGTGGTAGGGGAGGGAGGAGGGGGTTACAGAAAAGAGAGAGAGAGAGAGAGAGAGAGAGAGAGAGAGAGAGAGAGAGAGAGAGAGAGTTGGGTAACAGGGAGAAAGTAAGAGGTAGTGCGGTAGAGAGAGAACGAGAGAGAAAAAGAGAGAGAGAGAGAAAGAGAGAGAGAAAGAGAGAGAAAAGGAGAGAGGGGGAGAGAGGGATAGATAGATAGATAAATAGATAGATAGATAGATAGATAGATAGATAGATAGATAGATAGATAGATAGATAGATAGATAGATAGATAAATAGATAGATAAATAGATAAATAGATAGACAGATAGATAGGTAGGGAGAGAGAGTGATGGAAAGAACAATAGAAAGAGATACAGTTAGAAAGTTGTAAATGGAGCGAGCAAAGGTAAAACCTAATACTTGAAACAATAGACAATACATTACAAAGGTTCAATAATAAAGCCAAAGAGAGGAATTACTGACTTCGCAGCCAGACCAGAATAGTATTGATAATAACGCCAGGGGTGTCTGGGATCAAATTCGGCCGCGAGTTCTGACTGTAGTGAAGAACAAACATGACATAATCCCATTTGCTAACACACAAATTATAACTGAAAAGACAATTACAACATTGCAGATAATAGCTTTTTAAATCCTTATTTATTAGAACGTTCGACCCTACACAATCTTCATCAAGTAGAGCGGCCACGTTATCATTCGGGCTCCTGGACATTATATAACATTAATTTCTTAAGAAAGACAGCTATGTTCAAATTAGCGTTAAGAAAACCGAACACAGTAAAAATGAAGCCCTTAAAGGTCAGAAATAAATCGTTCAGATAATGTTGTTTTCTTAAATTTTTTAAAACTTTTTTAGTCTAATTATATCATTGAACAATATAAAAAGTGAGTTTGTATTGTGTCATTTTATGAGCGCCAAATCAAGACTTCGCAATTGTGTAGAGAGTTTGCAGAGGGTTGGAGTGAATACATGTACAGTGCTATAGAGCCAATGACAGACAGAGACTAAATAAACAGATGAATTATACTTACAAGGTAACATAAGCTTCACGGTCGGGTGTAACGGTGAGAGCCCACCTGTGCTACTATAGTCCTCTTGGGTCGGCGTTGACAGTGGGTGAGGAATCGCAGCAGTGCCAGTGGATTCCAGGAATTATACAGATAAATGTATCTCCTGCCTCTACTTCCACAGGGTATGTGTGCTCACTGATAATAATTATGCTCTAGGTCAAGTTACACGAACAGAGAGTGTGTTACTGAGTAAAGTAAAGCATCCTTGACCATGTAATTCTTTCACTTCTCCACAGAGCAATGACAATTTGTGACTGTGTTTGTGCTCACTTAAAAATAATAGAGTATAGATCTAGTTACATGAGCAGAGAGTGAGTTACTGAGTAACGTAAAGCATCATTGGCTGTGTAATTCTTTCCTCCCTCCACAGAGCAATGACAGTTTGCGACTGTTTTTGTGCTCACTTGCACTGGACACTCAGGTGATAGTGCTGGCCGCGGACATCTTGGCGATCCTTCAGTGGGCCTCGTCTCCGAATAGTGTTCCGTTAAAGCCTCGTCCCCGAACAGTGTGCAGTTGAAGTCCGCCTGGTTAAAGCCTCCCCCAGGTGTCAGGATGGTGTGACAGTTAAAGCTTTCGGCGGATTCGGCAGCAGGACGGGTGGTCATCCACTAGAACGGGTCAATGTATGGGGAATCCCGTTGCTTATTGTTTAGTGTTTTGTGCAAAAACAAACGTATCCTTATAATTATGGATTTTGCTGAACTGCTGGAGATAATAAAATAATTATCTGAAGAACTCGAGTTTATCGCTCAAACAAAATGCCGCACGGGACGAACGAATCATATAAATCTTTTTTTTTTTTTTTTAAGAAAACAGTGAAACTATATGCAATCTAAGATATAATTTTGCTTTATCAGAAATGGTTTAAAACACTACACTAAAATAATTACGCAGTACCGGTAGTGGGTTCTATTTTTTTCCAAACTGGTTACAAAACTATACATTTTCATTGCTACAATAAAGAAATTTCTTAAAAAACGCTTTACGCCTCCATAAGTTTTTCCAGAGAATTCTATAAAGAGATTCAGTGCAGGAACTGATATTCGAACTGGAAAGCTCCAGCTCACAGTCTAAAGTTCTAAGCCAAACCACATCAATTTAATTTAAAGAAAATTCACTAGGACACTGCTTAATAACACACTGAAGTAACTTTAAAAATTTAAAGGCCAAGTGATTTTTTTCCAACCAAATAGTTAACACAATAAGGTCACAAGCGATATAGGTTAAACTGAATGTTTTCAGACTACACTCAGCCTACCCGGCCACACTGCTAAACCATTTTCTATCTTCTCGGGACGGTGAAATCCATAGCTTTTATATTGGAGATGCCCGCTCTCTCTTTATCCTTCCCTGTCTGTCAATTCTAAGAGAAACCAGCCAGCCCAATGCTATCACGCCTTATCTAGAGCCAGCTGTAAATATCACATCACTCCCCAAAGCCGCCACAGGGAAATGGCACTAAACTCGGGAGGAAAAGTCAAAACTGATAGGCCCGTCAATTAGGTGCCTCGACTCAAATATCACAGGACAGACCAGCTAACCGTTCCAGCCAGGGCCGCCCTTGTCTCGCCTAATTAGATTGAAGATCGTTTTATCTCTCCCCACCCCCTCTCTCTCTTTCCCTCTCTCCTTCACTCTCCCTCTGTCCATATCTTTCTCTCTTTTTTAATTACATTACAAGAAACACCTGCAGGCCTAATCAGTTCTGAAGAAAAACGGCAATTATAATTGCTTACTAAACATCCCCCGTCGGCCTCAAACATTTCGAAAATGCATCTCCCCCTAATGGACGAATCCCCTTTGAAGAGCCTTCTAATTGTTCTAACCTTTCAAGCCGGAGCACATCTAACATTTGAAGCCAAGAAACGGAAAGAAGATAATAGAAGGAAAAACCGAATCTAATGATTAAAACTTGGAAATAATTTAAAAAAAAACACGAGAACGAACCAATCAGAACCTTTCTGTGATCATTAGCGTTTGACGTCATTGATTTTTGAGTGAACAACAAACGTCATTATTTCTGTGCACCCGACGAACTGAATGTCATGTCCCTAATAATGAACTTTGGCAAAATTAATTACAAACGACAAGATTCAGGAGGTCGCTTTCACGATTCTTTTCTATCTCTCTTTTTTAATGTAACAGAATCTGATATGAATTCAAATGTTGAAAAAAATACTTACAAATTCTATTACCATATGTCGCTTCATATCACTTTAAATAATTTTTATTATTCCCTAGATACACACAGCTATGATTAAATTTAATTACATGATATTCAATCCTTCTGGAGTCTGGATCGAATTAACTCACACCAATTAGAGATCTAGATCTAGGTGAAGATTTCTAGGGTCGTGATGACACCACAAGCGGTCTATTCCATAATTACCTCGCTAATTCTACAAGAAATCACTGATCCACCTCTGGAAATGTTACAACGGAACAATACATTACACAGTTCACGGGAACAAAAACTCACAGCTTGCACGAGCTGACCCTGCGCTGTAGAATGTGAACTCACGCCGAGTCTCGTGTCAGGCCTACTAGAATCTAGATCTACACTCAGTCTACGCCAGTCTGCTGCGCGCCCACACAACTCACTCACTTGGCGGTGCCGGGCGATATGGAACTTGGAAGCGACGCTGGAAACACTTCTCCTGACGCGGGGGTTCACAATCGGCGAACCGACTAACGGTTGTGGCTGAGCGGGGAGAAAGCGAACCCCCTCTCTTAGTTTAACTCCGTCTAACTCCATCAATTTTTAACGTCTCCCATGTCCGCAAAGTGGATCCTACACGTCGATTGGCAGTGCCGACTTGGGTCGCGGCATGGACAGTAGCGGCGGCGGTAGAAGCGGCTAGTAACAGTAGTAGTGGTTCTAAACGGCGCTGAACAGAGCTCGGTCTATTAGATGGTGATGGTAGAACTAAGAAGCAGATTCTACACGAGCGGCGGTGGCGGAGGAGGTAGTGGGACGGATGCTCGGCTAAAAGACTTGAAGGCACGGGAATCTCC
>RQTK01000262.1:95223-111293 GCA_003991915.1 Elysia chlorotica | reverse complement strand
TCTCTCTCTCTCTCTCTCTCTCTGCGTTTCCCTCTCCTTACTTGCTCTCCATTTTTTTGTTTATGTCTCTATGTCTCTCTGCATCCCTGACATTGTCTCTTTATCTCCATTTCTTCCATTTTGGACTCTCCCCGCCTTTTTTCTGCTTAATTGTTGGTGCCACCGTCTCCCTCCCCCCCCCCTGCCTTCGAACTCTGTTACGCCTGTTTATCTGCCTGTATGTTCATACGTTTTATATGTGGTTTTTCTTCTTTTTAAGTCTTCTCTGTCTTTCTTTCCGTTTCGCTTTTATCCATTGTCTTTCTTCTTCTGTAAATGTGGTTAACAGTTCTACATTCTTCCGCTCCGCACTAGACCCTCCCTCTACAACACATTAATCTTTGTCCAGTCTTTACATTTTTTACTTTCACTCCTTGCTCAACTGCAATCTGTGTTGTTGGTTGTTTTTTTTCAGTTCCCTTTCTTTTTGCACTGAATTTTATTTAAAACATCAAACCCTCATCCCAACAATTTCAAATTCCAATTTCTTCCAGTTTTCCGTCACTAATAAAATTGTAATGGCGAATATATTTTTAGAATATAGTTTTAATACCAATTTGATTTACTCACCAGCTCCCTCTTCAAAGAGAACAATTCTGGATACCTCTACTTTTCAAAGACTACCATAATCATATTACTGGCACCCATGTTTTCTGTGATTCTAGTCTGCCAATTATTTGTTTCGTAATTTCCCTTCCCAGGGTACAGTTTGGCCCAAGCTCTAAGACGTTCACTGCCTTGTCCAGACTGCGAAATCACCCCCATGGGATCACATATCCCAGAGTTTTTTGCTGTTTTGAATTTTCCAACAAAAATTCTGTAGTAAAGATCAAGTGGTTTAAAATACATGAAACCGCAAAGAGCGTGTGGTAGAATTTAAGGTTGAATACAATAGACCTAAAAAGATCAATAATATGAAGGTTGTGGTTAGCTTTGTGTCACTTGAAAAACGGTAACTTTTATAATAATTATAATAAAATCTCTACCAAGATGATAACTAGAGCTAATATATCAACTGAAGACTATTCCTTATTCATATGTTTATAGGTTGATCTACAGCCTTACTAAAGCTAATATGTCAATTGAATAGTATTCATATGTTTATAGGTTGATCTACAGCCTTTACCATTGACCTAGTATGAGAGACGGGCTAACTTTCATGCAGCGCACTGCACCTTTCGCGATATCTGTGTGCGAGCTATAAGCCCCCGCCCGAAGTCTGCTGGTTGATTTCCGGTAGAGTAAAAAACCGACTTGTGAGACGAGGTGATCATCTCGGCTGGAGGTGTGTGATAGTCATTCAGTAAATAGTTTAAACTGCTTTTCCTGTTTATTTTTTGTTTGACTTAACCGTCCATTTATATTATCTTTTGCTGGGACTGTATACTTTCTTATTTCAATGGTGGTGAGTAGTATTTAAATTTTATATAATTATATCACGTGCAATAATAGGGGTTTCTTCTCTGAAGACTCTGTTATTACTTCACGGCGAGGGCAGAGCTGGGATTGGGGGTCTTATCTCGACTGTCGGTCGCTGCTCTCTGTCTGTCTCATGGCTGACGCAATGCTTAGCCTATCTAGTTTATAAATTCACTGGTGTCGACTAAACACATATGGCACCTTTTTTTTTTTTTTTTTTTTTTTTTTAACATGGTAATAACTGAGTGGAACAGTTTGAAAAATTTCAAAAAGCTTGTATGTTGATTTTTTTTTTTATTGTATACAAATTGTGTCATACTGAACAGTTGTTCCTTTTTGTTTGAAGTATTCTCCACTGAGCTAGAACATTTTTCCTTTATTAGAATAGCTTTAATTTTACCAAGTTGAAAATCGAATACCCTTCGTGCCATCTCACGAAAGTACATGATGTCATTATTTTATTACGTAATCGTCATTATGTTTGAATTCGAGAAAATTACAGACAGTAGAGTGAAAAATAGGGAGCGGAGTCTGTGACGTAATGTAAACTGAGAACCAATCAGACCAAATAATATCCATAACCTAGAAAGATCTTTTAAACATCTTGGTCACTTTGTTCCCAATCTTATTCTCTTTACATGTTTCCATCAAATGTAGATGAACATAACTTTTTCTTGTTCTCTATCCTTCCATTTTCGTATGAATTATGAAGTCTCGGTCTCTGTCTTGCTGTCTTTCTGTCTCTCAGTGAGTCAATCACTGTCTCTGTTTCATTCTCGCTTTGTCTCTCCGTATCCGTCTCTTTTTTCTCTATCTCTCTGTCTATCGGTCTCTGCCTCTCTGTGACCGTATCTGGCACGACACGTATGTCTGTAGATGAATTTGCTTCTCTCTCTTTCAACCTGACTGTATATCTCACGAAATCTTCAAATCTGTCTTACTACCTGCTCAGAAATGTGCACATATCGATGTAAAGTAATTACGCACAAAGCATGCTGTAAAAATGGACATAATGGGAATTCCTTCAGCCTGTCTATCCCGAAATTATTGCTATCAATTGTGTGTACCCTCTTTGTCTTTAAATCACATCCTCTCTACTTCTCTCTCTCTCTCTCTCTCTCTCTCTCTCTCTCTCTCTCTCTCTCTCTCTCTCTCTCTCTCTCTCTCTCTCTCTCTCTCTCTCTCTTTCTCTCTCTCTCTCCCTCTCTCTATCTCTTTCTCTATGTCGATCTAACTAAGCGCGGCTTGCACTAGAGTGAGAACTAACTTTTTACGAGGATCGGTCACCAAAACATTAAGTCTCCTTGTATTTGATAGCTCATTTTAGTTTCCATTGTTTTACTCCTCCTTCACTCTATTTCTCTCCAACACTGCAACCCTATTAATATAATACATTATTCGTTCCCATCTGTTGTGTTTTACCCTAATATAGTATTAATCTTATCTCCCTCCCCAGTGGTCTCATTCCCCTGCTCACTGACAGAAAATAATTCTGCTACGGGCGGGTCGTGTCAAGCTGGTCTCCTCCAAGTACTAATCAAAGACGATTATATCTTCGCGTGCATTCTGCAAACAAATAAGGCGGGCCGGATCATGTGGTCTGTCAGAGGCGCGGAGGAAAAAAACCGCGCGGAGAGAACTGAGAGGAGACTGTCCATAGTTCTGCGTGTCCCTGGAACTGCGCCCAATACAGACGTTGCCAACCACACGTGTTGAGTTTTCACATCGTTCATTGGCTGCATATATCTAGTATGTAACAGTTACTATGATAGGAATTTAGACGCCGGTGCACGATCCCTTGTTTTCTTTTCCGCTTTGTTATGGGTCCAGTTTTTGCGGTGTGTTTGAAAACCCGCAAGGGGAGAAGATTCTCCCTGCCCTGCATTCAATACAGGCCTTGCATCCGCACGACGATACGTATGACATTATCCCGCCTCAGCCATGATGTTTTGTCATCGCCTACATGCTTAGTAACTCTAGTATATGGCTCTGATTGGCCACTGGTGTACATCCCCTAACGGCGCCGCTGAGTGGCGACTCAGGTTACTACTGAGAACCGCCATGGAATGTAACTCTTACTGTTGTTTTCTCGGAGCCCAGAGTACTTTCCATTGGCTTTAGGACCCCATATCGTAAAGCCTGCAATGCCATCTAGCGCTATCCGTGCAGCTCTTTGGGCGTGCCTAGGCATCGCGGCTGTGTGTTTTATATTGACTTCTGGGGGGAATGCTCTGTTTTGCCTTCATGATAAAGACACCCGTCCGGAGTGTCTAACGTTTTCTTGGTCTGTTTGTATTGTTAGCATCGGTTCTGTGTCTCCGTCTCTCCGTCTCGTCCAATGCCCGCCTTCCCGAATTGGTTTTCTCAGCTCACTTTCTCTTCGGTGTGCAAAATCAAGTATTTTCAAACTTTGACTTTGACTATACACACAGACTTTGATTCATATAATATTTTCAGACTTTGACGTTCTCAGATTCGACTTTTAAAATAATTATACTAAGATGTAACCCTTACAATTATTATTATTATCATAATTATTTCGTATTTTATAACATTTACAGACTTGGGCTCTTGTTATCAAACTTTGACTTTGACTATAGCTTTCCCAGACTTTGACTTTTATTATATCTTCAGTCTTTGATTCCTGTAATATTCTAGGATTTAGAGTCGTAAAATATTCGCAGACTCTTGTATTATTCACAGATTTTGACTGTTTTCTTTTAATGTTATCAGACTTTTACTCCTATGATATTCTGAGAATTTGATTCATGTAATATCTCCATACACTTTGACTTGTAATAGTATCTGATTAAAATAAAGTAATGTGTTACAAAAGTTGTGTGCAAATCCTCAATTTAGGGAAATGTTTTCGTTGATACCATACAGAGAGTGAGGAAGTTAAGGAAAAACAAGACCGATCTTGCTCAACCGCTATTTATACTTTTGGACGAGATTTAACATGGTGAAGATGATGATCATGATAATAAGTATCCTGTTTAACGGGCGTTGAGGGTAAAATTGTATAATGCATCAAGAGACATGTCTTAGTCTCCATAACTCTATTGTGTATTGTGAGTTTTCAGGGCTTGGAAAAAGATAATAAATTAAACACGAAGAAAACAGCAACAGATTAACACTTTTTGAAGAAAAAAAAAGTCAGACCCAAATTCCATTTTCTATATTAGAAACCTGTCCCATCCATTTGCTGCTATCAAAGGAGCCTTGTAGATTTTGACAGTTTTGCTGCAAAAACCCATTACATAAATCGCTTTCTGTGTCCTTTGGGTTTTCCCGCTGAGCCTTTCTAATATCTTCAGACTGTGAGTCTTGTAAAAACCTCAGACTTTCAAAACAGACCTTGAGTCACAATATTCTCAGAATTTTTTTGTTTACATTATTTTCAGCTTTTGATTTGCAATATAATCAGACTTTATTTATTGTATTATTGTCTGATTATAAAAACAATGATATATTGCAAAGATCTTGCTCAAATTCTTAATTCATAGTAAGTTTTTGTTTATGACACACACAGAGGGAGAGTTATAGAGAGAGAGACACACCGGTTGTTCTTAACAGTATATAATAATTATATATTGCAAAGATCTTGCTCAAATTCTTATAAATGAAAGGTCCATGTCTATGAGGGGGAGTTATAAAGAGAGATAGACCAGTTGTTCTGAACCGTAAATAATTGTTTTTGACAAGATTCAAAATAATGTAAAATAGTGGAGATTATGATTGTTATGTTTGATATATTGTTTAAGTAATGATGTCGAGAAAAACTTGTATTATGCACAATAGAACCCACCATAGTTTCCACAGCCCAATTGTGAGTTTATTAGAGTTTGGTGAATATAAAAGCAAAGACATTCGAAGAAAATAACAACACATAAACACTTTTTGACGAAACAAAACCACGAGACAAAACCCCCATTTTCTATATAACCTGTCTCATCCATTTGCTGCTATCAGAAGGGCCTTGTAGACTTGGGCAGTTTTGCTCCAAAACCCCATTACATAAATCGCTTTCTGTGTCCTCTGGGTTTTCCCTCTGAGCCTTTCTTGAGAGTCGGTACCGCCGTAAAATCCCATTTCTTTCCATTAGAGGCGGTACCGCCGTAAAACCCCATTTCTTTCCATTAGAGACACTGGCTCCCCGCCCGGACAATCTGGTTTAAGCCAAGGAATACAAGTCCAACAGGGCTACAGTTGTATCGATACAGACTTAGCATCGATTAAAGCCTACACTTACAATAGGTATCGTGTTTACACTTTAAGTGTGGCCATTATCGATATAATTAAAAAAGCACCCGTCTTACGGATGGATCAGAGAGTACACGTCTATCTGTGACAGCGATCAATAGAGATTATTTTGTATTGACCAATCGATATGAAGCTGTGGCTGGGGGCTATTAGCTTATGACTTGTAGTGACTATTAACTGCTCGAATTGTTTAAAAGCTGTAACTGCGGGGGATAGAACCAAACGCTGATGCTATTCGCAAAATAATGTAAATAGTTCAATGATCGCAAACACTTTTTTTCTATTTTACTGATCTGCAAATCTCGGAAAAATATTAAATCTAATACATTCGTTGTTAAAAGGGCGTCCACCACTATTATGATATCAAGGGTATGAACATTAAATCTAGTTAAATACAAAACACTGTGTTTGGACTGATTCCAATTCAACATAGTGCTTGAATGTACACGCGTTCTTAAAAAACCTGCTGGTCAAATTCTATTTATGCTTGTGACTTTAGACAATTTAATAGTCATTTACTCAAATGCGATTCCAAGGGCTTGGGGTTTTATTTAGTTGTGGGCTTACAGTCGTTGCCTTTTGAGTGTTTTTCCTCCTTCTTTTCGTTTAAAAAGACCACAGAAGCGCAGATTAAAACATTTGTGCCCTGGCACAACTAATGAGAAAGGACGTTTATACTTTACTCTTTCAGATAATCGCACCTCCATTTTGATATACATACCCAAAATACAAAAACAATTTTAATTTTTCCGTTTTCTAAATTTTCTCTCATGCGTTCTTTTCCTGTTCTCTGTCTGAACTCCTCCCCATCCCCACGCACCCTGCCCCTCCCCCTCTCCCCCCCCCCCCCCCCCCCCCCCCCCCCCACCACCAACCCCCCCACCCCCCCCCTGCCGCGAACTCACAGTCTCGCGAGAAAGACTTGGCCCTGCTTAGCTCCGCCCACTTTTTTACGGTGGTCAATGAATTGTAGCGATCATGATAATAACATGGTTAAAAAAAGATAAAAGATTTTCATTAAGTATGATTAGTCTAGTCAGTCAGCAGTACAGTGGTCTGCTTAGATTATATTGAGAGAGAGAGAAAAAGAGAGAGAGAGAGAGAGAGAGAGAGAGAGAGAGAGAGAGAGGTAGAGGTAGAGAGAGAGAAGGCACACAGTGAGATAGAGAGAGAGAGAGAGAGAGAGAGAGAGAGTGAGAGAGAGAGAGGCAGTCAGGCAGAAAGACGTTGAGACTTACAAACAGGTGGACGCAGATATAGACGAAATAGAGGACTGGGGAGCTGAGAGAAGATGAATAAAGAGAAAGAGAGAGAGAGAGAGAGAGAGAGAGAGAGCTAGGAGAGAGAGAGAGATAGAGAGAGAAGGGGAAGACAGAGGGAGGTAAGAGAAGTGAGTATTTTGTTAAGCGTTCTGCAACGAGTGGACCAAATAGAAATGATCAGCAATATTAAAAGAAAGCGTTTGTGAGTGACAGGAGAATAGAGAGAGGATATAGAGAGAGAAGATAGACAGGCAAATAGAGACAGAATAAAGAGAGGTGGGAGGGAAATGGGGTCGGATGAGCAATTAGAATTCGAAATTTTTCTTTGTAAAATATGACTCATCGGCATTCAAATTATATGAACTAAACCATTAATGAAAATTCATTGTAGTCAATAGTATAATAAGCATCAGTATCATTTTTGTATCAACAGCAGCAACAACAACAACAACAATAACAGCAATAACAACACAGCAATAACAACAACAACAATAATAGGAATAACAACACAACAACAACAACAACAACAACAACAACAACAACAACAATAATAGGAACAACAACAACAACAACAAGAACAACAACAACAACGACAGCAACCTTAACAACAGCAGTATAATAAAGAAGTAAAATAGAAAGGCAGCAGTGTTAGGCAGAAGCAGCAACAATAAAAGAAAAGAAATATTAAAAATGTCTGAACGGTTTAGAGCGGAAGCCAGAAAACAGTGTAGCTCTCCTGACAAAGGAGATGATGAAAGAGGAAGAAGCCGTATGCAGTGGCGGTGATTAGATTGTTCACGTCACAGTCGGATCAAGCGGCAGAGAACCCGCCATCAAGTCAAAACTTACACGCGAACTCATAAAAGATGAAAATTAATAATTCCATTACAACAAGCCGTTCTCAATAGCATTATTTACGGTTGAGGTACATAGCTCCCCATCTCTCTGCATTACTCTCTCTCTGTGTCTCTGTGTCTCTCCCCGTCTCTTTGTCTCTGTCTCTGTCTCTGTCTCTGTCTCGCTCTCTCTCTCTCTCTCTCTCTCTCTCTCTCTCTATCTATCTCTCTCTCTCACTCTCTCTTTATCTCTTTGTCCCTTCCCGTCTTTTCCCTTCACTTTGTTTATCAATCCGTCTCCCTATCTGTAACCCGCAATGTCTTTATCGCGCTCTCTGTATCGTTTTCCTTTTTTCATTGCACACACACTTTTTCTTTTCTTTCCGTCTTTCTAGATTGATCTCACTCTCTCTCTCTCTCTTTTTTCTCTCTTCATCTATCTATTCCTCTCACTCTCTCTCTTTTTTCTCTCTTCATCTATCTATTCCTCTCACTCTCTTTCATTCTCTCGGTATTCCCCTTTTCCCTCTGTTTATATCATACACTAAAAAAAGCACATACTTTTCCTCTCACTATCATAACTGCAAAAACAATTATTGTTTTAACATCGATGAGAAAGCTCAGATTTACGGCAATATTACATGCTGCCCTTTTCATAAAGCTTCGACTTTCGCAATCCATCTATCTCTATCTTTCACTCTCTCACACGCATTTCCTTTAGGGGAAACTGTAACGTTAGTCTTTGTAAATTTCCCTCTCCGTGTCTCACGGCATCTTCCTAAAACTTCGTTTTCAACATGTTCATAACATTTCAAAATCTCAACATCTGCGATATTCTCATAAAGTAATATTACGTTTCCCGTGATCTTTGGTCACCACCAAAAATGTCCCTCGTTAGTCGGGGAGCACGGTGGCCCCGGGGTAGAACATCGGATTCCGACGCAAAAGGTCCGTGGTCAAGCCCTGGCAATTTCGCTCCCTACGTTAAACTCAACAACAACCCTTGTTAGTCGATGAACTAAATCAGAGTCGCTAGAGCGCTCATCACCAGGTCAACCAGTCGTGCTTCATTCTGTTATGGTAAATGACAGTAGAGATGTTGTAGAGTTGAGATGTTGAGTTGGTTAAACGTCCAACATCAGCTCTATATAGGCTATATCGTGGACGGGCCCCAAGACTGGCGTCTGACAATTGTATGTGCTGCCACACATGAGACAGGGAGGGGATACCATGACTCCTGTCTCAGACGGTCACATTAAACTGACACCGACCCAAACAGTAGGGAGTGCAAATGCTAGGGCTCGAATCCGGACCTTTCGCGTCGGAAGCCGATGTTCTACCTAATGTGTATCCTACCCTATCAATTTCATTAATTTCAAACCTCTAGGTTCAATACCCCCCCCCCCCCCACCTTTTCCTTTCCGGAGTGTGACATTTCGAAAGTTGTTTGCGTGTAGAGCGAAACAACCACCATATGAGCCGCGTATCACACAACAATATTAGTTACTCTCTTGGCTAAAATTAGCGCCCAGGTTTGCATGCCCGTTGCTACAGCGGGATTTATTGGGAGCCATCAATTATTGCCTAAGCTGCGCTAAGAGGCAAGCCTAGGCGGGGAGCTCTACTTTGGCATGGCTAGGCAGGAGAAAATAAAAACCTGGCAAGCTTTATGACATCTCGTGCGGAAGTTGACACTCTTTGGCCAGGCAAGAAAAGCGGATTTGGCCAAAAACGTGTTTACATTCGGCGGACACGGATAATACGTACACGCGGCACACACGCCATGGGGAAAGAGCTTTAACTTTTGGGGTTTTATGAAGTTATAGACTCTAAGGGAAGAAAGTACAACGTGGCGGTAGCTTGCGACTGGTTGTAAGCCTTCTTTATCGCATATATTCTTAAGACTTCTAAGCTACCGCGATGTTGTACTTACGGCGCTAGATCTCAGCAAAGACTCACAAGCTTAGAGTCTAATGGCGACGTCAAGAAGCTTTTTACAATCTTGTAAAGATAATTAAATAAAAATGAGCGACGTGCTTCATCCAATAGTGCCAACTAATCGCATCACTCATAGCTCAAATCCCAAGAACGGGATTTGAAATGCAAACAAAACCAAGACCAGGCTTCTGGATTACGGGTCCCTGGGTGGTTCTAGCATAATAAGCTCTGGCTCCTTGTTGTCGTCCAACATCAGCACTATATAGGCTATATTGTGGACGGGCCCCAAGACTGACGTCTGACAATTTTATGTGCTGCCACACATGAGACAGGGAGGGGATACCATGACTCCTGTCTCAGCCGGTCACATTAAACTGACACCGACCCAAACAGTAGGGAGTGCAAATGCTAGGGCTCGAATCCGGACCTTTCGCGTCGGAAGCCGATGTTCTACCTAATGTGTATCCTACCCTATCAATTTCATTAATTTCAAACCTCTAGGTTCAATACCCCCCCCCCCCCCCCCACCTTTTCCTTTCCGGAGTGTGACATTTCGAAAGTTGTTTGCGTGTAGAGCGAAACAACCACCATATGAGCCGCGTATCACACAACAATAGACACCTATAGCAGAGCCGACGTGTAGCTTACTTGTAGCGGGTAGAGCTCCAGTGACGTCATCCGCTTGGGATTCCCCTGACCTAGTTTCTCCCTACCCGTCAGCTCTACACGCTACCGGTAAATTTGGCCTGCGTGTAACGTGTAGGAGGCCTTCTACACGTCGACACTTTAAACGTGTTTTTAGCCACAATAAAGATTTGATTTTAAAAACCTAAAGTTATTTTTGCATTATTTTTTCAAATTCTAGTCCATTGAAAGAAGATTGGGCCCTGAAAGTTAGTTTGTTTCGATCGAAAAGTGGTTTCAAAACACATGCTTCTCAGCTGTCGGGTTTTCGTCTGGGTATGGATCTCTAGTATAGATCTAAGGATTTTATCATCCTTTTTTTTGTTTGTTTTTGACTGTTACCGAGACCGTGTAAAAGCATTAATATATAATAGGATCCTAGATCTAGATTTGATTATATATACATCCACACTGTTTAAACTTAACATAAAAACAATAACAAAAGCTACAAGTCGACCTGTGAATTACGCTGCTATAAGGCTTTTCAGCCAAAAGAAGACTAGTAGCGAGAGCCTCGTTTTCCTACACGCTACCGGTACACGTCAGAGCTACAAGTACGGTTGCTATAACTCTCTAAAATCATTAAAAAACAATTGGTTAAAATTAGCCCATGAGACGCACATCACAATACGCGAGCATCAATATCCAAGTTACTCGCATGGTTGCATGCCCGTTGCTACAGCGGGATTTATTGGGAGCCATCAATTATT
The DNA here is from genome assembly GCA_003991915.1 of Elysia chlorotica. Lineage (NCBI taxonomy): Eukaryota > Metazoa > Mollusca > Gastropoda > Plakobranchidae > Elysia > Elysia chlorotica. The sequence goes on along the minus strand of RQTK01000262.1, from coordinate 100,142 downwards.
GCCTAAGCTGCGCTAAGAGGCAAGCCTAGGCGGGGAGCTCTACTTTGGCATGGCTAGGCAGGAGAAAATAAAAACCTGGCAAGCTTTATGACATCTCGTGCGGAAGTTGACACTCTTTGGCCAGGCAAGAAAAGCGGATTTGGCCAAAAACGTGTTTACATTCGGCGGACACGGATAATACGTACACGCGGCACACACGCCATGGGGAAAGAGCTTTGACTTTTGGGGGTTTTATGAAGTTATAGACTCTAAGGGAAGAAAGTACAACGTGGCGGTAGCTTGCGACTTGTCGTAAGCCTTCTTTATCGCATATATTCTTAAGACGAGTTCTAAGCTACCGCGATGTTGTACTTACGGCGCCAGATCTCAGGAAAGAGTCACAAGCTTAGCGTCTAATGGCGACGTCAAGAAGCTTTTTACAATCTTGTAAAGATAATTAAATAAAAATGAGCGACGTGCTTCATCCAATAGTGCCAACTAATCGCATCACTCATAGCTCAAATCCCAAGAACGGGATTTGAAATGCAAACAAAACCAAGACCAGGCTTCTAGATTATGGGTCCCTGGGTGGTTCTAGCATAATAAGCTCTGGCTCCTTGTTGTTGTTGTTGTTGTTGTTGTTGTTGTTGTTGTTGTTGTTGTTGTTGTTGTTGTTGTTGTTGTTGTTGTTGTTGTTACTATGTTGTTGTTTTTGTTTCGCAGAAAGAAAGAGAGAAGAGATCAAAATAATATTATCCTTCAGGATAGGATTAAAATTTGCTGTCAGACCGGCCAACTTGTTCTCTTTAGAACTGATATTTGAGCTGCGGGGAAAGTCACTAGTCAATGACTTTTAGAAAGATGATTACTTCAGTATTATAGAACAAAGATTTCAATCGTTAAATGTCTTTCTCCCTAAGACACACTTCTTTGTGGGAGAACATTTTGGGAGCTTTGTTCTTCTGCATCGCTTCATTACCACGGCAATAAATGATATAATGTGTCTGTCTGTATCTATCTCAATGTCTGTATGCCCCTTTATCTTTTTTCCTCTCTTTCGCTCTCTCTCTCTTTCTCTCTCTCTCTCTCTCTCTCTCTCTCTCTCTTTCTCTCTCTCTCTCTCTCTCTCTCTCTCTCTCTTTCCATAAAGAACATCAACATGACAGCTCGATCTCAGATATTGTCTAAGCTGATCCGTTTGATCGCTATAATGTAGAACATTCAGTAAGCCTTCATTGGTTGACGCCCTTAGCTCTCGGGTTGTCTTACGCCAAAGTAAGAGAGAGAGAGAGAGAGAGAGAGAGAGAGAGAGAGAGAGAGAGAGAGAGAGAAATAGCGCCGTGGCGTTCTGTGATATAACAGCTTCTAGCTGCTCTGGTAAGCGTTTCTAGAAATCGTCAGTGTTAGCGCTATGTGAGGATAGGGGACTAAAATTTTGTAGACGGTGTTTAGATTATTATGGAAAGCATCAACACTTCATCAAATTGAGTTGAGGTGTTTGCCGCATCATCTGCATTTTTTGCCTGTAACCACGGGCTTGGTCATGGTGCAAGGGTAGCGGGCGTCTTCTGCTCCTAGTTTGCTAGTTATGAACTAGATCCACATCCTGATCTTGATCTAGACTTAGAATAAAGATTATTATTGACAAGTCAATACAAAATTCAAACCTAACTCGAACGTTATGAAAGGAAAAGGAAGTTGCTGGTATGAAACAACTAGTCTGTTTCAAAGTTTTGAAACAATCAATTTCTTAGACAGGATTTAGAAGTTCACATCATTTTAACCTGTCAATACCAGATGGTAGTCTGTCATTGGCAATTCAAACAGTATTATATCCGTTAACTTATTAAGTGTTGTTATAGGGCGGCCTAAACAGTATCATATCCATTAAGTTTTGTTATAGGGCAGTGAAGAATTACATGGCAGGTTGTCTTAGCATGATATAGCACATGCTTGCTTAACTGCCATCCATCAAGGTAAGAAATAAAGCGTACAAGTACAGTATCACATTAACAGCAACAGTTACTGTCAATATTTTTTCCTCTAGAAATGGCGTCATGTCATGCCAGTAGATCCTTAACACCATGACTGTTAGAACGAATGGGAAAAACGCAGGCTTCGTTGAGACTAGAAATCTGGCAAACCAACGGTTCTAATACTAGCAAAAAGCATTCAAGAATTTCATTGGTAGGATAAAAATATGTTCTAAAAAAACCATGAGAAGAGAAGAGAAGTTATTATCGATAACATTAAATATAATACCCATCATTATTGCAAAACCCCATGTATTATCAGACCCTGACAAAACGCTTTTATTATTGATTTCCATTTTAACCAACCTGTTTAGCCATTTTCCAGTCGTGAAATTGCTTTAAATGATTGAATTCTAAATGTACGGGCGCATAAATATCTATAATTCTCTTGTTAAATATTATTTTTGTTTGACTTTGACGCAAAATAATTCACTCACTTAAAAACGAATCGACACATGCGGCGCCGAAACATCGGGTGTTCCAATAATTTAAGATGTAAATATTTATAATTTATGTAAAGTTACAGAGGGTCTTTTTGGTATCCTGTTACTCCAGATGTCACTTCTGTAAAGAGTTAATAATGAAAACGTATGCAGTCCCACAAACACGCCCACCGCTAGCATTCTAAAGCTCCGGCGTCTAAAGACTCTAAACCCCCACACACCAAAAGCTTCGAATTGCATCAAAACAATGGTTAAAAAAAACAAAAGAAAGAAAGAAAGATCAGCGAAACAAAAACTTCCCACAAATTCGGAGCTGCCAACCCCATCACCTATTTACATCTAAACCTTAATCTAGATAAGTGCAGATAAGTGCGCACAAAGTACGTATTTTTCGAATAGGATTGGCAGCACTGCGATTGTGCAATGTGAGAGGCGGGTGTTGCCGTGCTGGCTGGCGCAGTCGGCCTGATGGTCGAGAATAGGGACGTGGTGTCGTGATATCCTGCGTGACTTGTGCACCATCGGAGACAGTCAGACAGTCAGACAGGCAGGCAGGCAGGCAGGCAGTCAGACAGTCAGGCAGTCAGTCAGTCAGGCAGTCAGTCAGGCAGGCAGACAGTCAGGCAGTCAGGCAGGCAGGCAGTCAGGCAGGCAGGCAGTCAGGCAGTCAGGCAGGCAGGCAGGCAGACAGTCAGACAGTCAGGCAGACAGTCAGACAGTCAGGCAGTCAGGCAGGCAGGCAAGCAGGCGCTCCGAGTTTCTCATCCCAGGATTAGAGCTCTTAGTGTAAACAGCTTTGTTCCCTTTCATTAGTGACAGGCCCAGGCACGGAAACATGATATAATGCCCAGAGCTTTGGTATGACGGGATGCAGGCTAATGCGTCCACGAGGCGGACAAGGATAGAGGGGGGGGGGGGGGGGGGGAGAATGGCGGAGATACGAATATCGGAAACACAGATAGACAATGAGACATAGATAGAGGAGCAGGAAACAGAGTAAGACAAAGCGACAGAGAGAGAGGGAGAGAGAGATAGAGAGAGAGAGAGTGTGAGAGAGGGTGTGTGAGATAGAGAGAGGCAGAAAGGGAAAGAAAGGGGGAGAATATAAAAGAGTTAAAGCAAGAAAGAGCGAGAGAGAGAGAGAGGGAGAATGTAAAAGAGTGAAAGCGAGAGAGAGAGAGAGAGAATGATATAAAGATAGAGCATTGATAGAGTTTTGACCAATCACGATATTAGATTGTGTAATGCTCTGACTAGAGCGGGGGATCAAGACAAACACTAGCGGAGCATCCTGCAAGATTCACAGCCACGGTCCAACATGGCGCTCATGTCGCTAACAATCCAAGCAGGTTTAGATCCCAAAGCCGAAAAATCCCCGCATTTACAATTTAAAAGATGATGTCACATGTTTCGCATTTTTTTTAATTTTGCAAAAGACATTGTCAAAGCCCATTTAATTAAATAGCATTAAATATTCCTTGGCATCGAGGCGCGCTAAATTGTGTTTTGGGTTATTTTTAAAAAGTATCGAAAATGCCTCACCGTTTTCTTCTTTCTTTCAAACATTCTCTGAGCCATCGCTGAGCTGAACAAGCTAATTAAAACAACTCATTGCCTCAAAGAATTAAAACGTAGTGGGGTGTTTTTTTTTCTTGGGGCCATGCGAAAATGCACTCCGGTACAAAAATCCGTTTTATGTTCCTCCTCGATGCCAATTAACTTCGCGTCTCTAATTATTTCTGTAATCCCCGCATTTACAATTTAAAAGATGATGTCACATGTTTCGCATTTTTTTTAATTTTGCAAAAGACATTGTCAGAGGCCATCTTATTAAATAGCATTAAATATTCCTTGGCATAGAAGCGCGCTAAAATGTGTTTTTGGTTATTTTAAAAAAGTATCGAAAATACCTCTCCGTTTTCTTATTTCTTTTAAACATTCCCTGAGCCATCGCTAAGCTGAACAAGCTAATTAAAACAACTCATTGCCTCATTGAATTAAAACGTAGTGAATTTTTTTTTTCTTGGGGCCATGCGAAAATGCACTCCGCGTCTCTAACAATTTCTGTTTTTATCTGCTATCAGTCCGACTGTATTTCGTCTTTCAGATCTTTACCAGTTTATTTCTTACAGGTCTCGTACAAGCTCTTGGTCTTCTTTATATCATTAGCCTTGATTTAACCTTTTTTTAATGTCCTCCTTTCCAATTTTGCCCTATCTTTTAATCTCTAGTTATATCAATCAAGACTCGCTTTCATCTTATATTTAATTTTAAGTAGATGTTTTTTTTTAGCTTTACAAAATATTTTTGCCTTTCTGTTTCCTTTCTCCGTATCACCTCCAACGTTCTGTACTCTCTCTCTCTCTCTCTCTCTCTCTCTCTCTCTATAGATAGATAGATAGAGAGAGAGAGAGAGAGAGAGAGAGAGGGAGTGTGGGGGGGGGGGGGGGGGGGGGGGGGGTTA
>RQTK01000262.1:84600-95095 GCA_003991915.1 Elysia chlorotica | reverse complement strand
CTAACCGTCTTCTCCCTGTCCTTAAATCTGTCTCTGTCTCTGTTTGTCTGTCTGTCTGTCTCTCCCTCTCTCTCTGTCTCTCACTCTATCACCTCTCTCCTTCCCTTCATCCCTTACACAAACTCGCTCCGCCCAGATAACTGCCAAACCACCAGAACACTCTAGCTTTTGCCGATGTTAACACACAACCTGCGAATGTCCCAGGTGAGTTCACCAGACCCAGATCAGAGACCCAGCTCCGTATCTTATGTCTCAATTAAAACGTGCTTCAAAGCCGGAGCAGACATCGTCCCCACTACCCCCAGTAGAGGACTTGCGACTTCAGGTCCATAAAGAGAACGAAGACGATACGTACGGGAATCGGCATAGGCGTCCACTCGTAGCTCTATCCTAGGCTTACGCAGCCAATGAGCGCTGTGAACAAGTTCAAAAACCCCAAGCCTAATGGTCGTGATTACGTTATCCAGTTTCACCCTGAGGATCCCGCAAAGCCTGTAATCAACGCTACCTGTAGCTGGTAAAGGCGGCGCCCAGCCAACACCTGGCCCTGTCTTGTTTGTCCACAGGAACAACCTCCAGATAATCAACTCCACTGGCGCTGCAAGTTGGTACCCGTTACACCTGTACATTAACAGACCCCTGGGATAAACACTCCCTTCCGGGGTTAGTACTTACATCTGGGGAATCTGTGTTGAAGCAGACCCAATAGCTTGGCATGCATTCTACAAAATCAGTGTTAATTTTGGCAGAAAATAAAACAGAACCCCTCTGTTTTGGGCAAAAATATGAAGCATGTAGCATGATAGCGTAAAGTTGTATGGCCCAGGGTATGAAACGTGTAGCGTGAAGCGTGAAGCGTGAAGCATGTAGCGTGAAGTTCTATGGCCCATCAGCCTTAGAGAGGCAAAGAGAGAGAGAGAGAGAGAGAGAGAGAGAGATAGAGAGAAAGTCCAAGATAGAAAGAGAGAGTGAAAGAGAGTGAGACAGAGAGAGAGAGTCTAAGATAGAAAAAGAGAGTGAAACACCGAAAAAGAGAGAGAGTCTAAGATAGAAAGAGAGAGTTAAAGAGAGTGAGACAGAGAGAGAGAGAAAGAGGATTGAAAGAGATAAAGAGAGAGAGAGAGAGAGAGATAAAGCGCTATTTCCGTCGGTTTCAATCATCCAGCACCTCTCTGAGCATTCTTTTTCAAGCGCTCTGCATTACTGTAATGTATCTGTCGCCTAAGTCTACTGACGGCTATGTTTGAACATCAAGACATAAATCAGACGTTCTTGCTTTTTGAATTGCACAATAAATAAGTGCTTTGAACTATCGTTTAGATTTTTTAGAAAGATCATCTTTCATTCAAATGATTAACATTTTTTTCTAATTGATGTTTTCTGACAAAAATTATTCCACCGTTTCCATTAGATGTAACGTGAGTTCAAAGATAAATTATGGCAATAAATCTAATCCATCATTCATGTAGAACAATCTTTAAAAACCATCTCATAAGTAAAAAACTAATTACCTGACAGTATGAGGCGATTACAATTACTCACGCATCTCTATTTAAAATAGATTGCTTTTGTGTATGCCGCTGTTTTAAATTAGTATCAAGATTTGGTAAGCCAGATAAAGGCATGTAACTTGCACTGCGCTAAAACCGCACGTCGGAGATCTTAGTCGGTGGTGCTTTCGACTCACTAGCACGAGGTCCGCGGTTTGAACCTCAGTAGGTAACCGCGATCTACGCAGAGTATTCTCCGGCAAAGCTTAAATAACGTTTCTTCACGTCAGTTGTAAAACGTCCTATCTAATTTCTAAAACATTCGAAATGTTTGGTAGGATGAGATAGTATGTTATACAACTGGGATGAATGTTTGTTTGCTGGTAGGTTTGTTGGTGCTTTGATGTACTATATAAGAAATTCGACTAACGTGTAAAACCACTAATAATTGTACAATCTGCGAAAGAGAGACAAAGCGGTTGTTTGTTGTTGTTGTTGTTTTTTAGTTGATTTAACGTCCAACATCAGCAGCATAGGCTATATTTTGGACGGGCCCCAAGACTGAAGTCTGACAATTTTATGTGCTGTCACACTCGAGACAGGGCCGGGATACCATGACTCCTGTCTCAGCCGGTCACATTATACTGACATCAACCCAACCAGTAGGGAGCGACCTGGGTCCAAACTCAACCGATAAGGAGGGGGCGTGATTTTAACTAATCAGAGGTCACTCAATCTCAGTATATAAAAAGACAGCGATTTAATGAAATCTTAATGTTGCTGAAAGTCGCAGAAATAAACGTCTTTTTTCCCTATTGAAGCCTTTGATAAAGAGAATCATTTTATCAGTGAAGTTTTGGGACACAAGTTTTTACATTAGAAAGTGATAAAAAGGTAACTAAAAGAAAAAGGTGTTAGAGCAAAAACTTTGTCTATTAGCTTAATATGCGGGGAAAACCCAGAAAACAAAGCAGAAAATTTCGAAAGTAGATCTCTTCCAAACTCGAGTCAGTCTAGTGTTCACTCTATCGTTATTGAGTTAGGCGTCTCAACAAGTCAGCTAGCTCCCTTGTAACCAGCCAAACATTGCTTTGTTTATCATTCTAAAGCACTCTAAAATGTATCACTTGGAGGAGAAAAAAAAAACCTCGTTTTTTTCAAATCTGAAATCCGCATGTTGGAATACGTCTTTTCCTTATTTTTTTTCTTTTGTTTTGTTTTGATATTTTGTATCGTTTTCGATTAATTTCGCATGACGCAAACATATTCATTTTTGGCCTCTTTGGAAATAAGTATCGTCAAAAACCTCTTGATTACTTGAGTGACACAAACAAAACTATAACGAGAGGTTGAAAGAGAGGGAGGCATCACTCGTGAACTACAGGCTCTGCCAGAGGAGGTCAGTGATTTCCGTCAAGTGTCAGCAGTAAAGTTGCCCCAGAATGTCTGCCATTAATAAGTATAATATCAATCTTGGTTTCCTCTGATTGGTCTGATTGCAATCAGGCAAAGGGTTGTCAACATCTCTCCACTTCCCTCCTTACTCCCTCCGCCTCCTCCACTTCCCTCCTTACTCCCTCCGCCTCCTCCACTTCCCTCCTTACTCCATCCGCCTCCTTCACTTCCCTCCTCACTCCCTCCGCCTCCTCCCTTTCCCATTCACGAGGATATTACAGACTTTGAGATCCACATGGCGAACACGGATGACATGATGACATCCTTAGGCACGGAGTTTTGTGATCGCTCATTGGTCCCGTCAGTCTAGGAGAGAGCTATGATTGGATGATTCCCCTGCCAATCGTCTTCCTTTTGCAATAAGCCCCTTTTTCGCAGAGCCTCTATTACGGACTGTTTGACACTAATGTTGTGACCCGTCCACTCGGCGACTGATGCGGCGGGGACCGTGCACTGCGCCAGGTTTGCTGGCGGTTTATCAGGACGGGGCATCGGGGCGCACATAATTGTATATATGCCCTCTGTCCGTGAGTAGATCTACTGCCTGTACCACTTGGCGCTGAGTGAGTGAGCAATAACAGCATTGGGGTGCGTGAGGAGGCGGGATTGGGGGGGGGGGGGGTGTAGTGTTTGATTGGTCTTATAGTGTTATCCCTGAAGAACTACTTATGTCGAGGCCTGCACCGTCGGAGATTCGACTCATAGATCTCCTGATCGACAGTCAATAGTTAGCCGCAGGAGCTTTTAGAGGGGAAAGGGGTGGGGAGGGGGGGGAGTTTTACGTCCTATATAGAGACGGAGACATGAGGCTTTTAAAGCTCTCGAGGCAACATGTTGACACTTAGAGCGCCCCTCGAAAACAAGCCGGTCGAACAGAACTGAACATGCGTTTGGTTTTATGATTGACGTGAGCGCAGTTCAGGAATTAGGCGGTAAACAGCGGCAAGGGAGGCGAGAACAGCTCCCGTCTTGGCGGGAAGGGTAAAATGTCGAGAGCCTCCCTGAAGAGCGTCAAAGGCGACAAACCCGTAGTGTTCAAGCGGCTAAACTTAGCACTCAATACTTTGCCTGTCAAGCGGCTGTTATATGCGACATTAAGGTTAGCTTAAAAACAACAAAAGGAAAGCAACAAACGAAAAAAAAATAACAATAATAATAATATCAATGCGCAATCGGATACAGTAAGGTCTATATTAGTTCCGGGAAATTCCACAGCCGTACCATAATATTTATTATAAATAAACGCATTTTAATACAATAAAAAATAGTCAGATCCAGAGACATACGAATGTTGCCAGAATGGCCCAAATGGTAGCGGTCCTGATTAGAGAGCAGATGTTTGAATATCATCAGGTGCCCCATCTACGATTACAATTCTTTGCTGCGGATCTTAAAACAGATCAGCATGTGGACCACTGCACCGATTAAAAAAAATAAAATAAAAATTTGTTACAGCCAAGCCATTTATTGCAAGAGAAGAAGTTATCAAAATGTGCTATTTAATAGATGAGTTACCGCTGAGACTATAATAAAAAAAATATTGACCCCAAGAGGCAAAAGTGGTATACCAGGTTCTCTGTTATCATTGCGCACATGTCGATCAGTCTCACGACAGCTTACAGCTTTTACAAGACATTATATCAATAGCAGCTCTACAAGCAGTGATAGGTAAAAAACAGGGATAATTAAAGGACACATTTTTGTTCCCAGGCGGTTCAGTTTAATATCATATATTCCATATTGATGCCAAATAAGTAACGCTGAACAAAACAACAAATTTGATTTCTGAGGAAATTCTTGTGAGATTTTCCGATCTCCAGAGTAACAATTTTCTAGTATATGTACTTGGTTACTGTCAAATAGCATTAAAACTGTATAATGATTATTTGGAATTCACTTGGTATGAGTGACGTGAGGTTGTAGCTTTTATAATCTGTGATAATCCGTTATAACAGGTTTAGAATAGTAAATAAAAGATAAAAAGAAGTAAAAAATCAATATCTCATATTTTATTCTCGCCAATTTTGAAGCTAACAAGATAGCTCTTCTCTCCTCTCTATCCCTCTCTCTATCTATCTCTATCTTTCTGTCTCTCTCTTGGTCTCTGTCTCTGTCTCTGTCTCTGTCTTTGCATCTCTCTCCCTCTCTCTCTTCCTCTCGCTCTCTCCCTCTCTCTGCCTCTCTCTCTCTCTCTCTCTCTCTCTCTCTCTCTCTCTCTCCCCCTGCAGTCTTCCGATTTTATTTTCCTTTCTTCTAACTTTATGCTGCAACTATCTCGGTTATACTAATCTCCTACGGATTCTATTATCTCCTCCCTGCTCTCTCTTCCTCTCTCTCTCCATCCCCAATCAGCTGACCAACTCTCCCTCCACTAAGACACTAAGACAGTAACAGATGACCGCGACCGGTGCGAGTGATGCACTCCAGAGACCCAGCCACTTACCTCAACCATTAGCCATTAGACAAACAGCGGAGAAACACACGCCCAGTGCTATTTACGTACAGTTAACTTATCACACACACGGGCAATTTGGGTCACTCGCTAGTGCAACAGATCGACTTCACTTAGAGAGCCAGGTTTGTATCTCAACAGGCCCATTAGGTTTCCCAGAGCTTCGCAATCGGAAGGGATATAGTTATTGTAGTGTTACAGTATACAGAAATCCTAATGTTTTGTTTGTTCGAGACATCCATTAACTCTCTTTCGCTCTCTATCTCTCTCTCTCTTGTTTTCTCTCTCTTGTTTCTTCTCTCTTTTTTTCTCTTTCCCTCTCTCTCTCTCTCTTGACAAATAAGAATATTTAAGGAGCAAAAGAAGATGAAAAAGATGGAGGAAAGGAAGAAAAAGCAGAAAAATAATGTGGAAAAAGATGACGACGATGACCTCGATGCGCCTGCTTCTAATGATGACAACGAAGACGATGAGAATGGTGATGATGATGATGATGATGATGATGATGATGATGATGATGATGATGATGATAGTGATAAAGATGATTATGATGATGGCGATGATGATGATGATGATGATGATGACAATGATAATGGTGATGATGATGATGATGATGATGATGATGATGATGATGATGATGATGATGATGATGATGATGATGATGATGATGATGATAATAGGTGACAGGACGGGCGATTAGCTGCCGTGTGGCTAACGAGTTCACTAACCAGGCCTGACATATCTGGCTATTTGCATAATCACCAGGCCCCGATTGGCGAGGCCCCAGTGGTCAGCGGGAGGGTCACTCACTCTCTCTGACTCTGAGGTCATTTCCCTGTGGTTAGCTGGACTAACTAGCGGCAGTGGTTCTCGTTGTCGCTGATCTGGCCATTAATATATACACACATACACACATACACGGATATTCTTATCTATCTATTAAACGCTCGTATTGATTTTTTGTTATCTATATCATCTTTTCATAGTTATATACTGCCCATCTGGTTATCTATATTTAATCTACCTGTCTAGCTTCTTTCTCGCCCTCTTTTTCCCTCCCCCTTCTCTCTCTCTATTTATCTATATCTGTCTATCTATCTATCTATCTATCTATCTATCTATCTATCTATCTATCTATCTATCTATCTATATCTCTCTCTCTCTCTCTCTCTCTCTCTCTTTATCCCTCGCTCTTTCTCTTCCTATCTTTCTCTCACTGTTCATCTTGCCCTGCATTGTTTTATTCCCTGATACTCTTTATTTTTACACCTTCCTCTCTCTCCTTCTTTCTCCCTCTCCTTACCCTATCTATCACTCTCTTTCCCTTCGTCTCTCTATCTCTCTTACTATCTCTCTCACTGCATCCCTGTTTCCCGTTCATCGCATTAATTTGAAGGAACCAGTTTAGTGAATACATGCTAGCTTGTACTACTTTGACGTATATCAAAATTCATCTCCATACCATTGTGTGGTATACAGGGACTTAGTAAGAGAAAGAAAGCTATGATTAGGTTGTCTGGATGTATTACTACGCCGATACCCCTAGACGACTGTGTGTATTGTTCTCCACTAAACTACAATGGGAACTGACAGCACGCTTAGCCAGTAGACAGAAATATAAGACTCGAGACAAATGAGAGGTCTGCTGGGGTAAAATTAAACTTGACAAAATAATGCACAACTACTTCCCTGGAATCTTATAATGTATTAGTGTATGCGATGGACGGAGTAAACGGTGAACTCGAAATAATAAAGAGAAAGAAACACAAACATACATATAATTATAGAGAGATATAGTTTGAGCGGTTATGAAACAAAAACATAAAACGAAACAGAGAGAGATATAAATAGGGCGAAATGGTAACTGATACACACACATACGCACACACACAAATCTATATATAGATATGTGTGTGTGTATAAACTATATTTTAAAAACATTTCAATAGGAAAATAAATTGAACGACCTCATTTGACAGATGTATTTTAAACACAAAGTGTGGAAAGTAAAGAAAGAGCTAGGGAAAATCACGTTTCCACATTGATTTTTTAAAGAGAAGTGTTTAATGTTGCTGTAACTATTTCAAGATCTTCCCGAACAGCAAGGGCGACCACTCAGCGCCGACTGTAGATGTCGCGGGATATTGCTAGATCTAGTGGAGTTTTTGCGACACACACGACACAAACGGATGACATGACAACGCCCATAGCTGAGAGGTGTTCTTATCGCTCATTGGCTCCATGCGTCTAGGATCGAGCTATGATTGGACGCCACTGCAGATTACGTTACCTGTCGTCCTCGTTTTGGTTAAGCGGCCGTTTTCGCAAGGCAACTAGTACGGAGCTACCAACTGTACGTAAAAAAATCGTAGTTTTTGTCTCACATTCTTAAAGCACTTGCGTTAGCTGAGTCCGAGGCGAAATCAAAGACGGTAGCATTAGGGAATCAATACCCGCGTCGAATCATAGCTCTACCCTAGTTTTACCAAGCCAATCAAAGAAAAAAAATTAAACAAAAATAACAACAACAACAACAACAACAACAACAACAACAACAAACAACAACAGCAGCAACAACCATAACGATTCGTGGCTAATATACTGGGTGTGATTACGTCAACCACCATGGCCGTGCGGAACTCAAGGCGTCTACTGCCTGTGCGCTGTGGTGGCGGGCTGGTTGGTTGGTTGGTTGGTTGGGTCAGCCCGCCACCAGTATAATGTGACTGGCTGAGACAGGAGCCATGGTATCCCCGCCCTGTCTCGTGTGTGGCAGCACAGAAAATTGTCAGACGTCAGTCTTGGGGCCCGTCCACAATATAGCCTAATAGTGCTGCTGTTGGACGTTAAACCAACTCAACATCTATCTACCTATATGAAGGAAATCGTTGATGCAGAGAGGTGGTACAACACCTGACCTACAGGAAGCGGAAGTTATTGGGCCGCCAGATGACCCTTGGAGGTGATCATCGTTCCAGCAATTAGCTTTATGAGCTTCAGTACCACATTAGGACCAGGTCTTGATGATGTCGCGAGCGTGTCACTAGCTGCTTCTAATGGTTGGACTGCCACCCCAGCCCGCCACCAGTATAAAAATGATTTATACATGATATTATTTGGCGACAGTTCGGAATGGTGCGATTAATCACCCCGTTCAAAAACTCTTTAATATAATGTGTTTAGAATGATATTTGAGACAGAGGGTATGATATCAAAACGGAAATAGAGGAAGTGGAAATTTAAAAAAATCATCCAATTTAAATGCTATGTACTGTTTTGTTTTTTTTTAGTTAAGAGTTATGAACTGTTATAAATATTAAAAGCAATAGAATTTCCTGTTTCAATAATCACTCATTAAGATATAAACGTACACATAATATTTTGAATTGTTACGATTCCTAGTTTTTATCTTCTTTTCATCACTTTATCAAAGCCCAGCCATTTGCCATTTTATAGCCAGCCTCAAGCACACTCATAATAGGTCTTGCAGTCCCCCCTCCCCCCTTTCCATTCTCCCACTCCTCTCTCTTTTATTCTGTTTCGTTTTCCTCACACATAGAAACACGCGCGCCTCATCTAAAGAATCTCTTAATAGGATTGTCTCGGGTCGTTGTGCAACTCATCTATCAAACCAGTGACAATCATACCCAGAAGCCCCCATTAGTTCCGCCATTTCCACGCATGCGCTCTTGACGACTTCCGGCGATTCGAGCTCTCAGTGCGTCACCGTTCTAACTGCAAGGCTCTATGTATATAAATAGACGTCTTTACCATGTTCCTAGTTTATTAATGAGGTTGTATAGTAATGTATTGGATGTTGATTTAATTCATTGCAATAGAAGGTAATATATTTAAACACACTAACTGTTTACAAAAAGGTAAGGGCCATACAATTAAGTATCAAGTGTCAGGCGCGGGTGGTCTCACTCAACCTTCCACGGTTCATCATTGAGGATAAATTAAACCTCTCAGTTTCCCCTGGGGGCTATAGCCCCTCAACTTAAACGCGAAAAGACTTTTTTTTTACTTAATAAATAATAATAATAATATATTGCATTTATATAGCGCACTTCCATGAACAATCATGCTACTTGAGTTTGAACTACCCAGAGTCAGAAGAGAACGATATATTGCAGTTATTTTAGCAGGTGTGTTTAAAGAGGGTGGAAAAAGGTTGAAAAAGTTGGAATTCGTACTTTTCCTTGTGTTAACAAATACTAACATTTCAAAAAATCTCTATTTGCTTTGTTTCTTTTAATGTCAGCTTTGCAAAGTCAAGAACTGAGAAAAACAACTTTGTATGCCTACCATCTCAAAACAAGAACCAATAGTCTGTGTTTATTTCCATCAGCTACACAATTGTATAATTGTAATTACTGTAATTATAAAAAAGAGAGTGTGGAAAAAAAATAGAGAGAGATAAATTATGAGGTACGGAGAGAGATAGTTGTCTAAGACGAGTAAATGTATGTGCCAAAAGTGACCGTTCTTTACTGTGTTCCCTAATACCCGACACGCTGAGACAGGAGTCATGGCATCCCCACCCTGTCTCGTGTGTGGCAGCATATAAAATTGTTAGACGTCCGTCTTGGGGCCCGTACACAATATAGCCTATATGGTGCTGCTGTTGGACGTTAAACCAACTCAACCCAACCCAACCCAACCCCAACGACACGCTAGTAGCTCTGTTATGCTATAACGTGAGAAGGTATAATAACAGTCCTTTATTAATTTATATCCTTCTTCTCTGCATCTATCCATAGATTGGTTTTATCTGTCCATCTATCTTTCTATTATTACACTGTCCTGCATGGAAGTGTGGCCATCTCTCGTGACGCATGTGTTTCCAGTAACTATCAATCACTCTCTTCAGGCGTCTGGTACGTTGTTATGTATCGAACCCGCGAACTCTCTGTCTTTCTATGTATCTATATATTATTTAAATATATAAGCTATTTATCTATTTAAACATCTATCCATCTATGTACTTATCGTTATGTCCATCTATTCATCCATTTATCTATCTATCTATCTATCTATCTATCTATCTATCTATCTATCTATCTATCTATCTATCTATCTATCTATCTATCTATCT
>RQTK01000262.1:38137-61435 GCA_003991915.1 Elysia chlorotica | reverse complement strand
TTGGGGGGGGGGGTGCAGAAAAGTTAGTGGGGAGGAGAGATTTGGATGCAGATAGGGGAGGGGAGCTAAGCATTTTTAAAGATCTTTACGGATAAGCATTTGCGAAGTAGGGTGGTGATGTCACGATGTGAAGATAGGATAGATAGATAGATTGATAGATAGATAGATAGATAGATAGATAGATAGATAGATAGATAGATAGATAGATAGATAGATAGATAGATAGATAGATAGATAGATAGATAGATAGATAGATAGATAGATAAATAAATAGGGGAAGAGAGAACGAAAAAGACCGAGAGAGGTTAGAAGTGTTAATCAAATAAAAAGTGGATAGGAATAAATTTGCAATAGAAAACAAAAGGAGTGTACCTTGCATTAAAAAAAAATTGCTTCCTAATCGTTAAAACGCTAATTATCCCAATTAAGAAGTTGTAAAATCAAAATTGATTTCAAGATGCAACCTTTTTTTTCTTCTCAAAAGTAAAACTGTTACCCCCTTGTTATATTATCCTTAATTATTACGATGCGCGCCCTTCAACTCTTGCCTTACTATCACATAAGATAGAGAGATAGATTGAGAACGAGAGAAAGAAAAAGATCGAGAGAGGTTAGAAGGGTTAATCAAATAGAAAGTGGGTAAGAACTAAATTGCAATAAAAAAATAAATGGAGGGGAGGGAGGGGTTTAAAAGGCGATAAGTACAGCACATGAAATGAGAAAATAGCTCTACATAGAATTGCTGCACTTTTTAAATGCAACCCTAGCTCTCAGATGCCTATAGATGTTGGTTTGTTGTTGTGTTTTTTGTTTTGTTTTTGGTGCAATTAATCCTGAATTAATCCTGGCAAAAACGCAAAAATGTCTTTTTTTTTTTTTTTTTTTTTTTTTTTTTTTGGGGGGGGGGGTCTTTTTGTATCTTGCATTACAAAAACTGCTCCCTAATCGTTAAAACGCTAATTATTCGAATAATGAAATTGTAAAATCAATATTGATTTCAAGATGCATTCTTTTTTTTTTCTTCTCAAAAGTAAAACTGTAACCCCCTTGTAATGTTATCTTTAACAATTACGATACGCGTACTTCAACTCTTGCCTTACTAACTACATGTATCCGCATCACATAAGAAAATCGATGTACACTTTCACTCCACTCTATACCTAAATGTATACACACACTTTAACATTAGCCAACATTTTTTAATTAAAAAATTAAAACTCTTGTACAAATCTCTTTACCAACGCGTTTTGGCTTTTAAATGCTTTTCCTTTCTTTATAATTATTAGTTCCTATTTTTACCACTTCTCTAACCCGTCTCTAATCTGCGTTCTATATTTATGAGGAATTGAAGAATCATCCAATCTACTTACCTCATTGCCGTTGTTTTCCACCCATTTATATAATTATCTTCTTCACCTCTCTCAGTCTCTCTCTCCTCTGTCTCTGCTCTTTCCACCCTTTCCCTCTCTGGCTGTCTCTGCCTCGCTATGCCGTACTCACTTCTGTCTGTCTGTCTGTCTGTCTGTCTGTCTGTCTGTCTGTCTGCCTGTTTGTTTGTCTGTCTGCATGTATGTCTCTCTGTCTGCCTGTCCGCCTGTCTGTCTGTCTCTCTATCTGCCTGTCTCCCCCCCTCCCCTTTCTCTCTCTCTCTTTCTCTCTCTCTCTCTCTCTCTCTCTCTCTCTCTCTTTCTCTTTCTCTCTCTCTCTTTCTCTCTCTCTCTCTCTCTCTCTCTCTCTCTCTCTCTCTCTCTCTCTCTCTCTCTCTCTCTCTCTCTCTCTCTCTCTCTCTCTCTCTCTCTCCCCCCCCCCTATTGTCCCAAGAACTGTCATGTCCAGAACCGCTGGCCGTAATCTGCCAAACACAACGTACGGGTCCAGGCGGGGATTAGGGCCACCACACTTAGGCAACCCCCCCCCCCCCCCCCCCCCCCCCCCCCCACCCTCCCCACACCCCTCTCATACACTTCCACTACAGGGAGCCCCCCTTTGCTCAGTTGGTTGCTGCTTCGAGCGAACAAGATGTAGGTCCGTTGTTTGAATCTGACACAATGCCCTCGTTTCCTCTAATGGGCAGAATATTAAACCCTTTTATATTAAGTGGAACTTAGTTCAGAACAGTGCACTCTTTAGTTATTTATGTCATTTAATATTTGTCCATCCCTTTCTCCTTCTCTTCCGTCCGGACTTGTTTTCACTTCTGTCTCTCTATATATTCTTCCATCATGAACATCTCAGTTCGATTTATTTCTTAGCCTAGCCTTCAATCAACAATGTTGTATACCTTTGAAGAAACCAATAACTTGCTTCATAATAATAATAATAATTTCATGTGCAATTATGTTGATGCATGTAACAAACAACAGAACATGTTCTACAAGAATGCAGACAACTTCAGGAGACAAGAAACAAATATTGGCCAGAAGAACATACCACGGAAAGAAAACTATATGGACCCTTGGTTGAACTTCAAATGACTGTGGACTATACACTAGATTCGGGACTTTCTGTGTAGTCATGTTCAAGTGAACGAAGAAGAAGAAGAACAACTAAAAGAAGAAAAAGATGCATGTAGCTTTTCAGAAAGTTTAGATGGAATATAAATGTGTTGCAAAAATCAGAAGCAAAAAGATAAACTGCTTTTCAAGGTTGTCATTAACAAAATTGTGTATGATTGAAAGGAAATGTCCAACACAAGTAGATGGATAGAGCCAGAGTGAGTGTGGGATTTCAACTTTAGAAATTGAGTTAAAAATGGAAAATGGATAGATAGACAGACAGTTAGCATGGCATATTTGAATACAATTTTAAATCTATCAAATCAGAGAAACTACAGTGGTTAACGGATAGATAGCTTACAAGGATAACAAAAACCATCGATACCAATTCAGAAGCACAGGGAAAAAGCAAACATAGATGAGAGACAAAAAGCTCTAGAATAATATAATAAATCACACTCTTTTTTACCTTAACTACCAAGCCTTGGTGAGATTATCTTGTAGCGAGTCATGCTATTTTTTTTATTATTCGGGACAAGTTTTAATTGTCTAAATGATAAACATCTCATCCGAAACCAACCTCTTGAACTAGAATTACATGTTCCTATGTTCCTGAAACAGACCAATCAAACTAAATTTCGCCGATGCAATGTATGATGTAATACAAACACGGAACATCCAAACAACAATAAAAAAGATAGAAAGCAGAATGGTGTGAGAGACAGCGTGACGGCCAGTAGAGATAACACAAGTCCCAGACGCAAGGGATGGAGTTAAAGAAATCCCTGTGGTCAGGGTAGGATTAGCACAATTCCCGGTTTTTGCTGGACATCTATCGGCCGTCAGGGTAGGATTAGCACAATTCCCGGTTGTTGCTGGACATCTATCGGCCGTCAGGGTAGGATTAGCACAATTCCCGGATTTTGCTGGACATCTATCGGCCGTCAGGGGGCTTTGCTTGACCACTGAGCGACAGGTTAATGGTCAGAGGACAGGGCCGTAGTGGGATCAACGATTTACTGATGCTCTAGGCTGGACACTCGGGAGGGACGTGTGGGCTTGTCAGAATTGACTCTGTCTAGCTCTCTCTCTCTGACTCTCTGTCTGTTTCTCTCTCCCTCTCTTTCTCTCTCCCTCTCTTTCTCTCTATCTCTCTATCTCTCTCTGTATCTGTTCTCTCTCTCTCTCTCTCTCTCTCTCTCTCTCTCTCTCTCTCTCTCTCTCTCTCTCTCTCTCTCTCTCTCTCTCTCTCTCTCTCTCTCTCTCTCTCTCTTTCTCTCCATGTCTCACTTCCAGTCTCTCTTTGTTTCTCTTTTTTTTTTCTGTCTGTGCTTGTCTCTCTATCTCTTTTTGTACATGTTTATGCTTGTCTGTCTCTCCCTCTCTTTCTTCGTTTCTCTATACGTCGTTCTGTTTCTCCATGTGTCTGTCTCTGTCTCTCTGCCTATCTCTCTATTCTTCTCACTGTCTCTCTCTGTGTCTCTCTTAACCCCCCGCCCCCCCCTCCATTTTTTTTGTCCCTATTTCTTCGAAAATGTTTGGGCTTAAATCTTGTTTGTCATTTTATTTATTTCTCAAACTATTTTTTTAAACAAACACTTCTTTTAAAATGTCTTTTTTAGGTTCAACTATCATATTTTATTGACATTTCTTTTCATAATCTTTTTGCAGTAAATATCAACACACATTCTGTTACACTGGTAGGCACAATCGTACTTTGCGTTATGTGTACCTTTAAACAGACCATTCAATTCTGCTGTGTCGATAAACTAACACACTTGACACTTTTGTATAGTAAGAGACGCAAACGCACGATGTTTTATATCACCAACATACCAGTTTTTATACCAGTTGATATTACACAGACAGACAGAGACAGAAGGAGAGACGGGGAAAGACAGATGCACAGACTGGGGCAGAGACAAATAGACAGAGAAGACAAAAACAGGGAGAGACGGGGAAAGACAGATGCACAGTTTGAGGCACAGACAAAATAGACAGAGACAGGCAGAGAGATGTAGACGAGTGACCTCATAGCGCCAGCAACTTTTCTGTTTCCGGTTTCGTGCTGATAGACGTGTCCGAGTAATTAAACATTGGTCATCTCTGTATCTCTGGCAATTTCAAAATTATGAGTAAGGGGGGGGGGGGGGGGAGTGGGGGCAGGGTTCTGTGAAAAACACAAAGGGGGGGGGGGGGGGGGGGGGGGGAATCGTGGCGAGTTCATTGTAAAGACAGAATGGTGAATATTATCGAGAACTTAACAAGATACAGGAAAATTAAGAGAAACAATAAGGGATGGAGAGAGTTAAGAAGATAGTAAAACAAAATTAATTTAAAGAGGAGCAACATTTTCGGTAAATTTGAATTTATGTTGATTCAATGAATCGTCTTAATCCAGAAACATAACAAGCAAGAAATGTGAAGAGAGAAAAAAACAACAAGAACAACAATAACAACGACGACGACGACAGCAACAACAACAACGACGACGACAGCAACAGCAACAACAACAAAAGCAGCAACAACAACAACAACAACAACTACAATAAAAACAACAACAACAATAACAACAACAACAACAACGAGAAATGGTTATTTTGATGAAGAGGTCAACCCAACACCATTACAGTACACCGCTGACAACGGCTGTGAAATGCTTTAATGAAGCACGCCCTGAAAACAGTCAATTCTTTGCTAGCATCGCCTTAGAAAGATTTTATAATTACCACCGTGATTAGATCTGGGAAATTGAATACTGGCGACCCCCGCGTTTGCTCACGGCGTTGACGATAACGTCAGCTGCTCTCTGGTGTCTAGAAAACTATTCATCCTTCAATGTAGACACAATTCTATTTATAGCCGCAGTCAGGTCGAAGAGAACCGAGTGAGTCGCATTGCGTGTTAGCGGACAACATGTTGAGGGGAGAGGGGCCCGATCTAGCCCGTTTGCCTGATCAAGCAGGGGACTTGTGGTCTACTGGCAGATTAATTCATTTACATCTCATTGGGGCCCACGATTAAGGAGCTGTCTGCACTAGGAGGAATCTACTCAACCACAATCACCCACAACAACACACACTACCTCACACCCCACACACACACAAACACACTCCCTCACACCCCACACTTTACACACACACACACACTCATACACAGTCCCTCACACCCCAAACCTCTCTCTCTCTCTCTCTCACACATACACACAGTCCCTGAAAACACCCTGAAAACAGCCCGTTGTAATTAAAACTTCAGCTGAGGTTAGATCGTGAGCGAAAAATAGATAGTGGAAAGTGAGTGAGAGAGACACAGGGAGAGAAGGTGATAGACGATGAGAGAGAGAGAGAGAGAGAGAGAGAGAGAGAGATAGAAAGAGGTAAGGTATAGATGCGTTGTTTTAACCTCTTAGTCTTATACGAAAGAAAAAAAAAACAGCACAGAAAACACACACCATTTCTTACAGAAAGTAAAAAAGACATCTTCAAAGATTACATCTGGCACGATTTACTTTTGTAGCCTGCTGATCAAATTACTTACAAGTATTTTAAGGAAATGTGTGACCTTCTGCTGTATGGTTGTTCACCACTTATCAATAATTGTATCATTTCCTCCCCAAGTTTTTCTAGTGTCCAGGATCAAATAGAAAAGCGGTTGACGTCTGCAAGATTTGTATTAGTTAAATAACTTACAATATTTAATAGTATCTCTTGATTCTTGTGAAAATTATAAAAATAAAAAATATCTGTTAAGGTAAGATTGATATTATTTAGGATAATATCTCTCCCTGTCATGTCTGCCTCACTACTACAATATTATTGTTACCTTTGTTACTGTATAATATCGATAGCCACCATTGACTCTGCTTAAGACTAACAGGCGTCTTACGGATAATTATGTCACATATCTTTTTTTTTAATTATTCCCCTTTATATATATTCGTTTCCCCCCTCCCTGCCCCCAGCTCCTCTATATATTCGTTTCCCCCCTCCCTGCCCCCAGCTCCTCTATCTCTCGTCTGTTTCTCTCTCTCTCTTTCTTTCTCTCTCTCTCTCTCTCTCTCTCTCTCTCTCTCTCTCTCTCTCTCTCTCTCTCACACACACACACTAATTCAAGGTTGTTCGTCACTCCACTCTCAGCTCCCCCCCCCCCCAAAAAAAAAAGAGTTGCTACTTAGCACCTCAGTTTAAACCCGTCCTCCTTCTGGCGCGATCTACTTTCTGTATCACCTCTGACGCCCCTCTATTACTATTTTACTTCTTTAATTAATCCGACCTCTCCTCCCGTATTACCGCTCCTCCCTCCCCCACTATCTGATTATCCAAGTTCACGCGGCGACCCGTGTGAGTCAATCACAGGCCCTTTAAGAAGTAAGATACCGAGATACCCACCCAGCACGCCGAGCACACTCCACCCAAATCCAGCAACATTGTCTCTTTACTTATTCACGGGAGAAAACCAACTTGCCTTGCCACTGATTAAAACTTGATGGAACTTTATCGAACCCCGAGTGACTCGCAAGGCCAGCCAATCGTTTGAAACTTGATAGCTGCAGCGACGGAGTTGGCCAGGCTGCGGTTGGGGGGAGGTTTGGGGGGGGGGGTGCGGGAAATAATTACAGGTTGACTATTTGAGGTTGTAGGAGGTGACAGTTGGGACCCCGAGGGATGAGCTAACTGGCGCAAGTGGTATATATTTGGTCTTTCAATCGAGAGGTCTATAGTTCGAAACCCACAATTAGTTAAAATGTACTCTTCCAATTTCGTTCCCTTCTGGTGGATTTGGTGTCAGTGTAAGGTGAATGGCTGAGAAAGGATTCATGAACTCCCTACATTGTTAATGTGTGACAGCACGTATAATTGTCGAACGTTAGTCTTGGGACCCATCAACAATATAGGCCTAACCTAATTATTGGTGTCGATGGACCAGATCCAATGAACAAACAAACCCCGAGCAGTGGGCATTGTGAGTGACTGATTGAGGTTGGACTTAAACACTAACTTGTACACAAACTCAGCCCGAGGAAAGCTTTTAAACAATTAAGTCAGTGTAGTTGAGCTGCAATGGAGAGAATGGTGGTAGTTTTAGACCATCATTGCCCATAATAAAAGTTGAGGAAGCTTAAAGGCTGCCGATGATTCTTGGATGTCTACTTGGATTTGAGGGCTAAAATAGAAGTTTAGCCGTCTGACTCTGCAGTAGATACAAAGACAAAGACTTGAGAAAAAAAAAAGAATCGAGAGAGACAAATAACTAGAGAGTACGTGTTAGTGAAGAAAGAGTTAGAGAGAGAAAGAGACAGAGATAGAGAGAGAAAGAGAGAGAGATTAGTGGAGAGCAAAGAAGATGCCAAAAGATGGATTTATCCCTGGACATAAGAAAGGGTAAAAAAAACAAGATACACCAAAAAGGAAAAAAAATTTAACAGCGGCTTGGATTCCCTCCGACCCCCCCCCCCCCCCCCCCCCCCCCACACACACATATATATATATATATACTTGTTTTACCTTTACGCTAAGCCAGCCAGGCCTCATAAGGTCGACGTTTACAAAAAAAATATGGCCTTAAAACGTCACATACTTAGCTTAACATTGCGAGGCGTACAGACAAGTTGGGTATGTAATTGACATTTTGGAAAATCACCACAGCTAAAAATAATGTCAACAACTTAGAGAACTACCATTACAAGACTGGGGCGATTTTTGGAAGAATAGGGTCAGTTAAAAGAATTTTGTTGCTGTTGTTGTTGTTTTTGTTGATGTTGTTGTTGTTGTGGTTGTTTTTTTATTGTTGTTGTTGTTCTCTTTGTTGTTGTTGTTATTTGGGATTGTATACAGGGGATTGGGAGAAGGGCTGGGCACAAGTGGCCAAACTGGCAATTATAGTGATTCTCTGCAAAGGAATTAAATGTTAACTCCCTCCTTCAAGCTGGACAGTGACTGTTGAATCACCAGTTTGAGAGTGTTTGAGGGAGCTCCAGCTTAGAGACATGCTGAGAGGGGAAGAGGGTGATTGAGAGGCGGATGTGAAGAGGGTAGGAGGGAAATCACAAGGAGAGAGAGAGAGAGAGAGAGAGAGAGAGAGAGACAAAATGTCAGATAGAGGCGAAGACAGAAACAGACAGGGAGACAGAGAGACTGACAAACATACATGTAGACAGACAGAATGACAGATATACAGACGATGACAGAGTCAAAGAAAGAGAAGGGTCAAAATCAAGAATGTGGAAATTATGTAGCAGAGTTTTGAAAGATACACAAACGATATAAAACGAGAAGTCATTTGACAGCCAAATCTTCTTTTTTTTACAAACTAATACAAACTGAACAGAGGAAAAAAAACACTCTCAAACAAAAACTGAAATTGAATATTGCCTGATGCTAGAGATAGACAAACTCCAGAGTTATTCTTTTCTTCGCCCCCTACAGTTTTTGCCAATTAAGAAAAAAAAGTGAAGTCCAGCGGAGACTTGTCGGCGGATAACTAACTCTATAATTAACGGCGTGAGGCTTACACTCAGCAAGCGACTTCAACTTTCACATCAAATAGATAGGTGGAAAAAAACACTGCCCCTAGAGCGCAGAAAAAAATAAAGGAATTTTTTTTTTGGGGGGGGGTGGGGGCGTATATAGGAAAGACATGGGATTGGCCAGGCGAGGGGTGGAAATTCGAAGGTGAGGGTGGGGGTAGGAGGAGTGTGGTGGGGTGAGAAAGGGAGGGCAGAAGAGGAGGGGTGACAGTCGGGCGTGGACACTCAAATATTGACCCAATTACCGCGTGTGATGGACTTATTGATCCCAGGTTCCGGCGCTTCGGCGACCACTGCCTGCCCATCTCCTCGCCAGGCTTAGACCTTCACCTAATCTTCTACAGCCGAGACTTTTCTTGTCTTTTTTGTTTGTTTCATTTTGCAATTTGATT
Organism: Elysia chlorotica; assembly: GCA_003991915.1. Classification (NCBI taxonomy): domain Eukaryota; kingdom Metazoa; phylum Mollusca; class Gastropoda; family Plakobranchidae; genus Elysia; species Elysia chlorotica. The sequence continues at coordinate 52,022 of RQTK01000262.1, read as the reverse complement.
CCTCTGATTTGTTCCCTGGTTGCCCGGGCTGGCCTGAGCTCTGTGTACGGTCTGAGTCTTACTGCTGACCTATGTCTTGCTCTGTCTCTCTGTGTCTCGTTGTCTCTTTGTCTAAAAATTGGTCTTTGTCTTGGTCTAATTCTCAATCTATGTGTTTTTTCTCTGTATCTCTGTCTCTCTCTGTCTCTGTCTCTGTCTCTCTCTCTCTCTCTCTCTCTCTCTCTCTCTCTCTCTCTTTGTCTATCTCTGGCTGTCTAGCTGTGGTTTTATGTTTGTCTGTCTATACGCCTGTCTTGGTCTATGTCTGTATGTCTTTCGATAGGAGGAGGGGTGACAGTCGGGCGTGGACACTCAAATATTGACCCAATTACCGCGTGTGATGGACTTATTGATCCCAGGTTCCGGCGCTAGGGCGACCACTGCCTGCCCATCCCCTCGCCAGGCTTAGACCTTCACCTAATCTTCTACAGCCGAGACTTTTCTTGTCTTTTTTGTTTGTTTCATTTTGCAATTTGATTCCTCTGATTTGTTCCCTGGTTGCCCGGGCTGGCGTGAGCTGGGTGTACGGTGTGGTTCTTACTGCTGACCTATGTATTGCTCTGTCTCTCTGTGTCTCTTTGTCTTAAAATTGGTCTTTGTCTTGGTCTAATTCTCAATCTATGCATTGTTTTCTCTGTATCTCTGTCTCTCTCTCTCTCTATCTCTGTCTCTCTCTCTCTCTCTGTCTCTCTCTCTCTCTCTCTCTCTCTCTCTCTCTCTCTCTCTCTCTCTCTCTCTCTCTCTCTCTCTCTCTCTCTCTCTCTCTCTCTCTCCCTCTCTCTCTCGGTCTGTATTTCTGTCTTTGTCTATCTCTCGCTGTTTGGCTGTGATTTTATGTTTGTCTGTTTATACGTCTGTCTTGGTCTATGTCTGTATGTCTTTCGATGTGTTTCTCTGTCTCTCTTTGTCTGCGTCTCTGTCTCCCTCTATCTCTCTCCTGTGATTTTCATGATTATATAAAACAGTCAACCCTGACATAATTTTAATCCCTACTTGAATCCGAACCTATGCTGTTTTTATTTTATTTTACCGAAGATTCAGACGTTATCAACCAATAAAACATCAGCAGCGAAACCAGCACTTCTCACAGAAACTATACAATTAACAACAACTCAACGTGCCAGAACAGGTATATCTTGGTTTACATAAAGACATCGGGTAAAAATGTAAACAAAAGTTTAATTTTTCAAAATATAGCTTCAAGTTAGAAAAACTGGGTTTATCATCATCATCATCAGCAGCAGCAGCAGCAGCAGCAGCAACAACAATAACAGCAATAACAAAACTTATACGTAAACAATGACAACGGCAGCGTTGGTGGCTATAGCAACTAATAAACTAAAATAGAAAGGCAAATATAAAGGCCAGCACCAGAAACACAATAACAGCAACAACAACATGAGCAACAACAACAGGAACAACATGAGCAACGACGACAACACCAAAAGGTAACAACAACAGTAACAGCAACAGTTACATGTACAGCAAGACCGACAACAGCATGGCAGACTCACCACTGCGATCCTTGAGCAGGTTGCCGACTTCCGTATCCGGTCCCATGCCTATTTCCTCTTTCAACAAAATGGCGACTGCGGAACAGAGGTAAAGAATAAACGGGGAAACGATTATTAGGTCATCATTGAAACAGTGAGTATCATTCTCTTGTCAGTTCCACTTACTATGTTGGTCACCGAGTTCCGGTGATAACAACCCCAATTTTGTCATCACTGACCACTAAAGGCATTGCGATCTACAGGACAGTAACCGATGACGTCCCATAGCCAAGGGGTTTTCTGGTCGGTACTTGGTTACGTCAGTTAGGGTAGAGCTTTGATTGGGTACCGGTCCAGATTCTCTTACCTATCGTCCCCGTTTTAAGCAGTGGATCCTTTTTATCACAAGGCCTCTACATAGCACCAAGTTCCAACAACAGTGCGCACAGGCAGATAGCATAGCCTGGCCCTACCATCAGAGCTAGCCAGAGTCTTATTAATGCCCATCATAGTTATGGCTAGTCATTAGCGACATGATCCGCTAAACAATTATTCGCCGGTGGGCACAAAGGACAAAGGCTAAGTTTCGTATGCAAGTAGAGTTTGCCTTTTTTAAATCATCTCAACATGTCGAAAGGTTTTGGAAAGAAGTTTTGCAGTTGAATATCTTACTGAATTAGTCTGTATTTTTCAGATTTTTATTTATGGCTATTTATAAATTTAAAGTCTTCAAAATGACGACTGGACTCTCGGAAGACATTTCAAAAAGTGTACAGTTTAACGGTTATACATTTCAATTTGCTGTTTTTTTTGGTTATTGTATGGTTGTTTATAAAGAAATGTTTTCTTTTACATTCCATAGGATGAAAGGGTTGATTGTTTGTCTATCAAGAAATGTTTCATGAATCACTGGCGATATACAATGATTAAATCTGATTTATAACCGCTACCATTTATCCATTTGTGTGCGTTGGTAAATGTTGTTTCATAAAGCTTAACAGATAAGATTAAAGATTCAACGATTCAAAAGTTCAAGGATTTAAAATCATAATTATTATTGTCACCGAATTGGCTCTACTTTTTGGTTTATGTAGCAATATTCATACACGATGACAATAAAACCATAATATTTTTTGGAAAGTTGTGGATTTGATCTCCGCCATGATCGTTGCGTTTTCCCCCACTCACTTGACTGGTGTCAGTAGAATTTTGTGACTGACCAAGTCCATGAGATATTTCGCTCTGAGGCCCCGTTGATCTTGAACGAGTTACACTTTGAGTGTTTTGCGCTTATTCGAGCAAAGTTTGTTTTTGTTTTTTGTTTTGTTTGCTTGATTATTGTTGTTTTTTTGTTGGAGTTTTTTTTTTTTTTTTTTTTTTTTGGGGGGGGGGGGGGGGTGAAACCCCTATAAAAACTTTCGTCATATATCCTCCACAGCTCTGGGCACAAGAAGCATCTCTCGACTGCCCTGACCTGAGGCGGATCTCTCAGCAACTTGATCAGGAACAACAACTCAAGAGGCGCTCCTTCCACTCACCAGAAAACAGAGAATAAGCAGATGAAGACAGAAATCAAGAGTTATCTCCCACTGTGGCGGAAGCTGCCAACCCGCGAAGATGACCGGGTTCACATTTACAATTACTGCCCTTGATTCCTGGCCTTCCGACAGCCAATCAAACGCCGAGTTTGTCATGGCTGGGACAATCAACACAGATCCGCCCTCAGATAAATAATCGGCTGGAAATTCTAGGGCCAGGCTCTTCGTCACGTCTGCCCGCTAACAGTCAAGAGGGTTGCAGACGACACACGTGACACTGTTCCCAGGGAGCGCTATTTGAGCAGACGATTGAAACACGACCTGAGGAAACAAAGGTCGCGCAGCCGCCTCACCAGAATCAGAGTGATTGGCTGAAATTGTGTGGTGGATTTTTTGTTGTTGGGGCAATATGATATTTTCTGTGATGGCAAAGAGAAATTTGTTGAAGATAGAGATAATGCTTTGTAATAGCAAAAGAGCATAATTTGTTTCAGGCCTAATAACTATACACGGCTTACCTTGCATCATAATTTTATAATTTATGATTATAATGATCAAGTTGACTCCACTCCAGGAGCCATTGGTAGAAAATAAAGATACGGGTCGAAGCAAAAACAATATCTGTTGTTGTTTAGTTCCACAATGCAATATTGTCTTTAAAACCTAAAGATAAAAACAACATACAGGCAGGGAAATTCTGTGATTGAATATTTTTCAGTCGTGCCCAAACGGCGAAAAAATAATCCGCTTGTCTTTACGGGAATATTCCACACAAGAACGAGAGCGAAGCTTAAACCCCTGACGATTCAGTCAAGATCACTACCAACTGAACTGCCCGCATCATTATGTAGACAGTCAGACTTGGTTCTATGGAATAGTGTAGTGAGTGATCTCTCCAGTCTACATCAGCAGAGCAAGTTATTATTTCAGAGGGTGGTGCTAGCTGAGTATTTATCTAACGAGCAAGGGGTACGAGGTTTGAATCTGAAATGAAATTGTTGTGTTCCCGTATTTGCGTAGTATTTATAAGAAAAACATAGAGCAATCTACACTAATCATGTCAAATCTAAGTAGTTCAATAAATACACTATTTTTTATGTCCTCATGGTTTCTTAAAGTATCATTTTAGATTAATTCCGTAAAAAAGGTAAGATTGTTGCGTATGGTTATATCGAGAGGAGTTCTTATTTTCATTTCATATTGTTAGAACAGATTAAAAAGGAATAGTTTTACCACATAAATCGAAAAGACAACATACATTAGTTTGATTTTAATGTAAAATGTGACACAATATGTTAGGATAGCTTTTCCTATGTTATATTTTGAATTGTGTTTTGTAAATGTCATTGTGCGTGTCTTTGAACCGGTTCTGTGTTTGTTGGGTTTTTGTGTATTCATGATCTGTGTTCATTGTGAACGTTTGTCAGTATTGCGTGTTCTGGAAAGTTCTAATGTAACCTTTAAATAGAGAAGACATTTGGGATCTCGGCACTTTTGGTCGGGTCCTGTTCTTGTGCGATATGTTATGTTAGGTACGTTAACGTTTATGTTGTATTTTTAATCGATGTTATAGAAGAAGTATTTTTCTCATTTAAAATGCACATTTATATTATTCTGTTCTAGTCAATGTGTTTGTTTGCTAATTTGTATATTCACCACTGAGTTATGTCCTAACATAATACTTTTTTTCAGGAGATAAATTGAAACGTTTCGTAAGCATGATTTTTTATCGTGCCGCAGTTGTTAATGTAAACTTTGGCGTATTGTTGATGTTAATGTGAACAAATCGCTTTTTGTTGTTTATTTTTCGGACAACAATCACTCATTTTTTAATAAAATTCCTTTTCGAATCAAGTTGTTCAATTGTGAGTGTTTCCACAATTCTTTATTAAATGTAATTAAAAAAAAGAGAGAAATGATCCTGTACCAGCATTTTGAAACCAGTGCTTACTAATATAAACATAACAAAGTTTAAGGGAATCGTTATTACTAGTGTTTTGGTATGAGCGTGGAAAGTATCTTAAATATGTTGTGAGACAATTATTTAAATACTTTTTGTTCAAAAATATGCTCTTGTAGACTGAGTGATATGCAGTTTTTACTAAAGCCAGATCTAAACTCGAATACCACAATTCTTTTAGACTAAGGAGGGCTCGAGTCTTGTACCGAAAATCATGTTAACTCTATAAGTAGAAAAACTTGAATCCTCCAGAGCCCAGTGTTAGTATACCCTCTACATGGAAGTTATTAGCTAGCACTCAAAGGGTTAAAGTCCAAAATTCTGTTGACAAAAGCAGCGGATAATGAAGATCCTTCCGCGGTTGGTCTGAAATTTGCAGATGCATTTGTAAGTCGTATTGAAGGTGGGTGAGCGGGTTGTTGTTGTGATGCTACAAAAAGGTAAGCTTGGGGAGCAGACAGATGTAAAGCCGAAGTTAAAAGGTTGTTTGCCAGATGGTGAGGCGAGAGGTACAAGTCCTGGTTTAAAAAATTAGGTAAAAAGACTACAACAAGTGAAACGTTACCATCGAACAAGGATATTTTTCTCTCCCTCTCTGGCTAAATTTATATAAACCTTATCTCCCTCTTTAAGTCCTATGTTATTTATTCCTTTGTCCTTCTTTCCCCCTCTCAATATACCTATCTCACTCCCATCATCATCTCTACGAATAATGCTGGTTTTTTTTTATCTGACAGTATCTACCTATTTATCTATCTTCACCCCCACTCTCTCTCTCTCTCTCTCTCTCTCTCTCTCTCTCTCTCTCTTTCTCTATATCTCTGACCTTTCGCTCTCTCTCTCTCTCTATTTTATTTATCTATCTACCTATCCTTAAATCTAAAATAACATGTTTCTCTCTATCTTTCCCCCCTCATGCATGCAGACTCTACCACTTTCATTTTATGATGTTAACGTGCTGTAATGTTCAACAGAACAGTTCCTCCTCCATTTACAAAAACCTCCTCTTTATCTATCCACCATGGTTCTTCACCATGCGCAAGTTTTCCATAGAACTGGTGGGTGAGGTGGATCAGTCAGTAGGACGCACGGTTTCACACCAAGAAGCTCGGGGTTTTAAACCACAGGTTGAATCGGTGTCAGCATAAACTGACCGGCTGAGACAGCAGTCTAGTTAACTCCCCTACATGCCGTAAAATCTGAGGCTTAAGAATGGGACGTAATTTTATTATGCTCTGTTGATCGACGATAAACCTCAATCTTTAGAACCAGTATAGACGCTTTGTAAGAAAAAGTACCCCAGTGCTCTTTAAAAGTCGAATGAAAGGGTTCGGTAAAAAAAACAGGGGCAAAGATATTTCAAAATCAACTAAGGCTAAAATACGAGGGGTGTTCATTATGTCCTTAGCTTGACCTTGAAGCAGTTGTACTAGAGTAAAGAAATTTTGTGGGTAGCTAGATCATCTATGTTGAACACGGCATGCAAAATTTGGGGAAAATCGGAATTTTTTTTCTGCACCTTTTAGCGCATCAAGTAAAACAACCCCTAGGAAGTTGTCATTTGTTGTTTACAAACTGTCTGCCATGGAGGTTGTTAGTAATGTTATAATGATGTTGTTAGTATAATGTATATTGCAGCTGTTACTGTTATAATTAGTTGTAGTTACTACCGTGGTTTTCGCAAAACTCATCATGTACAAATTGTTTTCATGTTCACATTGTTTTATAACATGCTGTTAATCATGATTATGCTAATTATTTTACCATTTCATAACGCCATGTAATCGTTATTTCCTGTTTTATTTTTCCCCTTGGCGAAATCAGCAGTCACAATTACCGTCGAAGCTATCATCAGAATTCTAACTTCAAATCTAGTTATTACCCTAACAGATTCATTTGTTCCAATCATAATTAAAACTAATTGGTGCAAAGTAAATAAAAGGCTCGGCTTAATTAGCGATTGTTATCAATATCCCCGTTTTTACTGAAATTAATTGTCAGTTTTTCCTTTCTTCTTAAAAAAATATTTCATGAATATGTTTCTTGTGATTTTCTCTCTTTCATTTCTTGATTGTCAAGCCAAACTAGTGTTATTATCTTTGAGGCTCATAATCTTATACGAGATTCGTAAATGTTAAGGAGGGAATGTGGTTACCGGTTAGGGCCTAAGGCAAGATACCAACGCAGACTATGGGGGTTGATATGGAAAGATAAAAGCTATTCCACCTTGATACGAGCAGTTTATAAGGATCCGTTGAATAACGATTTTAAGGCTAGCTTTTGTTTCTCACTTGAGAAAAATGTTACTCTCTTTCCGGCACACAGATTGTTCATTTATATTTATACCAAGATCCACCATCAACATCCTTAAACCCTGTTGACAATACTTGATCTATTTTATCTTTGGCTGTTGTCGTTTTGTTCAACGCTAATCTTTTCCAACTTATAATTGTTTTCGTTTGTTTATTTTGTTTCCCATGTGCCTTTTCCTATAAGGATCCGTTGAATAACGATTTTAAGGCTAGCTTTTGTTTCTCACTTGAGAAAAATGTTACTCTCTTTCCGGCGCACAGATTGTTCATTTATATTTATACCAAGATCCACCATCAACATCCTTAAACCCCGTTGACAATACTTGATCTGTTTTATCTTTGGCTGTTGTCGTTTTGTTCAACGCTAATCTTTTCCAACTTATAATTGTTTTCGTTTGTTTATTTTGTTTCCCATGTGCCTTTTCCCTTCTCCCTCCTCTCTCCTCCCAAGATCCTGCTCTTTCATCCCTCCTTAGTCACCAATGTAAGAATAGTTAAATGCTTTTAGTCTACATAGTAAAAAAAGTAGGCTGTTTGCAAACGTGTCTCAAGATCAAACTTTGACAAATTTTACATGCTGCCACACAAAGACTGGCTGGGTATGCCACGATTTCTGCCAGTCAGACATGATCACAGTCAATAAGGGTGGATCGAACCCTGGACCTTCTAATAAGAATGCACGCGCTCTACAGACTGCGCTCCCTCTCACCTGATCCCAGATAGAAACGCCGAACGCCGCGATTCCCCCATCCTTACCAGGGCTGTTAATTAAAGTGCGGCGAAGTTATTCATTTCTCCGTTAATTAATTCATTAAATCCGAACACGGGGCCATTCTTGCAGCGTAGAATTCTACCTCTTTCCGATGACTGGGGCGAAAAATGCAATCAGGAGAAGGTGATGGGAAATAGTTTTAATTAATGATTGTAAAGCCAAGTCTATAAAAATTCCGTGAGAAACGCTGTGAAATTGATGGATGATCACCCTGACACATACACATACCCACACACACAGACACACACACACACACACACTCACACACACACACATTAAGCAAATATAATTGCCGTGTGGCTGATCGGTCTATTGTTTTCTAGTTGAATTGGCTGTGCACACTCGGGCGATAGAGAAAAATTCATCAAACACTAGCCTTAATTGATGAGGCATTTGCATTTTTGGTCAAGTCGATGTTGTTTAAAATGTTATTGTTGCCGATGTTGCTGTTGCTGTTGTTTGTGTTATCGTTGCGGATGTTGTTGTTGCTGTTGCTTGTGTTATCGTTGCGGATGTTGCTGTTGCTGTTGTTGGTGTTATCGTTGCGGATGTTGCTGTTTCTGTTGATTGTGTTATTGTTGCCGATGTTGCTGTTGCTGTTGTTTGTGTTATCGTTGCGGATGGTGTTGTTGCTGTTTCTTGTATTATTGTTGCCGTTGTTGCTGTTGCTGTTGTTTGTGTTATCGTTGCGGATGTTGCCGTTTCTGGTCTTATTGTTGATTGTTGTTGATTTTGCTGCTTGGGCTTTGTTATTTGGTTCTTTGTTGTTGTTTTGTTGTTGTTTTTTTGGGTGGGTGGGGTAGATGTGTATACACTTTTACTTGTTGGCAAAGACTATGATTATTGCAGGTGACGAATAAACGTTTCATTCTTGGTTACCAAATCTTGTGGTAATTAATTTCTTTTTTTTTGCATTTAGGATTTATTCGATATTTTGGTTTCTTTTTGTTGTTTTTATGGGTATATGTTGTTGATGAAAGAACGAGAGAGGGAGAAGAGAGAGAGAGGGGGAGAGAGAGAAAGAGAGAGAGAGAGAGAGAGAGAGAGAGAGAGAGAGAGAGAGAGAGAGAGAGAGAGAGGGGGGAGCGAGAGAGCAGGAAAGACTGAACGTTTTTTCTTTAATGCATTTTTGGAAGGGACAGGAGAAAGGATAGAGAGAGAGAGAAATTAACGTACGAAAAACAGAGGGAAAGGTAGAACGAATTAGGCAAAGGAATGAACTTAATGAGAGAACATCGTATTCCGTGCTAAACCTTTCCAAAACTGGCAAGTCTCTGTATGGATTGGTCCGTTGCATGTGGTCCCTGTAAGAAATGGAAGTGATAGAGTGTAGAGGCGAAGATGCCGTTTGGGCTTAACAATTACTGGCACCCAATCGAGCGTCGCTCTACCAATCGGAAGGTCCCTAGTTCGAAACCCACGATCCGTCAAAAATGTATTTGTCTGATTTTTTCTCCTACTGGTTAGGTCTGTGTCGGTATGATGTGATCGGTTGAGCGAGAGTTCTGATATCCCGCACTGGATCTATGTGACAACACTTAAATTGTCATACTGAAGTAATAGGGACCGTTCACAACATAACCTATATAGTGCTGCTGTCGAACGCAAAGCAATAAACTTTACTCAACTGGCACCCAAATTTGCTTGAATAGAAGCAGAACTGAAAACAGTTCATGGGAGGTATGTTAAAGAAGAGGCGCGAGTCAGCTCAGTTGGTAAAACCCACAGTTTACTTTCAGAAATTGCCTAGTTTGAACCCCGTTCACGCCGACGATTTTCGCTATTGTTTGGACCAGTGGCAGAATGTGGCGAACTTACTCTGCTTCGTTTTCGATGGCAGTAGAAATTGAAAGCTGGTAGTCTTTGTACCAATCGCTGTAAAGGCTTCTCTTTGCAAACTTATAGGATGTAAAGCAAGGAGAGAGCTTCTCTTCCCAACCAGAAAGAATGGCGTCAGTAAATGCTGTCCAAAAACTAAAACAATGCACAAAAGCGAACAACGCAAAACCCATCCGTGTATATGTTTATAATTTTGTTGATGCAAAGTATTTAAGAAAGTAGTTGATTTCACAGTGCCATAGTCCTGAGGACCCAATCTTTTAATCTCTACCTGCAAGACAGGTAATGTTCGCTTTGTGGTGGCTGGCAGATTACAGATTAGCTAACGTTGACACAACAATGGAGCAATCGATCCTCGAGGGGGGGAGGGGGTAATTATTTAATTTTTTGGCGTATATATCTCAATTGGGTATGTGTTGCTCTCGACTGGGGAGCAAGAATCTTACTTGGCGTTCGCAACTTCATATAGAGTTTATGAAAATACCACGGGAACGTACAATTTTATAGATTTCTCTCTATTTTGTGTATTTGACGGAAAAGTATAAATGGTTTCTTACCCTGTCAAAAACTGATGGGAGTTTTTTAAGCGTACAAGCAGTGCATGAAGACTTCTCTATAGATAAATAAAATGTCAATTTTTTGTTGTCCTTTGTTGTTGTACTTAGAATGGTTTTTAAAACGTTTATGGTGCACTGACTCTCTCTCTCTCTCTCTCTCTCTCTCTCTCTCTCTCTCTCTCATTCTCTCTCTTTCTTTCTCTCTTTCTCTCTCTCTCCCTCTCTCTCTGTCACTTTTCCTCCCTCCTTCTTTTTCTCTTTCTTCCTCCTTCTATCTCTCTCACATACACACACACACTCATATTTCAAATTCCAGTCCTCTTCAGCTTTAAGATAACTCAGGCCTTATATTAATTGTGTTTCTTCCTACATGTTATGTTTTCTATTATGATTTAAAAAAAAACTATTTCCGTCCCAAACTCTCATCCACAACATCTATTCAACGTTCAAAGTTTGTTCTTTCTCTCTTTCCAACCATTTATTCTGTATCTATCTTTTTCGTTTTCCTTTGCCTCATTAAATACATGAATTGCCGTTTCAAATGGAAAGGTTAAATACATTGTTGAGAGAGAGAGAAGAAGAAGAAGAAGAAGAAGAAGAAGAAGAAGAAGAAGAAGAAGAAGAAGAAAAAGAAGAAGAAGATAGAAAGGAAGAGGAAGACAGAGAAAGACAGAGAGAAAGGAAGAGAAAGACAAAGAGAAAGGAAGAGAAAGACAGAGAGAAAGGAAGAGAAAGACAGAAAGAAAGGAAGAGAAAGACAGAGAGAAAATAATGAGAAAAACAGAGAGAAAGGAAGAGAAAGACAGAGAGAAAAGGGAGGGGGTAGGAGGAAGAGTGTAAGAGAGAGAATCATTTCCGCCATTTCCTGGGGCCAGATTGCCATTTCCGCGTGTGGTCCCGCCAGATGACACAGACCGACTCCTCGCTCACACCTCATCAAACTTAGCCTCGTTCTCTCTTCTCTTTTATTTTTTTAATAGGGGGGGGGGGGCATACAGGTAGAGGGTACCGTGGGAAATGGCTGCGTCCTATTGAAGAGTGGAAGGTAGATTGAGAGGGAGAGTATCAGAGGGGGAGAGAGAGAGAGGAAATCTAGGAAGAGAGAGGAAGAGAGAGAGAGAGAGAGAGAGAGAGAAGAAAAAAAAGAGAGACAGAGAGAGAGAGACAGAGAGAGAGAGAGAGGGGGGGGGGGGGTGAAGATAGCAAGAGAAACAATGGGAGAGACAGAATGATGTGTTTCAACGAACGATCAAAGACGGAACCAGCTATAGGTTTGAGAGAAAGAACGGATACTGCAAGGATAGACGATTTAAATACTTAAATGAATTGAAAGAAACAGGTAGGGAGGTGGAAAGGCTTAGAGACCCAGGACATTATACCATCTACAATTACACATACAGAGAAGCAGATACAAAAATATACTGTGTGGTCATTGTACACGAACCTCTCTACTAGTTTAGCATATCCCTGGCTTCAAGGAAACTTTAATACGGGGACGAGACCCAGAGGCGGTACAGTGTATTAAGAACTCAGCCATATCACATTAAACACGAAGCTACCAGTAGGGAGATACATAGGCAGCGTGATTACATTCCAAGAAATTAAAAAATTACCAAGATCAATATAAGTAAACAAATCCTGGATCGGGACTCGAACCCGCACCTTTCCATGCGCTCTACCCGTGGACCACCCGTCCGTCCAAACGCAGACCACCCCAGGCTGGGACTGTCTATCCGTCGCGCCCAGACCTGAGATCTCATCATCGATAACAGTTTGAAATTGTTTTTTCCCTAACATATGAAATGGCTCTACCCTGATACTCTACATTGGGACAGAGACCCCTCAGGCTGTCTTCTCAGCCGTTCAGTTTCAAAATACACTGTAGTAGAGTCTTGTCAGTACTTTGATGTGTGTAACTATCTCTGTATTTCTCCCTCTCTCTCTCTCTCTCTCTCTCTCTCTCTCTCTCTCTCTCTCTCTCTCTCTCGCTATATCTCTCTCCCTCTCTCTCTCTCTCTCATTTCCGACTTTCTATTCCCTCACTGTATAATTATTTCTCCGTTTCTCTCATTCTCTCTTTTTCTTTCGTTCTTGTCCTCTCTACCTCACTTTGTCGGTCACTATCTTATGCATGTCTTCCTCATTTTATCTAGTCCCTGTCTAGAAGCTATCCATATCAAGCTATTATTTTAATTAATGTGTGTAAACCTGTTCATTGCTCACTTCGTGTGCATTCACGCGTGACTGGTTGATCTATTGATGGACAGATATAGTCGTCATATTGGCACATTTCTCCAGTAGCGCCAAACAAGCGTCTATTGCCATCAGCAGGAGAATAAGAGATGCCTAGTTCACTATCAGGTCAGCATCATTTACTCCTTATGTAAAAGACGGTTTTTATTTAAGCAATAACATCGCGGCTTACATAAACAAAACATGAAGAACGGGCGACGGAGTGAACCGCATTGCTTACACCCAACAATCGCGCATTCTATCAACTGAGATTTTCAACGCCTCCAAAACCACAGTTACAACAACCATACAACAGCAGCTTATACAACAAACAACAAGACCTATTTTGATGATAGGAGCAGAGAAAAGCGGTGTAAAACTGAATCAACATTTTAAAACATTGTAACTTGTAACAAAGACGACAAAATAACCCCCCACATTATCCTGATATTTTGCTCTACACGACAGTAACACTCTGATTCAGATCCAGGTCTCAGCCGCTGAGTGTCGTATGCCAGGCACGTTTCTCAGAACCCTATCCAAGTGAACGGAAACCCGATTCAGCTTGGAATTGGTAAGTTTCAGACTTACATTTTATATTCTCCGTTTTTTTTCTCATTTGCCCATAATTACTTCACGGATTAGATAGAAGTGTGTCCGCTGAGAAATTGGACATTGTCTATGTTTGTAGTGGGGGAGACAGAGACACAGAGAGACAGATAGGCTTGGAAGGTGAGGAATGTTTTTTGGGACAGAAGCAGTCAGAGAATTAAGATGACGAGAGTATTAGGAAGAAAGAAAAGGTACATATTTTAGTGCAAAAATTCTTCAACAAATTGCGTAAGTCCCTAGTTTTCCAGATAAATTCTATAGCTGAGATTCGACCAGAACGCTTTCAGCTAGCTGGTCCAGAAAACATTCAATTGTCTATCGATTGGTCTCAGGCCACCTATATGTCTGTCTATCTATTTGTATTTATTTCTGTTTGTCTGCCTATTTGTATACCTTTCTGCCTCTGTTCCTTTTTTGCTCTGTCTGTCTGTCTCTGTCTGCAGACAGACAGACAGACAGAGAGGCAGATAGACAGACAGACAGACAGAGACAGACAGACCGAGCAAAAAAGGGACAGAGGCAGAAAGGGAT
>RQTK01000262.1:2006-30052 GCA_003991915.1 Elysia chlorotica | reverse complement strand
CTTTCTCTCTCTCTCTCTCTCTCTCTCTCTCTCTCTTTCTCTCTCTCTCTGTCAGTGTATCTCGTTCACTCCCTTCCTCTCTCTGCCTCCCTACTACTGTCTCTCTCTCTCTGTGCCTCTCTGTCTCCCTGTTTCTCCCTGTCTCTGCCTCTCTCTATGTCTTTCTCTGTCGCTCACAAGGAAAATAAAACGAATTAAACGTAAGCGTCAACGATCATAATATATAATAATTATATTTTTGTGCACAGAGAAAAAGACGAACGACCTTTACAAACAAAGTGTGGCTAAAAGTGGCTTGTTATAAATTCTGTTGTTTTTGTTTAAAGATAGTGCATGGTTGTTTTATCTGTCTGGATATAGAACCAAACATACAACGTTGAGTTGAGTTTTTTGCGTAACGTTCAACGTCAGCATTAAGTAATAGTGTGGGGGTTGGTTAGGAGCCATTTGTAAATCTTTATGCAATGTAGCCTAGTTCCTAACGTTGAGTTGAGTGTTTTGCGTAACGTCCAACGTCAGCATCATACAGGTAATAGTGTAGACGGGCCCCACGACAGACGTCTGACAATTTTATGTGCTACCACACACAAGACAGGGCGGAGAGGATTTTCGAGAAAACCTAAGTGGCGGGGGCAAATTGTTCAGATGACTACACGTAAGAACGCTTTAAAGCAGCTGTAGATCTATTTACAATTCCTTTGAATTAAAAATCTAATACGTGGCAGAGAGCCAAACGTACTTGCGGCATATTAAATAATTTGTTATGAATAATACCAGGCCTTTATACCATATTAATTGTTTTCCACAGGTTTCAGAACAGGGCTTTTGTTTTCAAACTTCCAATGTGACCGGCTGAGACAGGAGTCATTGTATCCCCACCCTGTCTCGTGTGTGGCAGCACATAAAATTCTCAGACGTTCGTCTTGGGGCCCGTCCACAATATAGCCTATATAATGCTGCTGTTGGACTTTAAAACCAACCCCATAATAATTATGTGTGAGTCGTGCATTCCGTTGTCGGCCCAATATTTAATAAATGGGTAGAAATGTGTATCAATTAAAAACTGTGGGGAAATCCGTTAACTTTCTAACTTATGAAAGTGAGACACTCAGATTTGAGATGAATCTAAGCACGGTAAGTGCAGTGTATATTTATCTTGTTGGTGAATCAATTAGGGATAATCCCTGTGCAAACTGGTGCGTGTGGACAGCGAACGTTGGATGGTGCTCTATGGTGCTCTCTGCAGAAAGGGCTGCTGAAAACTTTTTGGATCGGGTAGGGCTGATAAGGGGTCAGGTTCTTGGAAGCTAGATCTAATAATTATGGTGGGTAAAACAGGGTGGGAGAGAGAGAGAGAGAGAGAGAGAGAGAGAGAAATAGATAAATAAACAGACATTGGCAGATACTAAGAGTAACCGAGAGAAGCAAGGGGTGAAGAATAAAAAGCTGGAAAAAAGACAAAGAGGAAATGTCTAAAGAGAGACGAAATCACAAGGAGAGAATAGATGAGTGTGTGAAGAGAAAAAAGAGGCGATGTGGATAAAGTTCTTCTCCGAGTTGAGCTGTGAATGTGGAAGACTATCATTCTTACAGAGTCAGGCAGACATGTTGGAAGTAGATTATAGAATGTTGTCGTATACTTTTAATAGATTAAGCCCACTCTTGGTGTTAATACTACGTGCTTTTAAAAATGTTCACGTCGCCTTTCGGGCTAATCATACTTGTTGATATTTATAGGCCTGTATTTTATAAATAATCGAAGTAGTTTGAGAAGTTGGGGATACGCTTAGGGTGCTGGCTAATTTTTTAACCAAACTAATTCTATATTCTGTGTCCATAAACAATTATATTCACCTAGTATGCCAAGGTTGGATTGACACTGAGAGAAGAGAAACGAACCGGACAGCAACCCTCATACATATACTGAGTTTTGTTAGGTTACAGAAAAAAAGGTTGTGTATAAATAACATCCTTGTTACTTCTTAGTTCTACGAAGCACATAAAATTAACACAAATGATTACAAAATAGAATTTAAAAAATGGCCTATGTTAGGAAGTATTATGTTATGTTTTATGACTTAAATCTAATCTGTGTTAATTTTACTAATTCATGAATAACTACCTTGCTTAAATGTCACTGGTAGGCAAATCACAGGCAAACATTCTTGAAGTAGATTATAGAATGTTGCTGTCGACTGGTATTACTTTTAATAGGCTAAGCCTACTCTTGGTTTTGATACTAAATACACTAAAAAAAAGGTTGACGTCACCTTTTGGGTTAATCTTACTTCTTAATATGTATAGGTTTGTATTTTAAAAAATAATCGAAGTAGTTTGAGAAGTAAGGGATAAGCTGAGGGTGCTGGCTACTTTTTGAACCAAACTAACTCTATAATGTGTCCATATATTGACCAATGCCAAGGTTTGATTGGCACTGAGAGAAGACACACGAACCGAAAGGCAACCCTCTTACTGAGTTTTGTTAGGTAACAGAAAAATGTTGGGTATTAATACAATCCTTGTTACTCCTTAGTTATACGAAGCATATAAAACTAATGCAAATGTGGCAAATCTATGTTATATTATAGAATTTAAAAAGTGGTCTATATATGACATACACCTATGCCTGAGGAACATTCTGGGTCAGTAAAAAAAAAGCAAAACAGGCAGATATGCAGAGAGGGACAGAGAGACAGAGAGAGAGATAGAGAGAGAATGAGAGAGAGAAAACCAGATAGATGCACAGAGAGAAAGAGAGAAAGGTAGAGAGAGAGAGATGGAAAGAAGGGGACAGTAACACAGGCATACATTAATGAAGATAAACTTAAGGGAGACCACAATTATGTTTATAATGTGACCCTCTAAGTCATGGATATCCTGATGTGGGCTCCCGTCGTCTTATGATCTCTCGCGAAGCCTGGGAGGCGGATTCGCTTCTATCTCTATGTCTCTGTCTGTCTGTCTGTCTGTCTGTCTGTCTGTCTGTCTGTCTGTCTGTCTGTCTGTCTGTCTGTCTGTTTGTCTGTCTGCCTGTCTAACTGCCTGCCTGTCTGCGACTTTTTGTCTATTTGCCCGTCTGTCTGTCTGTCTGTCTGCCTCTGTCTCCTCTCTGTCTTTCTCTCTATCTCTTCTTTTTCTTGCCCTCTCTCTCTCTCTCTCTCTCTCTCTCTCTCTCTCTCTCTCTCTCTCTCATATTGTTTCTTCATTCCATTCTTTTTTTCATTTTAATACTCATAACGACATATCGTTTGACCTGCAACTCTCACACATCTCTCTCTCTCTCTCTCTCTCTCTCTCTCTCTCTCTCTCTCTCTCTCTCTAGAGGAGAGACCAGGAGAGAAGTCAGCTTCCTCCCACCAAAGATAACAGCGTTGCATACTGGCAAGATAAGGCGGGCTAGAGAGGCGTGATGTCACCACGACAGAACAACCGCCGCTCTCGGGATGAACCGAGTCCAGGAAGATCCTGGGAAGCAGACAGATGGAGGGAAAGCTGGCAGACAATTAGTTAAGATAGACGCGGGTAAGACCATCTCTGTGGAGAATGCCTGGACTGGGTTCTTTTGCTTGTTAGTGTACTTCTTAGCCTCATGTGGTAGCACTATATAAGCTACATTGTGGACATGGCCCAAGACTAAGCGACAATTTTACTTGCTACTATGTGTAGAGAACGTGCGGGGATACTATGACTCATAGATAGGCTACATTGTGGACATGTCCAAAGACTAAGAGACAATTTTACTTGCTACTATAGAGAGAACGCGCGGGGATACCATGACTCCTGTCTCAGCCACTCACATTGTACTGACACCGACCCAACCAGTATTGGACAAACTTGGACAAATTAATGTTAACACTGGACGCCATGAGATCAGGGCCCTCAAGTGGGACAATGTAGGCTTTGTGATTCAAACGACGATTAGGGAGGACGTAATTACGCCCCTTGGACATGGGGCTTTGTGGTCGCTCATTGGCTCTATCACTTTTGAATACAGCTATGATTGGACGCCCGTGCAGATTCCTTTACCTATCGTCTTTGTTTTGCTATGGGCCCCGTTTTGCGCAAGGCTTGTAATCTCTATGAAGAAGGCCTTCACTGAAGTTAGGAGTCTACCGAAATGCACTATTACTTAATTCATGACATGTACTGTTCTGCAATACTAAAAGTTTATTAGCATTGATCAGGTGGTTTGTTGCGTTCTAATGCCTAATGACAGCAATTTGGTTATATCCTGAACGGATCTAAATACTAACGTCTGGCAGTTTTATTCCGCGTAAGACCTCTACAGTTCTGTATGTAGAAGACATCGATTGTATTTAGGATTTTTTACCCGACATGAACTATAACCGTTAAGTGAACATGTAAAACGGAGAGCCTTTCTAGCTCCCAACATGCGGAGATTACAGTTTAAAATTAGAGAAGTAAAACCCTCCAGTAGAAAATTGTCTGATGGTGTTTATCGATACCATGGTATTCGTGGATTGTTATTTTCGACGATAATGATGATGATGATGATGATGATGATGATGATGATGATGATGATGATGATGATGATGATGATGATGATGATGATGATGATGATGATGATGATGATGATGATGATGATGATGATGATGATGATGATGGTGATGATGATGGTGATGCTGATAATAGTGATGATGTGGATGATATATAATATTGATTATTTTTGCTTTGATGTTATCAGATAAAAGTGTTATTATTAGAATAGGCTTACCATAAATTATATATATTTTGTGGCTGAAAATGAAAAGGGTGCTCTGTGTACTTCCTTTTTAATGGCGTAGGTTGTTTTTTTTTAAATATTTTTAATTACTTAGATAGCACATATAAATCTGTCTTTAATTAAAAAAACAACAACGAAGTTACATAAGAGTAATTGCAATCAATATGTTGGCTTGGATGTTACTAGCCTATTAAAACAGTAGATAATCTTCGCTAATCTGTATGACACAATTTGAAGTTGTATTGTCTATTGCTTCTATTGGTAAAGTTTTCTTTTCGTATTTTTTTATACATGACACAAGATGCACTTGATATGGTCCATGACACGAGACGGATGTCTATAATCTCTGGCACAACATGTAGCTAATTAATTGTCTTATCTATGAACGCAATGCACTATTAATGCTTACGCCGCTACAACAACTACTACTGCAGTTACTACTACTACTACTACTACTACTACTACTACTACTACTACTACTACTACTACTACTACTACTACTACTACTACTACTACTACTACTACTACTACTACTACTACTACTACTACTACTACTACTACTACTACTACTACTACTACTACTGATGCTGATGCTGTTTCCACTGCTACTACTTTTATTAGTTTTTTAAGCGAAATAGGAAATGGATTTTAACAAGCAACCCTACTTTGATAACTTCACGTTTGTTTTATTGTGTACACTAAAAATCACCACTCCCTGTTTACGAACTTAAAAAAAATCACACACACTATAATTATTGCTTCAATATCCAATGAAAAAGAATTCGAATTGTCTCTTAACACTGTCACCTCTAAAAGAACGGTGTAGAATTGACATGAAAACACAAACCACAATAGATCTAACGTTATCAACGGTCTTCCTGGGGAGTCCCAGCCGGCTCGCCTGGACTGGTCAACACGTGTTTGGGTGCACACCATGTGGTCAAACTCAAGTGACCGCTCCTACCCGCAAAACGTCCAGCGTCCACTTAATGTCTTAAGTTTTATCTCCAGACGGTCAGGGCGCCTGGCTGGTCACTATATGGTAAGTACACAATTTGTGCAAAACCATTTTCCTAACCGTCTCAACGAAACGCGTTGCTACGGGTCGGTTACAGTGAACCGGGGCTATGACGTGAAGAGTCATGGTCACATCCGCCTCTCTTACACTCTCCGTGTGATGTGTTGGATGTATAGTCCTGAAAACATCGTGTAGACAAGCCCATCGGGAGAACTCTGGCATGTTGTAACGCTGTGATACAACTTAATGCAGGCAAATGCAAATCTGCCCCATCAGTGAGTCGCCAGATCTGAATCTACCGGGCGGAGACACTAAGATTGGTGGCGGGGTTAGCCACAGTAACATTACTTGCCTAGGTATCTACTTACTACTTGAAAGGGGGGGGGGGGGCGGGGGGGGGCGGGCGTTTCATGGGGTGGGGGGGAGGGTCAGTAGCCCTAGGGGTAGAACATCGGCTTCTCACGCAGGAGACTCCTGGTTCAAGCCCCGCTCTGGCGATTTCGTCCCCTACTGGTGGGGACGGTGTCATTGTAATGTGACCGGCTGAGACAGATGTCATGGCATCACCGCCCTGTCTCTTGTGTGGCCGCGCGAAAACTCCAGACGTAAGCCTGGAGGCCCGTCCACTATATAGTCTATATAGTGCTGGCGTCGGACCCTGTTTAGCGATAAACAAACAAGCAAACAAATCTACTACCTAGTCTGCCGCAACAAACGCCATCCCCTGACTGGCCGTCAAAGGCTATCATCAAGGCATAAAAAACGTGTGTTGCGTTACTTATTACCTACGCTAATGAACATAATACGTTATGGTCAGTGACCTTATTAGCATAAAACATGTCCACGCTGCACTCTATTCTGTAATTGGTTGGGATTAGCGGGCGCCGATAGCTCAGTTGGTAAGGCTTGGGGCTGATGAGCAAGAGGTAATAGGTTCGAATCTCAGCTGGGAAGCCTTTTCTGTGTTAAGGATAGGGAACATAACAGTTGATCTAATCAGATCTATTGTTTTATAATTAATAATTGTTTGTGTGTCTGAGTTTGTGTATAACTGTCCAACAACCCAGCAGATCATAATATATTGTTTGTAGGCGTGTATTACAGACCACTGTGCCGTAGGGGGTGTTATTGTTTTATAATAATTAAAGGAAAGTCGCATAACTAGTACATGTGTGTATAGGTGTGAACTTAACTGGTTGTTATACGTGCGACAACGTCGTCTTGAAGTAACTAGAGTCATGTTTATTATGATGAGCATGTCGCCAATAAACATAGCTTGGTTTTGTAGGCCTGCATTGATTTTCTTTCGTCATTCTCCTACAGACGATAGTCTATCAAAGTAGGATCTGCATTCGATGGTGACTGTTTAGACGGGACGATAAAGTATATGTTGATTTAGGTAAAAAGATACACACACTGAGAGAGGGGGCGCGAGAGAGAGATAGTAAAAGAGAATGAGAGACAGAGAGAGAGAATGAGGGATATCGATAGACACAGACAGAAACAGAGTCAGAGAGACAGAGACTCGGCAAAAGAGAGAGAGACAGGGAGAGATAGAGAAAGACAGAGAGACAGAGAGAGACAGACAGACAGACAGACAGACAATCATAGACAAGCAAAGATATAAAGCAAGATGGAAAAGATAGAAGATAGAAGCTAACAGAACACTTCCACAAACACAGTGCGTAGTTAGATGGACATGCACATTCAGCAGGAAAAAAACCTGCTTGACAGAGAATATGTATAAACAATATTATAAAGACTGGATAAAAATTACTTAAAACTCATGGTGCATTATAGAAAACACAGTTCAAATAAGGAACTAGCGTGGATACCAGATGGAGAGTTGTTTGTTAGAGATTATAGGTTTTGCAGTCCATATGACAACAAGGGGTGACGTTATCGTGACGCTCGGGCATGGGGTTCTCTGAGCGCTCATTGGCTCCGCAAGTCCAGGAGAGAGCCATAACTGGACGCTAGGGTTGATTCCTCATTCAATGGGCGAACTGGCTCATGTGGTAGAGCGTTGGTCTTCAGATCAGGAGGTCCGCGGATCTAATCCCACGATCGGCAGATTTATGTGTCCGATATTCGTCCCCTGTTACTGGTTGGGTATGTGTCAGTATAATGTGACCGGCTGAGACAGGAGTCATGGTATCCCCGCCCTGTCTCGTGTGTGATAGCACATAAAATTGTCAGACGTAAGTCTTGGGGCCCGTTGCTGTATATGACTCCCTAGAGGAACCTTGGAGACGTAAAACCCTATAGAGAACATTCCTTATTCAATAATTGCCTTCGTTTTGGCCATGGGCCGCTTTATGGCTAGGTCTTTGTTGCTATAACTTAAACTGTTACTTCTTCCTTCAAACGCAATTCGCGGATGTGCTGCACAACTAAAAAAATAGGAAAAATCCACACATACGCTAGGCCTACCAACGTGGGTGTGCAAAAATCTGCACCCAATCTAAATTATGTGTGTTAATTAAATCTGTCAATACTCACAAGTGGAGAGCGGGGTGGTAAGAAATTAAGAATGAGAAGAGAACGACTTTGAAAGGCTTTGCGTGGGTGTGTGTAATTGCTTTGTTGTTGTTGTTTTTTCAGGGCTCTCTATTTTTTTTTTTTTTGTTTTGTTTTGCCTAATTTTATAACTTTGGGTATGATAAAATGTAAATCTTTTTAAGTTTAATAATAGTATTTTTCACAACAAAAAATTGGTAAAGCAATCACTGTTTCTAAAATCATAGTGGACCATAATGTATCTCTCACACCATAAATCTCATGTTGGATATGTTTAGAATACAATGTAAGATTGTGGAAACATATGTAAGGGTCTTCAAGGCCATGATCTAGGACCGCTGAAAGGATAAAATTTTGTTTTGGGTAACTGGAAGAACGTGTTCATTGTTGTTAACCTGTAATCTTCGCAAAAATGTATCATTCTTGTTCCCCTTTCATTTCGTTCTTCTTCTTCTTCTTCTTCTTCTTCTTCTTCTTCTTCTTCTTCTTCTTCTTCTTCTTCTTCTTTTTCTTCTTCTTCTTCTTCTTCTTCTTCTTCTTCTTCTTCGTCTTCTTCTTCTTCTTCTTCTTCTTCTTCTTCTTCTTCTTCTTCTTCTTCTTCTTCTTCTTCTTCTTCTTCTTCTTCTTCTTCTTCTTCATTTCTGCTCAAATTCAACATAATGAATATTGTTAGCAGGTTTAATTACTTCCAGGTTTGGTTCAAAGGCGATTAGATATTTTTATAGCATACATATTATTGTATAGACTACATGTATACATTTTCCCCGTTTCTTTTTTCTTTTTTTTAAGCTTTCATTTAACTCCTTTTTTTTAACTCAATTTTTTTTTCAACATGCCTTCGATATCCTCTCTTGTAAGGCCTCGGCACTTAGTGCATTCACGGCTTCCTGAGGGAGACTGTTCCATCCTCGCACTGTTTTCGGGAGCAAGCGCATTTTTTTTCTTGTAGGGAATTCAGATAAATTGTCTGAGACGCGTCACAGCTTGCTGTAGTTCATTGCAATTTTCTTTCGTTCATTTAATCCATACTTTCCCGTACAGAATCGTGTTTATCCTCACCTATCTTAGCATTGACATCTCCCATAACAACTTGAACCTCGGATTTCTTGACTTCCTTGATGGTCTAATTATTTTATAATTAATTAATGTTTCCACTTCTTCTTCTGCACAGTATGAAGTTGGATAGCAATTAATTACTCAACGGTAAAGTAGTTATTCCCCTTGATAAGAGAAAAATAGTATATCGAATACAAAATTGAACCTCTGTTATACTTTGAATTATATAGGTCGTGCAAATTTTTTAAAAACTAAATTTTATTGTACAAAAAGTTTTATACCAAATACAAAATTTCATGGCCAAAAGAAAAAAAATGGTAACTTTCATGGAGAGAGTATTGTTTTTTTATGGACTAAAGATAAAATAACTGTCAAGTTATCGACTACAATATTAAGCTTTTATATCTTTGAACGCGGAAGTGTCGTTTTCGATATTTTTTAGTGTTGGTGTGCAATCAAAATGGCCTCCGTATCAGAACCTCTGACGCTCGAGAAAGGTAAATAAAAGATTAAATTATTGTAAATCTATTTTTTGAAAACAATTACACGAAAGTTTTGTCATTGCTTGTGATTTAAAACATATTCAAACACAAGTGTTGTCCAGTAGGTCTAGGTCTAGTAGATCTCGTAGTCGTTTAGCAACTCCAAGACTAGATCAAGATCTATAAATATAATCTAGATTCTAGTCTGGATATCTTATATAGAGTCTAGATCTAGATCTAGATCTTTAGTAGATCTAAATCTAGATGTCTAGTAGGTCTAGGGTAGTAGAATCTAGTAGTACATTTCAAAGCGGTTTGGGTGAAACTGAGGACATTAGGTTTTCATTGGAAAGGATGTACGTGTGGCACTATAGAAATAAAAGCAAAATATACAAACATTCGGATGCAATCCTTATTGGCCAAGACTGGCTAAAAAAAAAAAAAAGCAAAAACCCCAACCGTCCCAGGTCCATCTGGAACATGGATTCCGCTAACCTACTAGGCGACGTCACATTTATTTTATTTAAATTTAACCCAAAAAAAAGAAAAAAGAAAAAAGAAAAAAAAAGAAAGATAATGAAAAAAAGACGACGGTGCTCTGTAGGCATGTTAAACCCGGCCGGGGTTCAAACCCACGACCTCCCGGTTACGGGGCGGACGCCTAACCTCACAGCCACCTTGACCAGTTCTGATACACTCGTTTATACATACAAAAACTACAAAAAATAAGACTGATCAAGCAGAAATTTAAGATCTAGAAACTAGGTTTAGAATAGATGTTTCTCGATTCATCTATTGCTCTTACCTTTGCATGAAATCTCCGCTCACGATCGAATCACGTGACAAAACCCGGCGGAGACCTCCAGTCTAAAGCCGGCGGAGAATAGTACGGCAGTCACGGGACTGCCTGCAGTAAAAAAAAACCGGCGGAGAATAAACACATATGGTTATTTTCCGCCCGGCGGAAAATACACACTCCCTTTTTTTTCTGTTTGTCCAGCTATCGGACAAATAGCCACTTCCTTCAATTTAAACCCTTTTCTTCTTGCGTCTGAATGCACCCGCTGTGTAACCAGGAAGTCATGGTTGTTTGGAAGCTTTCTTATATGACGAAAAACAAGCGTTACATGCATAGCAAAAGCGCCCAGATGTAGAGCAATGTTGAAACTGAAACCAGCCATTTACAGCTTTCAATTTTAGTATTTTACCGATTAGATTTAGAATGATTTTTTGAAGATGAGGCAATTTTCACCTCTATATCTAACATTTTCTACTGAAACTTTAAAATGTGGTCTTTGACTTTTGAATTCTTCAACATTTCAAAGCGGACATTTATATAAGGGTTGATTCGGGTGATGAATCTGACATTGATGTTTGGGTTGAGACAGAGAGATTTACCATCTGGCAGTGAAAATGACAACACCGTGCCACAACCAAAAGTCACTAGAAATTTCATCCTTTACTGGAACTGTCATCTTTAGACTTTGACACTATTTCAAGTCCTTTGGACGATTTTGATCATCACCTCCGAGCTGTTAACAGATCGAACTAAACTTATGCTCGACAGTGCCAAACCAGATCAGGCAGAACAGACCTGAAGTGGCAACCCCTTTACTTCACAAGATATCATGATTATGAAGTACATATGTATTCAATGCCAAATATCTAAATCTCTACTGGACATCAGATACCAGACGGGACTTTCTTTGTTTCGCTTTCGCTGAAATACATGTATATAGTTGCAGCGTGAGTGGAAACTGCGAGTAAGCAACTTGCTTCTCCAGCCCAATCAAGTTTTCACTTTTTAGCCTGTGTTTTCAATATGATTTTCAAATATTGTTCGCAAACTTTTTAGCCATTAAGAAATCTTCGTGCGAAACATCTAAGAGCCAAGATAATATGGGAAAGCAGGTTAATTAAAACATATGATGTGTATGTATACTATATTACATGAACATGATTCATTGATTGGTAACACTGGGTTGTCAACACTGATTCACCCATGGGTGGCTTGAACAAACCTTACATTGTAAATTTATACGAAGTAGCCTTCATTTAGACATGTATTGAAAAAAAATACATTTAGTTTGTTGAGTCCGATGTGTACTGTAGGTAGAGATGTGACCCCCAGTTCTGTTTTACCCATAATATTAGAGAAAAAAGAAAATATGAGATGTAAACGAAAACATAAATTATATCCAAATAAGAATTTAGAAAAACAAAAAATAAGAAACGCATGTACCTCAACCATCCATCAAGTCGTTTGCCTTTAACAAGAGATGACTTAACGGCAGCAAGGGGGGAGAACTGTTCAAGAAATTAACAGCTTGAGCAAATTATTTTTTTTTTCTTTCCTAGATTGTTTCTTAGAGACAAAAATTGTGAATTCCAATGTAGAAAAATGATGTTGATATTTCTCGTAAATGATACAGTTGTCTGTATAATTATTTCAAGTAGTTATATTTTTTTGTCTTTTTAATATAAACACTATATATATTAATCAGGTTTTGATTTATTTTTCATCAGACATTAGCCGGGCCATTGAGCTTCTGGATGTTCTCCAAAGAAGTGAGTCATACCATTTGTATTACATTACCTATCAATTATGTAGCTATAAATTAAAGAGTAATATTAATTTTTAGTCAAAGTGATAATTATGTATATAAACTGTCATACTATGATTTCAAATGGTATTCAAGATATTTTAAATGCGTATTATTTTAATGAGAAGGCTAAAGTTGGCCGCAAATATAAGTGTGTTTAAAAAAAAATTCTAATCATGTCAGGATTTAAATTTATTTTAATTATATTCAATTCATCTGTACTGCAGATATTGTGTATGCTTTTCAAAATTTTATATATTAAGTTTTGTTTTTTGTTCTGGGCTACATGAGAATCTACAAAGATAACATCTATGCATTATACATTGATTATCTTGTGATCATTTAACTACAATTAAACCATTTTCAATTCTGGGTTTTATCAAAGTCTGATATATGATGTATACTCCAGGTGGCGACTTCCCCGTAGCCAAGCTCCAGGCCCTCCAGCGCGTTCTGCAGAGCGACTTTCTGCATGCTGTACGCGAGGTCTATGAGAATGTCTACGAGACTGTTGACATTAGTGGGAGCGCCGACGTGAGAGCTAACGCCACTGCCAAGGTGCTCAATTTGAACCTTATTCTTCCTTACCTCTCTAGCTGCTATTTACCCTTCCTTCACAATTCGTGCGTATTTCCAACACAGTTTTTTTTACCCTCATTACCATTAGTGTATATTTCTCACATGGTTAAAACACACCCTATACCCATCCGCATATATTTTCCATTTGAGAGTTGTTCATTGTTACCAAGTAATACAGGTAGTGTCGCTATGCACAAGCCTGATTGGCTAAATGCAAGAAATGGCAGAGAATTGGTTAAGGTGTTTTCTTTGTATTTCATCAAAATTGGTTCAGTGGGAAATAATTTATGCAAATTAAAAGTTCAGGACAAAACACAAACAGTTTTGGTTTGTTTTCAGGAAATTAATCCTGATATAGTCATTGGGTGACACATACTAAGTAGCGTATCATGTTTGGTAATGGAAGTGTTAAGACTTGTTTAAAACATATATATTTTTCACCAATTATCACTTAATGCTTACCAATGTTTATTAGTCGCAAAAAATAATTACTGCTCAATTGTACAGTTGCGGTGAGATTGTATGCGTGAAACTTTTTTTTTATACTGAAAGGCGCTTTGAACTTCTTCAACAAGGGAATGCCCTAAATTTGCTGTATTAACTTATTATTAATATTACTACCATTAATATTTTTATTATTGTTATTTTTATTATTATTATTATTATTATTGAAACTCTCAACAACTGACCCTCATGACAGAAACACCTGGAGATCTGGTGTGAGATCAGCCATGCGTGCAGCAAGCCAGCTACCTGGAAGGGGGTCCACTGATGTGGATGTTGCCCCAGTACCTGCACGTTAATCAAAATACCGATGATGATGATGATGATTATTATTATTATTATTATTATTATTATTATTATTATTATTATTATCATTTATTATTATTATTATTACTATTATTATTGTTATTATCATTATTATTATTATTATTATTATTTTACTATTATTTGATATGAAGGTCTTATCGACTCTGTTGCTATGAGAAATGTGTAATGCTCTTTTTTTCTTTCTGACTTCAAAATTTTTTGCCTCTAAGAAAGCTTTTATTTTTTGCCCAGCTCTTCTTTGTTTATATAGTAAAATTTGTATCTTTAGTCAGTTTTATATATTGTTCTTGCCTTTTTTTTTACCTCTCAGGCAACGGTCGCAGCTTTCGCTGCCAGCGAGGGCCACGCCCACCCCAGGGTGGTGGAGCTGCCGAAGACTGAAGAGGGGCTTGGCTTCAACGTGATGGGCGGCAAGGAGCAGAACTCCCCGATCTACATCTCTCGCATCATCCCAGGTGGGGTGGCTGACCGGCACGGTGGGCTCAAGAGGGGGGACCAGCTCCTCTCTGTTAACGGAGTGGTAAGATTTTCTTCTTTCGTGTATTGTTGTGGATCAAGTGACCATCTAAAATGTATTTATCCGATTTTGTTCACTACTGGTTGAAACAGTGTCAGCGAAATGTGATCGGCCGAGACCAAAAGTCAAGGTCTCCCTTCACTGTCTCTGAGAAGCAGTACATATTTCTTGGAGCCTGACCCCAATATTGCCTATATAGTGGTGACGCTTGATTTTAAGCAACCAACTCTACTCAGTGCCTATAACCTATCTACTTAGATACTTAACACAATGTTCTTTCAAGGTAGATGCCCCAGTAAATTAAAGTTATTGGTCTGCCATGCATACATATAATGCTTACAAATTACACTACCAGTTATTTTGTTTCACCAAATCCAGCCAACTTATGTCTCCATGTGGTCACAATGTTTAAAAAAAAATACAATCATGATTTAAAAAATGCACTATAGATTTTTTTGTATAATTTATGTCTTAGAATGTGTCATTTTATGTGCACTTTATTATATAGCATATGATGAACATTGATTCAAGAACTACATCTTTTTTTGTTACATTTCATTTTTAATATTTCTGAAAATATGTCTTTTTGTGTACAGTTTATGAAACATCTTATAATGAACATTTTCAAGGTTTTCATCTTGATTTTACATTCCATTTTTAATGTTTCTCAACATATGTCATTTTTTGTACACTGTATGAGATAACTTACGATGGAGGTGGTTTCTCAAGCACATTAACTTGATTTTAAAATTTATTGTTATTTTATGTACAGTTTATGAGATAACTGATGATGAATTTTTATCTTGTTTGATGTTACAGTCTGTGGAGGGAGAGTACCACGAGAAGGCTGTGGAGCTGCTGAAGATTGCACATGGTGGGTTGTCTTGTCCTCTTGTCCTTCTGTCATGTTCTGTACAGGAGTGTCCTTGACATTCTCGTTGCCAAAACTTTTACCACATTCGTTGTTGTTTTTTCCAAATTGCCAAGGGCCGGTGTAGGATGTGGAAAAAAAAATTCTTTGTTTTCACCAAGATGCCTGTACCTTTTTCTATTTATTGTGTGATGTGTAGTCTCCCAGATGTTTTTCAAATTTGTTGATATTTTGACTCGAGTTAACAGTAGCAACCACAACTTTTGTTTATGTCAGTCAGCCAAATTGGACATTGGCAATTGCAATTCATGATCACATGCCGGCTCTTGGAGAGAATCGTTTCCCTAAAAGTTTCTGTTTGTAAATATTCAGGGCTTGGTCAGTTGAAAAAAAATATAACGACAAATGATCGGTGGCCTAGCAACACCCTTGGATTTGTTTGGTTTGACATAGGCATTTTAATGTGGCAGTTTTGAGTCATAATTTGTTTTTCTTTTATTGGTTAAGATTTATTATCTTCTCTTTTAATTTTAAAATTTAAATGAAAAAGAAAATTAATTCATTTACATGTTGCATTTGAATTATCCGGATGTGTTATCATCTACATTCATGTAATGCCAAATTATGCATCATTTTTCAAGAATGTTTTATTTACCATACCAAATCTATTCATTAAAGTATGTACATGCCATAATATTATATTGCATCATTTCAACTCCATCACATTAAATATCACAGTAATGCACATATCACACCATATCCCCTCATACTGCTTGATGATACAATATCAATATTTATGATATAAATTATAAAACTTGATAGCCTGTCAAACGTTATCTCTCCCAGTTTCATGATTTATCTTCAATTTCTCTATGTCTTTGCTCTTATAATTCTTCATTAAATTTGTTATTCTATCCTCACTCCTTTACTTTCCTTAAACTTCTGTCTGAATCTCTAGCATGGATGATCTCTTTATTTATCTACTACCAGTGCTTCCATTATTTTTTCCTTCATATTTGTGTGGATTCCACACCCCTATCTAAGTGCTAAAAGCTTTAAAAATTATTTAAAATGGTCTCATACTTCCCAATTTGAATTTCCAATTTTAAAAGTTTTTCTAGAGGATCATTTCCTTTTGCGCCTCTGAGATGAGCATGTTTGATTAAATATAAAAAATTTAAGTTTGAAAAAACAATGTTAATGGAAGCACTGGTTTGCCATATTATTATATAAAGTGTAAACTCCTCTTCATCATCTGCTCCAGTGTTTGTTTCCATGCATTGTACACATTTGTCAACCTCCACACTACCGTCCCGCCTGTTGCCCCCGGCACCCCCCACTGACTGTACACTCCCCCCAGGCACGGTGAAGCTGATCGTGCGGTACACCCCCCGCGTGCTGGACGAGATGGAGGCTCGCTTCGACA
This sequence comes from Elysia chlorotica, assembly GCA_003991915.1. Taxonomy (NCBI): domain Eukaryota; kingdom Metazoa; phylum Mollusca; class Gastropoda; family Plakobranchidae; genus Elysia; species Elysia chlorotica. The sequence continues at coordinate 13,405 of RQTK01000262.1, read as the reverse complement.
AGCAGAGAACGGCAGCCCGCCGCCCGCCCCCACAGTGATCCAGCACGGCGCGTCATCGTAGCATTGAGTGTGCATGGACAGGCATGTCAGCGTAGGGTTTATACCTCAGTTTTTCTCACAGTTCTTACAGTCTTAAAAGAATTCTAAGTGCCATGAGCACTGCAGCAGTCAATATCCAAGAGTCACACAAATTGTTAAAAATAAGAAAAAAAATGCTAGTTATCAATTTTTTTTCATGGACTCAAGTAAGCTTTTGTGAAAAGAGGTCCTACAAAACAACAAAAGCATTCAAAAATCTTTGTGGAAATGGACCTGAGATGGATAGAAATTTGCAGTGTGCACAGTGTTTGTTTGAGAGCAGAGAATATTCTGCATAATGATAAGGCTCTGCATGATGGGTTATGGTTCAATTCAATATTCTGTTTGAGTTTGAAATATTAGCATTTTGCATCATTATAAAAACTTATAGTTTAAAAAAGCTCAAATCTGATGTAGAAACATAAGTTTAATCGATCATTTTCACTCAATTTATGTGCAATGAATATTATTTTCAGATAGAATAATGATTTGTCACTGTGCTAGTGGGATGGCACATCTCTTTATCAAAGTAATTTGAGATAACTTAAAAATTGAAAGATTATTTTTTACCTGTTTAGGCAGTCCAGATTTTACTTTCCTTTCCTTTACTTAATTACAAAAACTTTGGAGCATTTTAGTTTCAATTTCAGCATGAGACAGATACTGATCTAATAAACACATTAATAAACTCTTGTCAAAATTGCATATCTCTGTGCCATTCTGCGGGACCAGTGGAATTGTTCCTTAAGTGTTTTGATTTACCTCTATCTTGAAAGACATGCCACTGGCTTTGACTCTTTTTCTGAAAAACTCAGTTTTTAGCGTTTATGTGGCTGACAATGTCTAATGATGTGCAATGACGTGTTGAAACAAAAATGCAAAATGGAACAAATAGGGTGGAAAGATGTTAAAACTTATTTTGTGATTTTAAGATGAAGACACGAAATTGTAATACATGTATAGTTAGCTATTAGGATACAGTGGAATGAGCTTCAGAGAAATCTCTCATGGGCAGCCTAACAGTTTTTTAATGATCCTAAGTTTATATTAAACAGTGACGTTAAAGTGAAAAATATTGGAATTGTTTCATCGAAAATAGTTCATGTAAAACAGTAGGTTATCTTAAGCAGATTCTACTATAGAGACACAAAATCGAATTGAAAACTTTTATATGAGAATATTAAGATAAAGAGAAAAAAAGCTATGAGTCCCTTTGTGTATTATAGATATTAGTTTTATTACCCATATGTGGGTGCATGTGCCTGTTCAACGGAGTTACATCGATACACATAAGCGGTAAAATCGACATTTTATTCGAAAGCTTACATTTTCGAATTTACAAAAACATTTTACTGGTTCAAAAGATATGAATTTTAGAAAATCCCTAAAAAATATTGCTATTTCATTTAAGCATTGCTGGCAAAATACTGTAACTGTTGAGTTTAACAAGGTTTATATTAAGTGAAACAATGAAATATTGAATAAGAATCAACACTTTAATATAAGAATGTTAAGCTAAACTAAAAAAAAAAACATAAACCAAGAAGTTAAATCAACTACGTATATATATACCAGTGATGATGGTTTTCCGCGGATCGGCGGAAATTCTCGTTTTTGCGTTCAAAAGGAGGAATTTCCTCCTTTCCTCGGTATTTTCCGCCTTTCTTCACTTTTTCCTCCTTTTCTCCCGAGTTGACGATTATCGTTTTTGTAATCCGCGGAAATGTGCGAGTTTATAATTCCACGACGGTAGTCCCGCGGTTTGGCTAGGTGAACGTCCGGCTTCTCGTTGTATTGTTATTTGTAGATCTATAACTCTGAGCCGTACTGTTGCCTTGTCGATAACCGTCAATAACGTGCATAACCGAAATGGCGATATAATTATTATTAAATTATCGATAGTGTTAAATTTCTTTTGTATTCCTCTGCTTTCCCGGTTTTTTGATTTATTTATCGATATTTCGATCGTTTTACCCACTACCGTTCTAGGGCAAGTTAAGTTGAATAAGTGATCTCACAGTGTTTACCTTTTCAAACATGATTCATATCTGAAATGGACAGGAAAATATACTGAAACTAGCAAAACTGAAAAGAAAACTTTTTGTCAAAGGGAGACACTCATTCGGCTAGAACTATAGCTAGCTTTAGACTGTTTATTATAATCCTACAACTCAAAGGAATCACTACTTAGCCAGGAATGCCCATGAAGCTGCATTATTTTTAGGGGTTTGCCAGCATTCATATATGTCTTTGGAACCACTAAAGATAGAATAAAAACTGTTGCAGGTTTGCAAACTGTAGACTTTGGTCTTTCATTTAAAGTCTTTCAGCGCTTACGTACATGCGAATTGACTTTAAGTTGGTAACGGTATGTTACTAAAGATAGATTTTTGGGTGGACTGCAAAATTTTTCCTCCTTTTTCACTTTTTGTCACCATCATCACTGATATACATCTATGACTATAAATTCCTTTGATTATTATAGGTCCATGTATTACCCATCACTATGTGGATGCCCGACTTAAGTCCCACCCCCTGGCCCTGTGTCCCCAGGGAGTGTGAAGCTGGCCTTGCGTTACCGCCCGCGTCTGCTGCAGATGATGGAGTCCCAGTTCAACCAGCGTCGGATGTCGGCCGCCAGCCACCTCAGGCGCATGTCGCTGTTTGACCAGCGGCGGAACTCGGCTTTCGGTCTGCGCCGCAACTCTGTGTCTCGAGGCAGGCGACCCAGTCTCAGGTAGACCGGGCAATTCAGCGTCTGACGCTCGCGCTGGGATGAACAACCTCGTTTTGCTTTTCAATTAAAGTGAGAATTGTTTGAACTCGGGGTTTTCAGATGGCTCGTTTTGGATTAGTCTTTGAAGAAATGTTAAAGATAGGATTTTCTTTCTCTGTTTACACTAGAACAGTGATACTCATACTGTATATTGGATCCACTGTATTCAAACTTCATGATTCTTTATAAAGGCATATTTAAAGATTTGAAATTTTCAAAATTTGTATACACACAAGGATTTCTATCCCAGATGTATCAATATTGTATGGCATATGAAAATGCTAGATTAGCCATGCCATTTACAAGCATATTAAAGTACAATGTATTTTATTATACTCTAGAGTGATTTACCAATATGTGTAACTAATTTAAATGCTAACAGAAACATAACTGAGGTTGTTGGCTGTTGTCGGACTGTAACGCAAGGACAGAATATTTCTTGATCATGATGTTTAAACTTTTGTTGTAACAACAATCATCTTTTTTATTTTTTTTAATGTATGGTGTTTATTTTATTACATTCCTTTACACAGTTTACCATGTCGAATAAAAATCAATTGTAATTATAGGAAGGGAAGGAGGGAGGGTATGAGAATGTATTGTGCAAAATGTCCATTTATTTTTCTTTTTGCATTTTACATGCCATTTTTTTTTTCATATCCAATTTAAACACTCATTTCATTTTTGTATGTGTAAGGTTGTGGATTAGACATGTGTCCCTATTCTTGTGAGTTTGAAGCGAGGTTGTGTTGATTGGTTTAGAAGAGGGTTGTGAGGCTTCACTGTGCTAGTTTATAAGGGGTTATGTCCCTTCATTTCTACACAATTTTTCATTTTCCTAATTGTATATATACATAATATAAAAATATTTTAATAAATGACCTGAATTATATAAAATTTCAGTGTTTGTTTTTGAGAGTTGTGTTAACTGTTGTATCCATTTTTTTTTTAAACAGATTCAGATAAAGTGCAATGAAATCAAGTGAATTTAATAAAAATACATGTATTCCTGATTTTGAGCAGTATTGGGCTCTCAACCCCTGTGCTAATATACTGTTAGTGTTACATACTTGTTCAGAAAATTTCCTGCATATGAAAAACAGGGTACACACATACAAACAGCTGGTTTAAGATTAAGACAGTGACAAACCTTTGTAGAAGCTAGATAAAAATGAAACTTTCAAGAAGCAACTCTGAAATAAAGCTCTGCCATAGAAAAGATTTAAAACAGTTAAAAAATGGCATATTTTATATTATCCAATTTTATCATAAAAACACAAGAGCGAAAATTGATTAATTGCAGATAGCCCTTTATAACAGGTTGTGAACAAGTGAGCAGAGTCGGGTATGCAATAAAACGCGCTGCTTTTTGCCAGAATGTTCTGGGTCGGGATCTCTCATCAAACCGCCTTGTTCCCCACTAGTTGAGCCAATCTCACACTATTGCGACCCTTGGTTAATGGTTTCCGAAGTACCCTTTTTCAAGACAGTTGCTGCAGCTCAGATTGGAAGCTTGTTAGGGCAGAGAACTCCGAGATGATCAACTAGGGCTACTCTAGTCAGGACGACATGAACATTAATTACAAATATCTGGTAAAAGAAAATATAAACCCCTTCAAACCATACAGAAAACTAGTTTTGAAAGTTGTATGATCAATTAAATATTGCTGTTGAGCTTAGTAAACAAGTTGCAAGGTACCAAAAAGTAAGAATACAAAAAGCAGCTATAGAATTACAAAACATGTAAGCTCTTGACCCTAAGCCTTTGTAAGACAAAAAAAAAGGGTAGAAGAAAAAAATACACTCAGAATTTTCAAGATAAAGATAAAAAAAAAAGATCAGAGATAAGAAATAGAAAACATATAACAGATAAATAAAGAAATATAACTAAAAAATGATAAAATGGTAGAAAGTAAAAAATAAAATGACATAAACTAGATGGAAAGATTGAGCAAAAGAGGGAGGAGTGTGTACAATGACTTGTAAAATTATTCAGCTTCATAAGCTGTTACATAAGCATCTTTCTGATGATCTGATTGCAATGGCAACCACAGGGACAGTTATGTTGTGTTGATGTTTTTATTTTCTAATTCTGAAGAGTATACTGCTACCTATTTCAGGTTATCCCATTGTGTTCAGATAAAATTAAAACAAGAGAACATGCTGCAATAAATTTGATTTGGAAATTGGGATCACTTTATTTATCGGCATATGTGCTAGAGCGCTGTCTTCTAATTGCAAGGCCTGTGTTCGATACTGCAGTCGGACAAAAAAATTTAGTCGGATTGCGTCCCCTACTAGTTGGGTTGGTGTCAGTATAGTTTTACAGGATGTTAGACATTGATCTTGGGACCCCTTTAGTGCTATAGCCTAGCTGCTACATTCAACGTTAGTTAATAACCGAACCAACCAAAGGTTCTGAGGATGAATGGTTGTTTTTTTTTTTTACAATAATTGTATTATTGTATAGCTACTGTTCATGGCTGGTGCAGAAACCAAGGGGAATAAGACATTGAGGTGATACCTGCTTCCTAATAAAGTGGAATTATTTCCCCTGCTAAATATTCTGCAATATTTTGTTCTCTTTATTGGGCTCATTAAATATAGATATATGTGTGTGTGTTTGTGTGGTGAGTTGAGTTGGTTTTAACGTCCAACATCAGCACTATATAGGCTATATTGTGGATGGGCCCCAAGACGGACGTCTGACAATTTTATGTGCTGCCACACCCGAGACAGGGCGGGGATACCATGACTCCTGTCTCAGCCGGTCACATTAAACTGACACCGACCCAACCAGTAGGGAACGCAACAGCCAGGATTCGAACTCGGGACCTTTTGCGTCGGAAGCCGATGTTCTACCCCTGGACCACCGCGACCCCCTCCCCCCCTCCACACACACACCCCCTTGTGTGTATGGAAAAAAAAAATGAGATACCGTAATTTAAGTATGGAAACTGGGCGCATTTTCTTTGCATTCTTATCTACTTCCTTGAATGTTTCTCATTTCGGAAACCACAAATCTATTCCCTTGCATAACTCAGTGAGTGAGATCGGCAATTTATATTTTGACCTCATTTCACAAGTTGGATGTCACAACTACAAGTTCTCTTAGCACTGTATAATTATATCAAGGGTAAGTAATCAACCGATGAGATTGTAAGACTTTAGGTGTAGTTATAATAATCACGATTCTCTCCCCTGGTCAAGAAAACTGCACACTGGCGCCCCAATAGGTTTTTGTTGAATCACAACTCCTTTTGGAGATGAGAGCATCAGCGGGGATTTAAACTTCGAACTTTCTGCTAGTCAGCCTAGAGCTCTACCAGCTGAGATACTCTCCGATTGATGTCGATTCTAGTGAAGGTACAGCTTACAAGGGATTATAATGAGAGAGATAAAGTAAGCACAATGCACTTTTGGTCGTCTCAATGTACGAATAATCATTTCCAGATCAGGAATAAGGAATAACTTAGTAGGTGTATTAGAGTACATTCATCACGGCCCAAGTCCAACCTCAGATGACATCTACCTCAAACATCGACTCGAGTAAACTAAACAATCGCATTGCGTGTTCTAGGTTCTCCTGCATTAACTTAATTATGTATATTATTATGAAAGATGATTCCAGGAAGAAGAAAAAACAGTTATGAAATCGACTTATGCAATAGTCAAGAAACTCACCCAGGAGCTATATAGTAAATAGTAGCTACTGTTTGGAATATCGTCTTGGCGTGACCTGAGCGTGAAGCTTGTCGCTTCTTAAAGTTGTGTACATATTATTCATAGTAACAAACTTGTGATGAAATTTCTCTCTCTTGATTCACATAATTTCTATTTATCATGTTTTTTGCTTTTTTCACATACTTCTATACATCTCTTGCGTCACCTCACGTTCTAAAGATAAAGTCAACGTCTTAGTGGTATTTTTATCTTGTCTCGAAATCGACTCGCAAGCCATGCCCCAGCACGTAGGATCTTTAAGGTGTGTTGGAGTTTATATGACTGCGTGGTTTTGTAGAAAAACAGAATCAGAACGTGTAGCATCCACTTGATACCTGGTATATCAGGAAAGGTTGAGTGCAAAACCATCGCAGCCTCCCGCTGAGCAACATTTAGAATTACATAACGGTGTGTTTACATGAGCAACATTCTTCAGCTGCTGTAAATTAAGGTGTGTTGAAACGAATCAACGTACAGCCAAAAATAGCTTATAATAAAAATATCTGTCACCATAATCATCGGTTTATGTTGAAAAGCGGAAACCATTATATTTATTAAATATTTAGATCTACATGACTATTCTCTTAAAATCGCAAATGCTAATGCTGTTGATGTCAGAGTTGTAGTGTTGCTAGCCCAACGTTTGATTTGTGTAAATTCACCTTAAGCCACAGAAAAAACAAGAATTATTCTGTCTTTCATCATCATGTTTGAGAGATACACTTTAAAGAAAGCATGACTTTTATTAAGACAGTTTATATATTAGAATTAGGAAACTACTATGTTTAGTTGTAAAAGCCGAAGGTAACCAGGCAAACATGAAAACATTAGTATTGAAAATATAGTTAGGTTCCCATTTATAGAAACTTTTCAGCTCAACCTTGATGTGAAAGAGTTGTGTACGTGGTACAACATTTTAAATTGCACTTTCGATAGTTTTCCCATGTATTGATGGATATTGATTTCACCCTTATAAACTCTTGGCTGTCGTGGCTTCAATGTGTATGTGTCTTTAAAAATGGCTTCGTATTTTTATAGGAAAGTCAATACATGTATTAGTGGTCTAGAAGAGTGGTGAAGAGTTCATAACACCTCGCCCCGGGCTATTAAACTTAATCTTTCCCAGAAATCATGTTGTAGTTATCAAATATTAAGGAGTACAAAACCTTACCACAATATAATTTTTTGTGTTGTTGTTTTTTCTGTTATTGTTGGTGATATTTTTGTTGTTGTTGTTGTTGTTGTTGTTGTTGTTGTTGTTGTTGTTGTTGGTAGGGGTTGTGGTGGTGGTGCTATTTGATCATTATAATAATTATAATTATCGTAATGGCACTATGGGGAAGAAGAACGCTCATACTGGTAAGACCTCAGCCGGTGTCTCCTTGTTATCTCACCTCTATCAAAACTAAAGAAACCAATGTAACATGAAAAATAAAAAGCCTACAGTGGAAAGAAAAGTAATAAAATCACTGTGCAATGTAAAGTAAATCAACCAATGTAAAGTTTAGTAAACTTTAAATATTTCTTTCCTGTAACAATAGAAACGTGTACATGATGTGTATTTTATAATTTTCCCACCAAAGTCACCCACTAAAGTAATCTGTAACCGGTGGCGTACACGGTAGGGTTAATGGATATCAATTAATTTTCATGAAACTTTGCTCTTTTTTTCAAAAGATTGACCTCCGGTAATTTTTCGAAGAAACGTAATCGGAGACGAGAGAACCAGCTGAGATTCGAATGTCGACCTCTTGTTGGCCAGTCGTGAGATCATCTAACCAAATGAAATATTCTAACGGAGTGTGTATGGTTCGTTTCACGTGTTAAGTTTTATGTCATAGTTAAACGTCCCGTATGATCCAAGTAGGGTTAAACACGGCGATGGGTTTAAAGAATTTTGGAGTCTGGGAATATTTGGGGGACGCTGTAGCCCTGGGGTAGAACATCGGTCCGACGCAGGAGGTCCATGGTTCGAGCCCTGGCGATGTCGCTCCCTACTGATTTGGTTGTTGTCAGTCTAATGTGACTAGCTTGGACAGGAGTCATGGTATCCCCGCCCTGTCTTGTGTGTGGCAGCACATAACATTTTCAGAAGTTAGTCTGTAGGCCCGTCCAAAATATAGCCTATATAGTACTAATGTTGGACGTCAAACCAATCCAACAACAAGTCTGGGAATATTCAATGGTCACCATGGAGAGGCGATGCAGAGATATGACAACTTCAGTCACCGCCGGTCACGACAATTATACTTTTATACTTCGAGCCCCGATACTATGGACATAGTCTCTTGGTATGGCATTCTTACTGTACAGTAACCACTACTATACCGCTTACTACTACCCCTACCTGTCTCCCAGCGTTGCGGAGATGTACGTCTTGGCCGATCGATGGTTCTAACGTCTTACCGCCCACTCCAGGCCCGGAGTCGTGGCTCTGTGACGCTCCATCTGAAAGGCTTTCCCTGTCTCCCCTCACGTGCCAGTATAAGTAGACCGTCTGTTGTACTCACTCATGTTTGCCGTGGGCTTTGCTATATTGGTTTAAAAAACAACAACTAGCTGTCAGTTTTCGGCATACAAGTTCGTCGACCTAGACCTCTCAAAATAGGATTCCGATGCCAATTGTCGCAAATATATTGTTTACAAAATTTATTAAATGCTAGAATAGTAATAATTTTTGTGGAGGTACTTGAGACAAGTTGTACGGGTGTGGTGGCAAGAATAGAACACAACACGACGCCTAAAAAGACAACCAGCAACAAACAAACAAAAGCTGAAATAAAATTAAAATATGAAGGAATGAAAAAAAAGAATATCCAAGCAACAAACAAAAAACGCCCAATAATATTAATTTTTATATCGCAGTACAAGAATAGTTGTTACTATTGGCGTATAATAATAGAATTTTTACTTGGATAAAATATCGCCTTCCACTTACGTGCAGGACTTAAAATTTAATGCAAACACTTTTTTTTAATTTTTGCCATAGGGCCTTTGGTTCTGAGAGCAAAACATTTCCGCCTGCCCATGTTTCTGAGTTAAGCTCTAGGAATGTGCTGAATGGTCGTGTACTGTGGACATATGAGTGTGTGTGGTACATCAGCATTCTAATCTCTTCTTAGTTTCTGTTTTGATTTGTTTTTAATGCTTATTTCTTCAACAGGTAACGAATGACTAAAACTAAGTGTAAATCTGCTAATATTTAATTTGTTTGATGTCTACTATGGAACTAGATGCAAATTATTTAGTAATTTACACAATAAAATAATATTCCGTTTGGAAATGTCATTAAACTCTATTGAATGTGAAAAGTATAATGTAAAAACAGAATACAAATGAGTCACCAACTCTGGAGTTTTCTTTTAAAAGACCGTATATCCATTTTTGGCGCGAAATAGGTTCTCAATTTAAGCATATAGTTTAAAACATGGCGCACATTTCTATTTTGGTTTCATTACAACATTCAAATAATTGAGCGCGTGGAGAGAGTTTAAAAAAAACGTACATCCACCTAGGCTGACTTTTTACGCATTGTTTTCAAGTAAAGACCGTATATCCTCTATATTTGCATATGCGGCCTTTTGCGTGAAAAACACTCAGGGTAATTCTTAATAATTTTTACAAAAGACCGTATGTACTGGACTTACGGTCTTTTTTTGAAAAATGTAAGTTAATCTTAATTAAGAAAAATTGTGCTTCCCTCATTAAAATAAGCTGTACTCATCTCCTATACTGGGCGATTTCAAGTGTCAACGATTAAAAAAAATAAGCTGTACTCATCTCCTATACTGGGCGATTCCAAGTGTCAACGATTGGCCAACAAATGACGCTTGATAACCTGATTACTTGATTGGTTAAAATAGATATTGTTTTGTATTCTTTAAATTTTCGATGCTGCATAGGCCCATGCGCACATGACATTGTATTAATTTTATAGCCATTTATACCATTATCTAACGTAGTGCAGGCTCTTAGCGTGCAAAAAATCCCGCGCTTTGAAAGCATTTGAAAATATATATTACTTTGTTAACGTAAAAATGAGCTGCGGCGATTTCAATAAAATATTTCACAACCAAAAGGTGTGTATATATTTAAGCGCAAGTATCGTCACAATAAATTTCACCCCATCATAATTATCAAACCACTTTAATTTTGATAACCAATATTATCATAGTCATAACAGTAAACATTAATTTATCATGTAAGAAATGTTAAGAAAAATAATTATTTAAATAAAAAAAATCATAATACCAACACATACTGTTCACAATCAACAAAACCTATCATAATCAAAATAGTCAAATTTAAAGTAAAATGCCTCATATATGTTTGAAAAAACATTAAGAAGACACAAACGACATAATTATAACAAAAACATAGTTTTTGAAAAGCTTGAGATGAAAAGTTGTCCTATTTTGTGTTCAGGCAATATTCATGTCTATACACATAACTCAGACTAATCTGATTCAGATGATGACTTTCCTCTGCAAGCCATTCGAGTCATTCGGGATTTAGTTTAGTATAAAATGCAAAAAGCGGCTTCATTGAAAGCCAACAAGAAAGAGAGACTTTCTGCAGATGCCACTCCACCAATGAATCAAGGAACATCCACTGAACTGCCAACATCGCCCCGTAAAGCATCACAAAAGGCACGGAAGAATTTGCATTAAATTTTTTTCTTATTATAGTGGCCAACTACATATAGATTTGGATGATTCTGACGCAGATCCAGATTTCATGCCGGAGGCAAAGAGGAAAAGGAATATTGAGGATGAGGATGATGCTGAAAAGGAAATTCTTTTACCAGGGATTGTCGCTGACC